>JARFXV010000156.1:0-365000 GCA_031761425.1 Cosmopolites sordidus | reverse complement strand
AAGAAAGATTAAAACGTTATAAACAGATAAAAGTTTAGTTCAAAAATAAAATTGGAATATTGTCTTATATATTATAGAAACAAAACGAGAAACTATACTACCCGAAGTTCAATTGAAACTTCTGCAAATCCCTTTATCGATATCTTATCGATATCTTTAAAATTGTATCGAGAAAGGACAGTGGACTTTTACAGTGGACTTTTAAACATTTATTGCGAATATGAATACATAAGCTTCAGCTGCAAAATAGCTTACTAACATGATCATGCTAAATTTACGTTGATCGTAGTTAATAATTCAACTTAAAATGTATGTTGGATAAATTTTTTTGCAGTTACAGTTTTTTGCAGAAAACAGCAGCAATTTTTTAAACTTTCATTGCAGGTATATATACAGGGTGTTTTCAAAGTTGAGTCATTGCTTCTAACAGGTAGTAGAACTCGTAAAAATAAATATTTTACCAAAAATCATTTATATAAAACTTGCAAAATAAAGAAGTTATTAACAGTTACAAAATTTGAACGCTATAATCACATAAAATATTTGTTTACTGCTGATACTGGGAATGACTAGTTTTTTTATTATTGTATGATATTTTTATTGAGTGCGATGTTCGATGTGAGTAGTAATAATTCCTTAATAGTGAGCGTTTAATTTTTGGGTACTTTCTACGAATAAATTGCCACACGTTAATAAAAACAATGAACTAACTTAACATCAAACTAAGCTAATAATATTTATTTACGGGGAATGCCAACAAAATGCAGCCGCAGTATATTGTTTGTACGCGGAAAGGTTTCCTTTAAGAAATCATCCGGCTCCGTCGGTTATGTTTGTAAATTTAGTTGCAGGACATCGCGACACAGGATACTTAAAGGTTCGAGCAGGTCACGCTGGAAGACCTTCTCCACGCGAAATGCTACAGATCGAGGAAGACATTTTAGAAATTAGAATTTTAGAAAAGACCCAACCACGAGCACTAGGTTTATAGCCTTTCAACTTGAAGTTGGTCATACTAAAGTGTGGAAGAATATATGACAACACTTTTATCCCTATCATTATCAATGGGCACAAGCGTTACAGCACGGATATTATCCTAGAAGAGTTGAATTTTGTAAGTGGCTTTTACATCAATATAACAGAAATGAAAATTTTACCTCGTTTATTTTGGTTACCGACGAGATCACATTTACAAAAAATGAAGTAAATAATTTCCACAACAACCATGTTTAGGCAGTAGAAAATCCGCATGCTGTGAAAAGAGACCATTTTCAGTTAATGTTTGGGCTGGCATAGTAAATGGCATGCTTATTAGGCCTTTCTTTGTTCCAGGTCGACTGTTACGGGAAAATTATTTAGACTTTCTTCAAAACAATCTGCCACAATAATTACAAGATGTTGCTTTAAATGCCTATACAGAATATGTGGTTTTTACATGATGGAGCTCCACCACATTTTAGACGATAAGTTCACGAACATTTAAATAATGAATTTTCTAACAGATTGATAGAGCGCAATAAACCCATTTCTTAACTTGCACGCTCACCGAATTTAATGCCATGCGATTTTTTATGTGAGGTTATTTAAAAAAGTTAGTTTATCACGATGGAGAAGTAAATACTTTGGAAGAAGTACAACAGCGCACCAAAAACGCTTGTGATGTTGCTCGTGGAGCAAGATTTTGGGCCTAAACCTAACCTAAACCAAACCTAACCTAACCGAAACAAATAGTGAGAGTTTTGAATAATTTTTGTAACATGTAACATTTGTATTTTTGTTATTAATGATGTTTGCTAAATTGACTTCTCTTTGCAAGTTCTTCAACACAGTAGCCGAGAATATTAAAAAGTCACGTCTGTTTTCAAATTTTGTAACTGTTAATAACTTCGTTATTTTGCAACTTGTTGCTTGAGTTCTACAACTTGTGAAAATAAATGACTCGACTTTGAAAACACCCTGTATAAATTTCAGCTCTAAAAAAGCTTACTTAGCTCGACCGTGTCAATTTTACGTTCGACGCTTTCGCAGTTTATTATTCTATGAGAGGTTTCACGTCGCAGTTTCATCCGTTTATTTTTTGACGGTTAAGTAAAAAACGATGTAAGCATTTGCAAGACATAGACTAATATTTTTGTTTACTTTTTTAGGTATTCTGATACGAGCAAGCCTCAATGTATTGTGGAATTTTATTATAATTTATGATAGTGTTTCCTTGGAGAATAGAACGATCAACTCTAACATTATGCAGAAAATTTAATTTAGTTGATTAGTTTGTATTCTCTATAATCTAGATAATTTGACCTTTTTAGCTATATAGAAATACTGTAGGAATTTAGCGCCGAACTAGAACATGGAGGATAAAGGAATACAAGGTCTCTGACTGACTCAGGATATTACTATTACTATTTGTACCTTTTGTCTACAGTAGGAGACCCGGTACCGAACTTCACGGAATACAAAAAAATTCAGTCGGACTATGGCTTCCCGATAGATATATTTGTTTCTAAAGAAATCATATACAGGATTATATTATGCAACGTCTGGATTGGAAAGAGGTAACTCTAAGAGCTCCTACTACATAATTTTAATTTTTGAAAATTTGTTGGTTCTGCCTTCTAAAAGATACATTAATGTGAAAATACCGCATCTTTGCACACATAATTCTAGGCTTAGGGATCCAAGGTATCTATTCGAGAAGGAGTTTGGCTTCACTTAAGCGACGTTTAATGATAATCGCCTAATCCTGGAATTGACCGGCAAGAGCTAGCATTGCAACCATTTGTTACCAGCGTTGAACTGACCTTGAAATTTATTAAGTATCGCAGATAAACGACATATTATCCATGAAATAAGCGAATTTAATGTTCCTGAGCATCGGTATGTTGGCTAAATTCAAATTCATCAAGACCGGTGCGAGAGGTAATCTTAAAGGATCAAGTCGATGGACTTTATCGTGAAAAGAGTCTCAGTTCACTTTTACTTGAAAGCATCTGCCTTTTAAAAATAAACTGATGAATATGACAACATTCCGTAGGAAACCTAGTTCGAGAATTTGTAAGTAAATCCCTCGTACTATAGTTTGTAAAATATTTTTATGAGATTAGGGAAAAGAGTATCATAAAACAGACTTTTTTGGTAAAACTGGTAAACGAATGATAAAGGGCAAAAGTTTCCTACTTGAAATCCAAACTGATCGTTAATAATATTCGTTAATATATTCTTCATTAAGAGGATGCTCTCATATTACTCTTTCCGCTTGGAATTCGATCTAATATTAAAAATATACCCCTTAAATTTAGATCTTACCCTAGTATCATAAATTATATAATACCATAAGTGTCAACAGAATTAAAGATGTTGTGATAAATGACGAATATTTTACATACCTTTTCGAACTTTGGAGGATTGCTCATTTGCTCATTATGGCGGAGAAGCAGGTTGTTGTGCGTTCCACATGAGATTGTGGAACCAAACGGTCGGGGGGTGTAAAACTTCTGACTACTGTTGTCTCGTTGGACGCAGTCCAAAGAAGTCAAAAAACTCCATTTATATACACATATATATATATATATATATATATATATATATATATATATATATATATATATATATATATATATATATATATATATATATACAAATTTCTATAAACATGGGTTCTACTCTCAACTAGTACAGTGGTAAACAAACAGTTAAATGTTTTAGATTTTTTAATATTACTTTTATAATAAATAGTTAGGCTACGTTTTGTAGATTTCAAAAATACCACCCTTTACTTCCAAACAGTTGTCAGATCTCTTATGAACGGCTCGGGTTGCTCTGTGAATGGATTCGGGTCTGTTCCTTATAACTGCTACTGCATTTAATATCCGGTCGAGTAATGTATCTCTAGTGTCTAGTTGCATATACCAAGGATTTAACCCATCCCCAAAAACAATAATCCAAAGGTCTGGTGATGTAACTGACCAATTGTGCGGACCACCTCGTCCATTCCATCGGTTTAGAAAGTTGTTTGTTAAAAAAAAAATCTCACTTATAAGCTGTAGTGTGCAGAGGTTCCATCATGTTGTAAGTACATGTTTTATCGTCCATTAAGTGGAACATTTTCTATCAAGTTTCTAACAACTTCTCCTGTGAGATGACCGTCGAATATGAATGGACTAATTAATTCATTTTTTAGCATAACATACCACACATTAATGCTAAATCGATGTTGAAAATTATGTTCAGCCGTAGCGTGAGAGTTTTCATCGAACCATCGATGTTTATTATGAAGAGTATTTATGCCATCACGAGTGAACTGCGCTTCATCGATGAACAGAACATACTTGTATAATCTCAGATTTGAATTTATCCAGTTACAAAATTGCATCCTTAATGTAAAATCACCATCCTGCTAATGTCGCACCGGTTATAAATGAAATGGATATAAACAATTTATGTGACGAGTCCTCCAAGTAGACGATTGTGTCATTTGGCAGATATCTCCAATCCGCCTTGTACTTAACGTTTGAATCATTTTCAATAATGTCAAGGATTGCCGCCTCTTCTTGTTCAGAATCAAGTTTCAATTGCCGTTTAGATATAATTCTCGCACTTGGAAACATACCAGATTCTCCAGCAGTGATAAAAACTTGCTCAAAAACCCTTCTATTTGACAGTTTTCGATTAAGTAAATGACGTTGATATTCAGAGACTGCGCGATTTGAGCTTCCGTTACAAAAGCCATAAATAAATAATATATCAGCATATTCACGATGAGAGAATAACGAAGGCAAAATGAAATCAATTAAATAACTTTAAAACAATTGCTAATGACAAATTAATAATTAACTGGTATAAACCATGGCTGCTTAGTAGGAAAAAAAGTAAAAGTACATTTTCTTCACTCTTTACTACATTTGCCATCCATAAACATGTTTATCCCTGTATCTCTGTAACAGTTCAGAATGAACAGAAAGAAAACCCATGTTTAAAAAAACTTTTATATTTTTTTCAGTCCCTAAATATGTAGCTGAAATATTGACCCTTCCTCCTAAAGATATATATATATATATATATATATATATATATATATATATATATATATTATTATTATTCACGTATGGGCCCGGGTGGACCACGCGAAGTACAATTAGAGGCGTTTGTTGTTGTTAGCATTCCTTTGCGTCCATACTAATTTCATTCTTTCGCTATGAGCTTTTTTTCTTTCGTCAGACCAAGTTGTTCCAGTCTTCCTACATTTTTCTCTCTGGCCAACCTTCCAAACGTCAACCTTGTGTCTGAAACAGCCTCTATGCTGAATTTCACTTTTCGTAATATTTGCTGATCTTAGGTCCTCTTTAATTGCAGCAATCCATTTAATTATTTCTACTTTAGCTCTACTCCTATTTTCATAAAATTCGACTATTTGTCTAGTTAGCCTATTTGGATTCATCCGTTTTATGTGTCCGTAAAACTTAAGTCTTCTTTTTCTCATATCGCTATGTATATCTGTGTATTGTTTGATTTCTTGGGTTTCTCGCAGTCGGTATGTTGTGCTATTTATTTGTTTGAGGCCTAAGATTTTTCTTTTTTTCTTTTCAATCTCCTCGATGTCTTTCTTTCTATTCAAAATGAGCGTTTCTGCCCCATATAGACATTCTGGCTTAATAACTGTGTTATAATGTCTCAGTTTTGTGTTTTTAGATAGGCATTTTTTGTTATAAATATTTTGTGTAAGTCTCAATGCCGTTTCCATTTTTTGACATCTACTCTTATTGGCCGCTTTTTCCAACCCATTTTCCATGATTATTTCACCCAAATATTTGAATTGAGAGACTCGTCTGATGTTACCATATTTTGTTTTTAGAAATGGTGTTCTTAGTCTGTTGCAGGTCATGTATTGTGTCTTTTCAAAGGAAATTTGGAGTCCTACCTTTTGTGCTATTTCTTTTAGGATTTCAATCTGTTTCTGTGCCGTTAATACATCTTGAGACAAAATTGCTAGATCATCAGCAAACGCCAGACAATCAATTTTGATGTTGGTTCTCCCCAGTTTAATGGGCTGGTCAATATTCAGGGCCGACTTTTTTTCACGCCACTCCTGTATTACTTTTACTAGAACACAGTTAAATAAGAGTGGCGAGAGTCCATCCCCTTGTCTCACTCCAGTTTTAATTTCGAAGGGCTCTGAGATGTCACCCATGAATTTAACTTTTGACCTTGTGTTAGTTAATGTTGCTTTAATAATTGCCAGCGTTTTCAGATCTAGTCCTTGTTCTTTCAAGATTCGCGGTCTGTACAGACGAGATTTTTATTGTACAGTTTTTGATGTCTTACAATCAACTTTAGATTCAGGATTTGTTCAGGGCAGGATCTGGCCGGTCAAAAACCTGCTTGATATTCACCAATTTTAGGTTCCAACTGTCCTTGTGCTCTGTTTAGTAGACATTGAGATAGAATCTTGTAACAAACTGGGAGAAGAGATGTCCCTCTATAGTTGTTTACATCCATTCTATCTCCTTTCTTGTGAAGTGGATGGATTAGAGCATATTTCCAATCTTCCGGAATCTGTTCAGTTCGCTAAACTTCTTGAAGAATTTTGGTTATTTCCTTGATTGTACCTGGACCAGCGGATTTCAAAAGTTCAGCAGTGATTCCATCTTCACCAGAAGCTTTGTTATTTTTAAGCCGCTTGATTTGCCTAATTATTTCATCTTCATTCGGTGGTAATGAATCTGGGTTTGTTTGTTTAGGGTTTAGTGTTGGTAATTTGTTTAAAGGCTCAGGACAGTTTAGTATTTGTTCAAAATATTTCGCAAGTTCTTTGCAATTCTCTTGGTTATTTAGAGCTAATTGTCCGTTTTCCTTTTGGAAGCAAAGACTTTGGGGTTGATAGCCTGTTAATTTAGTTTTAAATGTTTTGTAAAAGTTTCGGGTGTTATTATATATATATATATATATATATATATATATATATATATATATATATATATATATATATATATATATATATATATATATATAAGGGTTATTTTAAATTGAGCAGTTTGTTAATTATTGATTGACACAGATGTTTTTAGAAAATGATGTGCTATTTACGGTTAGCACAGTTGTCCATTTGAAAGCACTCTAAATCGAATTGCTCAAAAATGTCGAGAAACTGGTTAGTTGGAAGATAAAAGAAGAGCAATATATAGTAGTAGTAGTTGTCCATAAAAGCATATCAATTTGGTACGTGAAAAAGTTGATGAAGACCCCGAGATTTCCATTAGTCGATGCTCACAACAATTTAGACTCAGTGAATCCCCAACATGGCGTATTTTACGAGAGGATTTAGCTCTGAACATTTGTCAATAACGTTGTACATTGTACAATAGCGTTGTGCATTTGTCAATCTGATCATAGAACAAACAGATTATTTTTCTCGAAAAATATTCAGATAAAGAACATGTTGAAATTGGTAGCTATGTTAATAAACATAAACAAAATTGCCGCGTTTGGAATGAGGAACATCCACGATTAATTCATGAGAAACCTTTATATTCTAAACGAGACTGTTTGGTTTGCATTATGGTCAGCAGGTGTAACTGAGTCGTATTTGCCGTATGAGCCTTTAGAATGCTGCTAGTGAAGCTGTAACTTTCAATGATGTTCATTATCGTAAGATGATAACTGGATTTTGTCTAGTCCAGAGTCCTTACTCTGCTAATGAAACGACTGATTTATTGAGAGAAAATCCTGGATGAATTATTGTCAGAAACGGTTGTTAATTTTATCCACCAATATCAGTGATTTGACACTGTTGGACTATTTTCTTTGGTGTTACGTGAAAAATCAGGTCAATCAGAACAATACACGAATAGTTCCTGAACTAAGTGAGACAGAGCCGCGGTTATGTATACAGTATGCTTCAATTATCATTAAAATGTTTTTTGAAACCAACGTAATTCTGTGTTTTGTTCAAATATTAAAAAAAGGGGTAATTTGGAAGTCCTTTTGTATACACATATTTTTGTATATAGTGTTTTTGTACATTTTGTACTTTAGTTGCATATACCACGGATTCAACCCATCCCCAAAAACAATAATCCAAAGGATTAGGTCTGGTGATCTAACTGACCAATTGTGCGGACCACCTCGTCCATTCCATCGGTTTAGGAAGTTGATGAGTAATTTTATTACATTTCGAATAATTTACCTCGGGAGATTGATCTTGCTGAAACTTGGGAATATAAAATAATCTTGAAGTACTCTAAAAAGTATCCACACAAACCATATTTCAGTCTTCTAGGTGTCATAGGTCAGAAAAAATTGCTTTTTAAATATCTTTAAAACCATTTTAACCCATTTTCAAAAATTTATTTCTCAGTCGGAATAGAATTATTAGTATCGGAGTTTGTTTATTATATTTTCTAGTATGTATAAAAAAAATATTTTAGATCCCTAGTCCGTTTTGTCCGAATTGCACGCAATATTTTAGCCCCCCCGTTTCAAATCAATAAAAATTCGGATCTTTAAATTCACTTATGAAGCTACTTATTTCGTCTCTCATTGTTTATTTTGCTTTTATTTGGATAAAGTTTTATGTGATTTGAAGTTGAAAGAAATGCGTACTGGAGGGTTAAAGTTCACAATTTTTCAAAAATCACCAACTTTGAAACGGAATATCACCAAACCTTGCATGCAAATAAATTTGTTTGAGTCACCTGCTTGAAGAGCATACATCCATGAAAAAAAAGGGCTATGGAGAGAGCAGATCGGTTAAAAATTGAATTTTTGGTGCCCATTTGAAAATAGTCATTTTACAGAAATTTTAATTTTTCTCAACTCTGTTCTAAAAAAAGGCTAAATGGTCTAGAAATCTAAAATATTTTTTATACATAGTAGAAGATATAAAAAACAAACCCCGATATAAATAATTCGATTTCGTTTCAAAGTTTTTGAGAAATGAATTTTTGAAAATGGGGTAAAATGGTGTTTTAGATATTTAAAAAGGAATTTATCCTGACCTATGGCACCTAGAAGGCTGAAGTTTGGTTTATGGGGATACTTTTTAGAGTACTTCAAGCAATTTTAGCAAAATCAATTGTCCCCTCCCGAGAAATCATTGGAAGTGTAATGGAATTACTCATATATATAGATACCGAACACTATATTACAACAAAAAAAACAACAGCATCAAAAGATAAAAGGAGAGCTTTAAGGAACGAAATAACCAGCTAAGCTTTGCATACAGTAAATTTTTAAAAACACTTTAAGTGTTGGGGCAACCTAAATCATTAATGGGTCACTAACTTTATACTAACATCAGTACCATTTCCGGGGTGCAGTTAAGCAAGTGGCGCAACCTATAAATTGTTAATGTCGTTTCTACGCTTAACTACTTCAGAGACTGGCGATAATATCTTCGGCGTAACCGTTCATGTCGTACGAACTCTTCCTTTTCAATTTTTTAAGAAAATTGTTTTATCCGCCTGCTAGAGGCGTTAACTCGAGCTGAATTATAAATTTTGAACTGCCGTAGAATAGGATAACAGGAAAAAGAAAATGCAAGAAAATAGCATAGAATGGGGAAATATAGGAAAGTTTGCGAAATATTACAATTCGGATTGTTTTAAAGCGAGTTTAAAATTCTGGTTTACGTGATTATACTGAAACAATTTCAGTTTGGAGTATATAAATAGATAGTTTCAAGTTTTATGACGTGGTATTCGTGAATATAAAACAAGGCAACTAGATGAATGACTTGTCATTTTATTACTTAGGCAATCTGGTTAAAAAAAATTATAGACAGATCTTTTAATTAGAAAAAAATTACTATACTAAAATTTTAACACTTCCTTTTGTCAAGTCATTTTTTCAGTCACATTTTAATATTTGTCCAATATATATATATATATATATATATATATATATATATATATATATATATATATATATATATATATAACTTACGTTGCTTGTACGAGGCGTGTAAATAAAGTAATGAGACTGGTGGTGTAGCGTTCGATCTGCTAACACAATTGATGTCTCGTTTGCAGTGGAGACAGATCAATATCTGATTCATCTTTAGTGCGAGTTTGACATCTAAAGAGCCACTTGGTGTTTCCTAACAATTATTTTCGTGAACCGGAGCAACAATGCGCTATCAATTTTTATTTCAGACTTGTTTATAGTGTGATGGTTTTGCAAAGCTTCAACAGGCCTATGGAAACTGTGTTTTCTCAAAGTTTCCAGGTGGTTTAAGACATTCGCAGAAGGGCGAGACTCCACTGAATACGATCTGGAAACGAAACGTCAGAGCTTCGGGATACTCCAATGCCACCACGGCCAAAGAATACCAGAAGGGGCAAATAAAAGATCAAAAACATGTTGATTTTCTTTTTTTACTAGCCAGAGCATTATCCATAAAGAATTTGTGTCTAAAGGCCAAACGGTAAACCACTATTTTACCGAGATGTTCTTGAGAGACTTCGAAAAAGAATCATTCGGGTGAGACCGAACAACTAGAATATAGTCCGGTTTAAGATATTTCATTGCCTTTCGGCAAAATGTGATTTTTTTTCCTTTATTTGGGTTTTTCTCCACTATCTAAAACTCAAAAAATATCAAAAATACCTGTTCTTATGTAAAGAAAGAATCACTGGGTAAAAACAAAAAACCAAACGGAGACAAATTTCTTTCTTTGACTTCTCTGGTTCTTTTTTGTAATAAATTTGCCTAACGAACAAAATTTGAAAGATATAAAAATGTTATAAACAATTTTACAAACTTTTAACGTTAACGTTTCAGAGGGTCCTCTTCTCCCGTTTTCAAAACTAAACTAAAAAATAAATTATATTAATTTGTGATATATAAAGTAACGAGTGAAAGTAAATATATTTTTTTGTGTATGTCAACGATACTTACACAATAGATTTTTATGAGAGTGACGTACTACCAAAATATATATATATATATATATATATATATATATATATATATATATATATATATATATATATATATATATATATATATATATAGGTAATGTTTACTGTGTGATTGTTTATTGTACTGATTGTGAATTCAAATATTTAAATGTGTTTAATTGTATTCTTTAAAATCTTATTGAATTTAAATCTACCGAAGGTATAGCAATACAGTTATTTTTATTTAAATTAATTATAGCGGTTTGTTTTAATCTTCTGTATTTTATTACCGATTCTTTTAATACCGTTTTGGAATTATTACAATTTATTTTATGACCCGATTCCCATGCGTGTTGACAAATTCTAGATTTATTAAAATCGCCCTTTTTCGCCAATTTGTATACTCTTTTATTCTAACATCTAACGGTCTAGATGTCTCATCTATATAGAATTTGCCACATTCGCAGGAAATTTTATAAACCACATTTTTAGTATTTTGTTGTATATTGTTTGGTTTGGTCTTTGTTAATAGAGATCTAATAGTATTTTTTGTTTTAAATGTGGTTTTTATGTTGTATTTATTTCACATTTATTCAACTGTGTCAGAAATACCGCGGATATAAGGAACTGTGAGATTAATTGTTTGAGAGTTATTATTATTGTTATTAATAACTTGTCTGTTTTGTCAAGTATCAAAATTTTTAAACGATTTATCTATAAAATTTTTTGGGTAATTGTTTTTACTCGTTACTTTATATATTACAAATTAATATAATTTATTTTTAGTTTAGTTTTGAAAACGGGGGGAGAGGACCCTCCGAAACGGTAGCGTTAAAAGTTTGTAAAATTGTTTATAACATTTTTAAATCTTTTTCGTTATAATTCGTATAATTCGTATAAATTTTGTTTGTTAGGCAAATTTATTACAACAAAGAATCAGAGAAGTCAAAGAAAGAAATTTGTCTCCGTTTGGTTTTTTGTTTTTACCCAGTGATTCTTTCTTTACATAAGAACAGGTATTTTTGATATATTTTGAGTTTTAGATAGTGGCGAAAAACCCAAATAAAGGAAAAAAATATATGAACACGCCACAATCATTCAGACATTACTTAAAATGTTAATTGCCCCAATACACTTCAATAAAAATGTTCCTAGTTTCTTCAAAAACGACAGAGTCGAAGTGGTTAATTCGGAATAATTTCGGAAAAAATAAAATATTGTTAAATTATCATATCACAAACATGATTCATAGATCATCTCACCCTAGGCTGATCGCATTTGTAAAGAAGTTTGTAAGAGAACTGCTCGTTGTCCTACTGTGGTAATCGATTTTGAAACACCAAGAATTTCTAGGGTTTTGGAAAAGGTTTTGCTTACTAGACCTTCAGCGGATATAACAAAAGGTAACACCTCCACTTTCTGGCGTTTCCATTGATTTTTCAGATCAAATGCAAGATTTTCGTACTTTGTGACCTTTTCCATTTCAGTTTTTCTGATGTTCTGAGAGAGTGGTATCGCAATGTAAATTATGAAAGCTCTCATCTGCTATTTGTGAATTAGAACAATATTCGACATATTATAGTCAACCATCCGATATGTTGTAATTGGTCTATCCCAGTAAAGAATGATATCGGCTGACTCAAGTACAGGGCTTCCGCCTTCGCGTGTACTTGTAATATGATGGAGGTATCTTATCGAATAGCGAGTGCTTTAAAGTGATTTGCTGGTGTATAATTTTCGCCAGCTGATTATGCCTGCATAGGTAAGCATTAGGGACAAGGACTAGAGACCCTCTAATAAGGTGTTCAATTGTTTCTCCCACACCACCGCACTTCCTGAGCTGGTCGGTAACATCCATGTGTAGTATATGTCTTTCATAATTTATTGTTCTTACTAGCTTATCATGAATAGCTGTCGCGAAGTCTTCTATTTCTGGATATAATAATCCATCGGTAAGCCACTATAGAAACAAATGTTTGTAAATGGAATGTGTTGTTTCCATTCTTGAACGATATCCTTCAGTGCTGTTCTACTATCAACACGATTTTGTCTATTTAGATTGAGCAGGTAAAACCCTGGTCTTTCTTAACAACCAGTTTCATTAGTGTGCTACGTGAACTAATGAAGCGCTCTCTCATCCTATTCTCCTGACTGAGACAAAAGTTCTTGACATTCACAAGTCCTCTGCCTCCTAACTTTCTTGGAATATATAGCCTTTTTATAGACGAATTGGGATGTAAACATCGGAACTTTGTCAATGTTCTTCGTGTCAATCTATCCAGTTCATCAAGATCTACTTCAGACCATTTAACAATGCCAAAAGAATATGTCAAAGTTGACACCGGTCAGCCATTGATCGCTTTAATGAGGTTTCCACCGTTTAGTTTGGTGCTTAGGAGTTTTGTCAGACGTTTTTGGTACAAAGTAGAAAAATTCTTCTTTAATAGAAATTTAAATCTTGTAATTTAATTCTTGTATATCGCAGACTGTTTTTTTATTATTCCCTTTTGTATGCTGATAGTGGAGCATTTCTCGAGTCTAAATGACATTTTTGTCCTTACTAAATATTTCGATTGTTTTTATTAATGAGTTTAGTTTTTCTCTTATTTCTCCATAAAGTTTTAAGTCGTCCATGTATAGCAAATGAGATAGTTTTCGGGAATTTCTCATGTCAAGTTTGTAGCCAATATTGGTATTGTTAAGTAATGTGGACATCGGATTCAACGCTAGATAACCAAATAGGGGAAATGGAATGTCCGTGAAATATTCCTTCTCGATATTTGTTGTTCCAATGTACTGTTGGTGAACAAATAAATTAGTCTTCCATTTACTCATGAGATACCTTAAAGAGTTTGTAATTTGCGGACAAATTTTGTAGATGTTCAAAACTTCTAATAACCAATCATGTGGACACTATCGAAAGTCTTCTTGTAATCTATATAGCACATATTCAAGTTGCGTTTTTTTGTCCGCTCTTGCGCAAGAACTACAGCATCAATCGTCAGTTGTTTCTTGCATTCCATACTTGCCCTAATACACCCTTTTTGCTCATCTTCAAATATGTTATTATAGTCACAATGTTGGTATTTTTTTCCCGTTAAGCAGGGTTGTGAATAATTTATACAACACGGATAAACATGTTATCGGTCTATAGTTACTGAGTTGGTTAGCATCACCCTTTTTATATAACAAATATGTATTTTCCTCCATCAAAAAGTCGGGGAAAGTATCAGGATTCACGAGTATTTCTTTAAATGCATCAGCAAGTACCTGGCCGCAAGCAAGTACCTGCAGCAAGCAAACATGTGTGCAGTTTTTGATCCAGAAATTGTGTAGTCCATCTGGCCCAGGCGTCTTCAAGTTTTGAGTTTTCTTGATGGCAGTGCAGATGTCAATCGTTTCGAGACCGTTGAATTCCATTTGTGGAAGTGCATCAGTCTGTTTTCGAATTGTTGCAACCCACGGGGCCATTTTTTCCAGACAGATTTCCAGTATTTTTCAAAGGTGGACTTTTCAAATTATTATTATTATTACTATGTATTACTAAAACATTGTTTATTGATTTGTGTGTTTTGAATTTATTAGCACAATGAAAATATATAAATAAATAAATTTATCTATTTGTACAATAAAAAATATAACTTACATTTAATTATACATGTAATTTAGTGTCACTCTCACTGTTACTTTGATCTACGTTAATAATAAGTGGTTCTATATTATTAGTAAATGATACATAGGAATCTTCTATTTTAATAACATGGTTAATCGAATTTATCCAACTTTCTTTGGAAATACTATCTACAACCTTTCTAATTAATGTTGCAGCATTAGCACTTAGAGTCGAATAAATGTTTTCTGCTCTAAAATTGGATTTTATCTGATACCACATATGCTCAATTGGATTAAAAATTCAGTAATACGGGGGAAGGCGAAAAACTGTATATCCTATATTGGCAGCAATGGTATCACATCCATATTCCTCCAAGTGTCTTTAATGTTTCTAGAAAATCACATTTAATTAATTTTAACTTAAATAATTAATTAATTTTTAATAGGTTATTTTATTACTAATTTTTGGGCCGGTTATGATAACTAGTATTGACAATTGCAATTACGCTTTGTTTAGGTATATTGGGCAAAAGGCTATTTATAAACCAATCTTCAAAACGTGCTCCTGTGGTGTCGTCATCCATCCTCGAAACCAGCATGTAAAATTGTAATTATTTTTCCCTTGTTTTTGCTGGGGCTTTGGTTTGGCATTTTCTTGATGCATTGCAGATCCTTTTGCTGTCGTCTCATGTGTATCGCGTCATGTTTCATCAAGGTAGATAATGGGACAATTTTCTAATCTGTAGTTTTTTATGAAGTTTAAGTAGTTAAACCGCCATCGTCACAATCATTGTGATTCCATTAATATTTGTATTTTATTAATGGTCCGATATGCAAACCCCATTTGAGATAATGTTCTCCGGAGGCTAGTTCTGCTGCAAAGAATGTTGGTTTCATCTTTCCTTAGTCGCTATTGCAATGAATTCAATGCAGGCACAGTTATCAGTTCATACATAGCATAAATTTTGTTTCGAATTAAGTTTTTGTCGCTTTCGTTAACGCATTTGCTTTAAGCAGAATCACTACGAACTTTTTTGGCTTTTTCGGCGTTTTCGTTAGTGAAGACGTTTCTTCTGCGGCTGTATTTACATTAAGACCCCTGTTCAACAACGAAACATACATATTTTTAACAATTTGCTTAGCATCGGGCGATACATGTTTTCTTTTAAAATTAGCACTACCGGAAGCACAATGATCATTATCTTGCTAAGAACGCAATATTTTTAGCACATTTGGAATAATAAAAGTACGATCGAAATTATAGAACTGCACTGTATAAGAAAATAATGCGATTGCGAAAAACTACTAAACTAGATATAAAATTAATTTTATCTTTTTTACCTGTTATTTTAATAGGCCCAATCCTGTTTACGTTTTTTTGCAACTTTGCCGGATTTCGTTAAGACAGAGGTTGTTAACAGTTTATTGCAGCCATTCGGTCAACGATATATCTTAAACCGCCCTATATCTGGGTTTTGTATCACATCACGACAATACCTCTTGCCACACAGCGATATAAATTAATGAGTTTTTGGCAAGTGAAACCATCAGTATAGGTCCGCAGCCCTCTTATTCGCCACCTTTGAGTCCTTGTGAGTTTTGCAAATTCCCAAGATTGAAAATGTAGCTCAAAGAATATCTTTTCACGACATTGGAGAACATTGAAAACGTCGTAACCGACTAAAAAACAAATCCAGTTCACGAAAAATTTCTAGGGAAGACCAATTGACTCTCGAAAGTTTAAATTCGTACTGAAGACGCATCTGATGATGGCCTACCATTCCTTCAAAGGGGAAGTTAACGGTGTTCCCATATCGAGCGTTACATTCGTTACACAACATCCTGGGGAACATTGCTAATGTGTTGTAAAACTTATAGTTCACAACATTCCAGTTTTTAAATATTTTTATTTTTGGATATACCTCATATTTACATTCGGTGTATCATGTAGGTTTCAGAGAAGATTTAAATATTGGCAATTTATTGTTCATGCTCATCTAAAAGTAAATATTCGCTAATCAATATAATTTCCTCTATAGATCTCCTAACTCCTAACTAAAACTCCTCCATCTTTGGCTGCCTATTTTTTTGGTTTCATTAATGTCATTACATGGAGTGTGATATATCCCAGCGCTCTCCCCCAAACCTAGTTCACTTTTTTCCCGAATTTTTTGCCTCTTCTCTTCTTAACTTTGTTTTTGTCTTCTTCCATAAAGCTTATATTTTCTTCTACGTCTCTCATTTCAGTTGAGTATCGGTATATACTTTCTGAACTTTCATTTTAATCTAAAAGTATTATCATTCTCTCGGTACTGTTAGAAGATTTTTTAATTCGATGGCTATCCTAGTTCTGTTTTTAGCTCCTTATAGTATACTTATATCGTATCTAAAGCTACTTATAGTATTTATCTCTTGATCCCATGTTGTTATAGTATATTTAATCTTCGGTGCCTTTAACAGTATTTTGTCTCTTGTAACCATTACACCCCCCAAAAAGTCATCCCTGGTATAAATCATAATTCGAAAAAATTACTCCATACTTTTTTGAAAATGAACTTATCACCGAAGCGATTATTACTAAGCAATCACCGAAAATAATTTTAATAACAAAGTAACGATTTGAAGGGGCATAACTACAGCAAGTGATGTACACTAAACGTCTAAAATGTCACCTATAATATATTTTGAATATACAATTTACAGTCAATCTGAATGTCTTTTTATTCAGTTAACACACACGTCGTTACTTCACTAGTACATTAGTCCGTATTTTACTATTGTCACTAATATAGATTATACCATCACCTCTCTTATACATTCTTCGTCACTCAATATGTTCGTCAATCGCACCCCCAACTATAGAGTGTACATCTATTCAGATCTTTGCATATGGTCACGGTATTTCGTCTATCTCTACACTATGCTCTCGTCAAAAAGCGTCTAACTACTATTATCGTTACGTCTTTCTTTTGTTTTTGTGTGTCGCATCTGATATATAATCTTTCTCTGTAAGGTTTCGCCGGTTACTGTCAGTCAATGCATCGCTATAACTGGGGCACTGATATATGGCAGAGCGACTCAATATCGCCTATTCTTTTCTCGGCCTGATTCGAAGAAGTATTCCGCATTCTGAAGTGAGAAGAGGATGGTATAAAGATCAATGGTACACACTTAAACCATCTTAGATTTGCAGATAATATCGTTCTCCTTTCACAAGACCCAGAGGAGCTGCAAAAATGCAAACGAAAGCTCCAAAGGGCTGTCGAACCATTTGGTTTAAAAATAAACCTAAAAGGAGTCAGGTTATGTTGAATAAATTTGCTGAGGATAGAAGAATTTCAGTTTTAGGAAAGGATTTGGAGATTGTGGATATCCTGGGCAACAAAAAATTTAATGGAGGGGGATACCGCTCGGGAGTTTGAACGGCGTGTTAAATGCGGCTAGCAGGCATTTGGCAGACTCAACATAGTATTTAAGAGCAAACTCCCACTTTGCCTGCAAAGAAAAGTCTTCGATCAGTGTGTCCCGTTCATTATGACATACGGAAGTAAAACCTAGACACTCACATTGCAATGAATTCAAAAACTTCGGGTAGCAAAGAGAGGAATGGAAAGATGTATGGTTGGCATTACAAGACGAGACAGAAAACCCTGCACAAGTATCAGAGAATAAAAAAAACAATCATTGGAAGAGTAAAGCAATTGAAATGGAGATGGGCAGGCCATATAGCGAGGCGATGGGACAACAGATGGACCAAGGGAATCCTTGAGTGGATACCGCTTGTTCGCAAACGTCCGCGTAAAAGACCGAATGCACGATGGATTGATGACATCATTAAGTATATTGGACCCGAGTGGCAGAGGAAAGCCAAATACCTTGAAAGTTGTAGGCATGCTGAGGTGGCCTTCATCCTGAAGTGGATCGTATATATGGATATATGTGGATTTAAGTAAGGTTGTGGGTGAAGCTCCCGGTTAAGGGGTGGGGATGAAACGAGAGATGGATTGATTGCAATTTAAAAATAAGAGGTTTCCAACTATTTGGCTCTCTAAGACCGTCGTCCCTCTTTTTTAGGCAGTCTGGACGTTTTTCGATCAATTGCTTCAGTAATTATGTGGGGTTTGTAGGAATATATAGGTGCCATTACTTTGGCCTTGTCGAAATCTAGTTTGTGACCCGTTTAGATATTGAAATGGAGATGGGCAGGCCATATAGCGAGGCGATGGGACAACAGATGGACCAAGGCAATCCTTGAGTGGATACCGCTTGTTCGCAAACGTCCGCGTAAAAGACCGAATGCACGATGGATTGATGACATCATTAAATATATTGGACCCGAGTGGCAGAGGAAAGCCAAATACCTTGAAAGTTGTAGGCATGCTGAGGTGGCCTTCATCCTGAAGTGGATCGTATATATGGATATATGTGGATTTAAGTAAGGCTGTGGGTGAAGCTCCCGGTTAAGGGGTGGGGATGAAACGAGAGATGGATTGATTGCAATTTAAAAATAAGAGGTTTCCAACTATTTGGCACTCTAAGACCGTCGTCCCTCTTGTTTAGGCAGTCTGGACGTTTTTCGATCAATTGCTTCAGTAATTATGTGGGGTTTGTAGGAATATATAGGTGCCATTACTTTGGCCTTGTCGAAATCTAGTTTGTGACCCGTTTAGATATGATGTTCTGCTAGAGTTGAGGAGAGATCCGATTTTCGGACGGCGAGAGAATGCTCGTATATCAGATTTTAGATGCTTCTGTTGGTTTAGCCAATATATGATTGGGAGCAGCCAGAATAAGGAATTTCATAGACACCATGTAACTCTTGTGGAAAATTATGTTTTACTAGTCTAAGAAAACTGGATATATTTATTTCTGTTGTAATTATCGTTTCGATATTACGGTATCTGAATATGTGGCAAATTCTACTGATAACTCCCTTTCATCGGAAACAGCAGTTTATCATTAACAGCAGTCCGTTGAAACCTACTTGCTGGTTCAAAAATATAGATGACACCTTCGTCATTGGGCCATCTTGAGCATTGAACATTGAATAGTACACAACCTTATCTATTAATGAAGAAGTCGCACCATGTACTTTTCTAGTTGTCAACTCTGAAGAGTAGGCAGAATGATTGAGGGCTTGGAGCAAATTAACTAAATTCTCTTGATAATGGCTTCAAAGTGGAAGCCAAAACGTTGATATTTTACAAACTATATATATACAAACAAATATATATACAAACAATATATATATATATATATATATATATATATATATATATATATATATATATATATATATATATATATATATATATATATATATATATGCGTACGTACTGTTTCATGGATGGAAAAACATGTATTGGGTTTTTCCGGGAGTACATCTGGTTGTCGACTTGGTCTCTGTCGCGAGCTTGCAGACGTTTCGCCAAAATCTCATTTGACAGGGACCAACTCAACAACCGAATGTATTCCCGTAATGTATGTATATATATATATATATATATATATATATATATATATATATATATATATATATATATATATATATATATATATATATAGTTTTAAAACTATACATATATTTGGCAAATCATGATAGAAACCTTCGAAATTGTCGAAATTATCAAAGTCACTGTTCTGTGAGCTAAACTTATAGAACACTTCGTAAAATGTATTTGTCGCGGAATTATCGACAAATTCGGAACATATTCCACGTTGCTTAGTATTTAAACAAAAACAAGATAAAAAAAATGTGCGTGTTCCGTAGAAAATATCGCCGTCGCTGTTTCTGGCAGCATTTATGAAGATCTAAATTTTATCAATTCTATTAATTGGCCACCAAAGCCATGTGATTTAACGTCTTTAGATTATTCTCTTTGGTCTTATGTTAAATATTTAGTTTATGCCAATAAATCAGCAATTATTGAGGTCTTAGAAGCCAACATAACTCGGGCAATTGCGTACACAAAATTCCAATTGCTTAAAAAAGTGGTCGGAAATTAAATTGACATAATACGCCTTGTCAGAAGTAGCCACTGCGGGCATTTGTCTGAAATTGATTTCAAACATTATGGCATTGGATGTTATTTCACAAAAAATAAATAGTTTCAAGGCATCTAATTTGGATGTGAGCGTTTATTTGAATTTAAACTTCTCGCGCACTAAAAATCTCACCATATATTAAGCAGTTTTTTATTGTTTAGAATGGTGCTGTTAAAAACTGTTAAACTGTTCAACAACTGATATAAGATTAGATGTTTCTAATTAAATATGTAACTACATGTCGGTACCAATATTAGCTAATGTAACGCATATCTATTTATAAGAACAACAATAAAAAATCCATTCCAATAAAGCCAAATACGACATTTAAAATAGTATTACCTACCAAATTTCAGGGCTTCCTCGATTTGGTGCTCATTCATCCTTTCGAAATCCGACCGCAATATTACTTTAAAAAAAAAAGCGAAAAAATCCCCAATGGAAATTTAGATTTGGGCCTCAGGTGCGCCCAGCGACGAGTTTTGAAGGCCCAGGTGGTGTTTGCATAGATGGCGTTGCCAGGCGACCGACGCCGTTATTGTCCCTCTCGTATTAATCCAACGAAATAAGATTAGTTGGATTCCCCGAGGCGACATTAACTACATCGTATTTATGATGGAGAACAGCTTACGCTCAGACGCCGTGTAGAATGGATTAGGCGACGTGTAGAGTATTTACTTAATCTGTCGGAAGCCTACAGATTAAAATTCTAACGATCGGGTTTAAGTTTGTTTTAAGAACGTTAGGTGTTTTGGCATTTAAGTTCGCTTAAATACCTCCTAAACGGTAATAAACATTTATTTCGACACATTTTGTGTTACTCTTTGTGAGTCATTAATATAGCGACTTCATAATTAGTAAAAATATATAAAACCATGTTTCATCACATATTATAAATATTTGAACATTATTATTTCCCGGTTTGGTATAATTAGAACTGTAATATGGAATAATGATTGTAAGTGTTGAAGATATATCGTTGACCAATTGGCTGCAATAAACTTTTAACAACCCCTGTCGTAATGAATCCCGGCAAAGTTGCAAGAAACGTAGGGCCGGGCCTAATAAAATCACATATAAAAAGATAAAATTAATGTTATATCTGGTTTAGTAATTTTGAAATATTTTAGTTTAGTTCGTATTCTTTTTATAAACAGTGCAGTTATTTCGATCGTATTTTTTGTTATTCCATATGTACTACAAATGTGGCATTTTTGGCATGCACTGCAATAGGCCAGATATTATATTGCTGGACAAAAAGGAGAAAACAGCATTCCTAATCGACATAGCTGTTCCAAACACACGCAACATTCAAAAGGCGGCTGAAGAAATAGTACAAAAATATACAGACCTCAAGTTAGAAATAAAGCGGATATGGAAGTTGAACCAGGTCTATATCGTGTCATTGATAATTTCAACAACTGGCATTGTACCAAAGAACCTGAAGAATAACATCAAATTTCCGGGACTAGAAAAAAAACTGTTTAAAATAATGCAGACGGCGGTAATCCTTAATATCACTCGCACACCCCGAAAATTTTTGGAAAAATGACTTTATTTAAAATCCAGCTTGGCTGGCAAAAAGGATGAAAAGAATGGAAAATAATAATAATAATAATTTAATCATAATTTAACAATATTTTATTTTTCTCAAAATTATTTAGAAGTTAAACCACTCCGGCTCTGCTGCCTTCTGAGAAACTAGAAATATTTTTATTGAAATTTATTGGGGCAATTAACATTTTGCCAAGGGCAATGAAATATCTCGAAACGGACTATACCTGTACACTGTAGCGTAACATTTTCGATAGCAAAAATTGCTGCTTTGTTAGTAAAATTTCTTCAAGTTAACAAAAAGGTTCTAGATTACTTAAGGGCAAGAAAAGATTAAATAAAGGGGTTTTCAATAAGAGTGTCAGAACTGAAAAGTAATAGTGACAACATTGTTTGAAATGTAAATGGTGCTTATAGACAGCTATGTTCGGTATATTTTGTCAATTCACCATAGAAAGATGCACGATTCAGCAATGCGTAGAATTTATTCGTATCTATCAAAATGTGTGTTCAATTCGTCAAAGTTTCGAGCAGCGCGTGAAATTTTAATGATTAACGGTCTTATCGTCTCGTCGAAAAATTTGAACGAACTGGCTGACTCAGTTACAGATGAGTCAGTAGCTGTGTGTCATCGGACGACTTCATCACTAAAGTAAAACGGAGTGTAAGAAAAGATTCGAATATATCTGTTCCAGGTCGTTCTCAGGAACTCAACCTTTTTCAAACAAGTACTTGGAGAATTTTTCATCGTGATCTTCGTTGTAAGATTTATAAGATTCAATTAAATCATATGTGTCGAACATTTTAAAGTAGTGCCGGTGAAAATCCTCAAGTGATTCAGAAGTTACGTCTTCAGCTTTGAGAAAGTTAACGTTTGATGTGATTTTTGAGTTGAAGGAATCTTAGGACCATTTTTAAGAAGATCATGGAAATCCTGTTACTGTCAATGGCGAATGCCATATAAATATGCTAATGGAATATATTTGACTGAATTGATAAATGTGGATATACCGAGACTTGCCACATACCTCATACAATCAATTTATTGCAAGAAAAGTTTTCTGGACGCGTTATTTCGCGAAATGGTAATATCAACTACCCACTACGGTCATGCTACCTCACTCTGTTGTAAAAAGTAATAAATGAGTTTAAGAAGAGCACATGGGTTTAAGAAGAGCACATGGGTTTAAGAAGGAGGTTTTACCTGCTTCCCCTGTACTTGTACCGCCACCCTTGGACTCTTCCTGCCAAGCATTATTTATCTATGCCTAAGTACTGCTGTATTTACGAAATTGTAGTTGAAGTAAAATGTAATATTTCAAAATTTTCACTCAGAACTCATATTTGAATCACGTGACGAGTTACGATTAAATGAGTTAACTTTTAACTCATAGCTTTTGCATTAAATATTTAATTAATTACTTAAGTGTCTAATACAGGAAATTCCTGATTTGCCTCAACCCCCCCCAAAGCTGAGTACGTCCAATGAAGAGCATCTTATGGACGTGATTATAACTATTACTACGAGAGGTTATTTTTAAAGGGGGTAAGTTTTTAGTTATCAAATATAAACAGTACCAGGAACATTTTCGGTGCAGGGTCACTAACGTTCATTTTTATCTCTCCTGCTACTAACCTACATATTGCACATCAGAAATAACTGAAAGCAGCAATAACCAATTTTATGGTCATATTTTATTTTGTAATTTCAATATGTATCTTGAGATATATAATTAAATATATAGAAGAAAAATAAAAAGAATATTTATGCCGAAGAAATCACACGGTAACTTGTATACATATTTGAATACACTACACATATTTGAATAATATTGGGAATGCTTATATACATATTAATAGCATACCTAACACAAAAACTAACATATCTATTGCTTGTTTTAGTTATTTTTTCTATATGTGTCAGCAAAAATTTGGTTTTATGCGTTTTATGGATTAATGCGAAAGTTAAAATTATTAGCACTAATTTTTCACACCATAACATATATTAAATGATACACGTCACATTAAGAAGCAGATGACTAATTATTTTATTAAATTATATCTTCGGAATGTCCACAATATCAGTCTAGGTAAGTCTGGCATCGCTGTAATATATTTTGAAAATACCGGTGAAAAATATTATATACAATACAGATATATTTCCAATCTGTCTGGCTGCTACTTCTTCGTAAATAAGAAGCATATCGTAATATTTACGTACAAAATACAATTTTGTTTTAAATGGAATTTATATGCACACACTGACACACACTGAAATAATTTTTGGTTTGTAAAACATTCTTTATCATGGAGATGATCTCAAATAGTCAAAGCCATTTTGTCACTTTTATTTCGGCCGATGTATAAAGTCACCTTCAAAATTCTTAACTTAAAAACAACTGCTTTGTATAACAATGTATATTAGTTTATTCATTAAATACTAAGGACATTCAATAAGTCCTTATAAAATTCAAGAGATGGCGCTCGTAGCATCGGAAGTGGTTTGTTTTTAATAAGCATCATTATTCACAAGATAGCTGTCAAAGCCAGTTATATTCATCACATGGTTTCATTTTTATTGTCGATTGAAGCAAGAAACTCTTGTTTATTTAGAGAGATAGAAAAAGGTGAGTTTCGAGTGGTGATTATACACTTATATTTAAAAGGCTTAACACCAAAATAGATCAAAGCTGAGTTGGATGAAGTTTATGGCACGTCAGCTCCAGTGTTTGCAACTGTTTATAATTAGGTAAATGAGTTTAAACGTGGCCGTATATTCACAAAAGATGAACATCGTTCGGGACGTCCAGTGAAAGTGATTACTCCCGAAATGATTGACAAAATCATAGACATGGTTTTAAGTGATCAACGAATCAAAATGCGCGAAACAGTTGAGGGCACAGGCTTATCGCAACATTACAATGTTTTCAATTTTGCACGAAAAATTGGGTGTGAAAAAAATGTCGGCAAGATGGGTGCCGCATTTGCTCTCAGTGGAGAATAAACGCAATCGTGTGCTCGACTCTGAGGCTGTTTTGGCATTTTTTCGTCGCAATCCTGATGAGTTTCTGCATCGATTCATAACTGTAGGCGAAATATCGATACACTCCATACTCCAGAGACAAAGGAACAATCACAACAGTGGGTTTTTGAAGACGAACGGGCTCCGAAGAAGTGCAAGACGGTGAAAACGGCCGGTAAGGTTATGGCTATAGTTTTTTGGGATGCACGTGGAATCATCTACACCGATTACTTGGAAAAAGGAAAAACAATAACTGGAGAGTATTATGTGTCATTATTGCATCGATTGAGTGAAGAAATCAAGAAAAATCGTCCTCATTTGAATTAATGGCCCCCAGTGCGTTTTTTTTATTTCCGAACTTAAAAAATGACTCAGCGGACAACGATTCACATCGAACGAAGAGGTCATCACCCAAACAGATGCCTATTAAACCTTCCGAAATCTGACTTTTTAGACGGCTTAAAAAAGTTGGAGAGACGTTTGGAAAAGTGTATAGAGCTAAAAAGAGATTATGTTAAAAAATAAAAAAAACTACTTAAAATAATTTGTTTTTCTATCTTTTTCTAAGGACTTATTGAACGACCCTCGTAATAACCAATTTGTCAAATATGCTTTCACACACATTTGTTTAAATTAATGATAATTCTTATCATAGCTAGCTATACACACCCTGTATATAGAAAATACAAATAATAATTCAGCGTTTATTTAAACATAATAGCCATTGTAAAAAAATGCAGATTCAGTAGAATTTGAAGTATTATCTATTGTAATTACTCCTTCAGTTGATAAACTAAAAGATTAAAAAACAACATCAAATTAAGTAAAAATGAAACTATTAATTATATAAATATTCCTAAGAGGAAAACAGCTAAAACAGGAAAATATAATTATAAGACAGATCAATAGCGGGAAAAAAACAGTATTTACCAATTTTCTGCAGCGTGTTACGGGCTAAAATGAATAATAACATTTAATACTATTCAAATACTAAACTCGAAGAGATTTACCAGTAAACACCAAATCACTTTTTGAAACTTCTCGATGAACGTTTCACTAACCATGTTATCATCATCAGGAGGTGATTTAACCTTAGAATGATTTAATCAGGAGATTAAATTACCTCCTAATGATGCTAACATGATTAGCGAAATGTGCGTCGAGAAGTTTCAAAAAGTGATTTGGTGTTTAGTCGTAAAACTCTAAACTAAACGAAGGTTCCAATTGATGAATGGAACTACTCAAATATTTTAATAAAACACTGTATATATTCATTACGAACCGATTGTGTTGGGGTTAATAATAAAGTTTTATATTGAATGAAAATTTTTAAAATTTGAAAATATTTATATTGAATGTCAAATCTAATTAGTAATCGTGCCTGTTTCGTACCATTTTGTACGAATACTACAAAAACAACTCTCGAAAAAAATGGTTCCAAGCAGAACGACGTATTCATCCTAAAAGAACATCAAATTTTTACACCACCAGTTATCAAATATATACAAAAGATTATTATTTATAAGATTATATCAATTTGTTTATGTTTGAGTATTTGAACCTGACAATGAGTGTTTTGAAATCAACGAAATGACACTCATGATGACTCGATGATGAACGAAATGACACTCAATGACAAAGAACCGTTTTGGAGAGTAAATTTAGTTTTAAAGTGGGTACTCAGTGGGTTATCCAAAGTCACCACACTTTCAAGTAATGATTCAGAGATTATTAGAGGTGACTGAGCGGTTAGCCTTAATTTCTTCTGATAGACTGTGGACTACAGTGCACACACCTAGACTGCATAGATACCGTGTGCAACTTTTCTGTTAATTTTGTTAATCTAAAGGGTTTATTATTAGGGAAAATGGAAGTTTTGGGCTGGGTTTGGATTATTTTTGACATGTCTTATCAATTGTTTTTCGAACGGTTTGCAATTATATCATGGTTCGTTTCATGTTAGAAGAACGTTTGGAAATTATCCAGTTTTTATTACGCAAATTAGCGGTTCCCTCGTGCTATTCAAAAAGCAATTCAGACCTATCGTAGTATTCGTCGTGGTCGTCCTTCTGAACAAACTATTGATCGTGTAATTAGAAAATTTGAAAAAGCCTATACGATAAAAAGCCAGAAGTGTTAAGAATATTGCCGCCATTCACGCAAGCGTAGCCGAAAATGATGTCTCGGTTGCTCGCCGCTCGCAAGAATTAGGCCTTTCGCCAATGACAACCTAGCGAATTTTGAGGTTGGACTTAGGCTTACATCCATATAAGATGGCACTGGCATTAGAATTGAAGCTAACGGACCATCGTATTTGTCGTGAATTTGCCGATTTGTCGAAATTCATCGCAAAAGCATTTTCTTCGATGAGGCTCAATTCTGGCTCAATGGCTTAGTCAATAAACAAAAGTGTCGGTATTGATGCGAATCAAATTCACACGTTATACACGAGAGTCCTTTGCATCCGGAAAAGATCATTGTTTGGTGTGGATTTTGGCATGGAGGAGTCATCGGTCCTTATTTTCTTAAAATGTGGAGGGAGCCACCGTTACCATCAATATCGAGCACTACAACGTAATGCTGGAAGATTTTTTCCCCGTAATTTGGTGGAATCGATGCAGATAACCTTTATTTTCAACAGAATGGCGCACCACCGCATATTTCCCTGGTAAACATGGGCTTACTGCGAGCCAAGTTCTGCAACTCGATAATTTCACGAAATGGACCATCGCTTGGCCGCCGAGATCATACGATTTAACTCTTTTAGATCATTTTCCCGGAGACATGTAAAAACACAGGTTTGTAACAGTAAACCCGTGACTATTGCCGACTTGAAAAATAACATTCATCAAGCCATAGTCGTCATCGCCATACAGGCCGAAATGTGCGCCGGGGTCATCGAAAATTGGGGCCAGCGGATCTGTGTCTGCAGAAAGAGCCGTGGTGGCCATTTCGCTGAAATCTTGTTCAAATCATAAATTAATTGAACATTTCCTAAATAAACCAATCGGAACCGATTCTGAGCAAAACAATTTGTTTTATTTAATTTTGCTCAAGTTTCGTCGTTCTTATTGGTAGACCCTTTACCTAAAATTATTGCCCTAATTGTGTTAATGACTTATAGACAAAAAGAGAGATAAGTTAAGAGAGAGAAAGAGTTAGGACAAATCGATCTAATTTTGACGATGTAATTTCATATGGTACTCGAAAAAGTCACTTAAAAAGACATGGAAGTATTAAGAACTGGAATTAGTTACTACAAAATGCAGATAACTTTGTCATTATAGCAAGAAATAGCGAAAATTTAAGAAACGTTATGCAGAATTTAGAATGAAGTGTAAGAAAGAATCTAAAGTGTCATGTTACCGTTTTAGTATATATCTTATGTTAATACAGCGATTTCGACACACATGTTGCTCTTAAGTTACTATATAGTTTGGGGCATATTTATATATGGAGTTGTTCGCCACGAAAACTATTGACCTATAACAGGCCTAGAACAATTTAAATCTTATGGGGAAGCATGTAAAAAGTCACTTCTCAAAATTGGATGGAAACTGACTGGACAAATTCCCCATTGTGCACCACGCCGTCGAATCGACATTTTTGAAAACTCCTCTCCACTTGCTGCCTGATGGGGTCTGCCGCTCTGTTGCAGGGTCTATCTCCAACTGTTCCGAATTCTTTACATTGCATGAATAAATAATAAATTGTTGTTTTATGAGGCGTCGAACATTAAGATATTTTCGTCCAAATTCACGTTGAATCGCCATAATTGATTTCTTTTTGTAAATTGCAAAACTTAATTAACAATTTTACTATTTTACTCTTTTAGCGTGTCTGTATCTATAATAAAACTCAAACGTTTGCATTACAAAACAGCTAAACCCAAACTGCCACAACGCTCAAAATTGCGACAGCTAGGGTATATAGACAGGACAGTGAAACAACAATAAGGTAGTGAAACAACAATAGGACCAGTGAAACAACAATACCCAAACTGTTAAAAACAAACTCTTCAGTGGGAATCGGAGAAGAGGAGGATTGACAGCTGAAGCGGAAAACAATTAAACAAGTCACGGGCCAGGTTGGCTCACAAAGCTGATGTCTAGTATATACTAGAAAGGCAATATTATTATGTAAAGCAATAGGAAAAATATCCCCTTAGAGTGATTTTTTTTAGTGCGCCTGAACTTTAAATTTAAATAAAGGAAAACAACAACCAAATTAGATACTTTGAAACTACTTATTTTACGTATAGTGCATTCTGTCAGTTTAGTTTCCGACCACTTTTTCAAGCAAATGAGATCTTATATCCGCAATTGTCCAGGTTATGTTGGCTTTCAAAGTGTTAATAGTGGCAGGTTTATCGGCATACATAGACCAAACATTTAACATAACCCCGAAGAAAATAATTTATATACTTCACATCACATGACCATGTAGCCAATTAACAAGTCCTTTCATCAAAATAATATTTTCACGGAATTTTTCTCTCAGTAAATTTTTTGTTGGGTTAGCTGTATAATATGTGGAGCCGTCTTGTTCGAACCTCCGTAGATCAATACCATAAAATTCGGAATTCAACGTGAAATAACAAAGACCAACTTCCTGCGAACGGCGATGAATTGATAAATTTTGATCTTCATCAACACTGCCAGCAACATAGTGGCGATATTTTCTTCGGAATGCTAAGTTTTTTGCCTTGTTTTTGTTTTAATACCGAGCAGCGCGAATTGCGTTCGGAATATCTGATAATTCGGCGAATACATCTTTCCGTGCATGTGATTATAAAATTTATAAAGTGATCTATAAGTTTGGCACATAGCGTTGATATTTCATGATGATTTTCCAGATTATACAGAATAATCTTGACGACTGTGAATGACAAACTCACACATTTCGTTTGATATTGACCCCTAGTAGAAATTCGAACAAACTGAAAAAATCACTCGTTAGTTCTTGCAACTCTGGCGTACGGTCTTTCAAGTTGAATGTCAATTAAATATGTGTACTCTCAAAAACCACGTTAGTTTCTACTAAACTAGTATCTGACGAATTGGTTCTATTAAATATTATATAAACGTTTTTTAACATACATCTCAGTTAGTCATAACATCTCATCGGAACATATATTAAGTAATTTCTGAATGATTGTGGCGTGTTCATATATATTTCTTTTAAATTTTTCGCCACGATTTAAAACTGAAAAAATATTAAAATATCTCTTCTTATGTAAATAAAGAATCACTGGGTAAAAACAAAAAACCAAACGGAGACAAATTTCCCAGTGATTTTTTTTTGTAATAAATTTGCCTAACGAACCAAATTTTAAAAATATAAAAATGTTCTATAATAAATACAAACTTTTGAACGTTAAACTCAGTAAACCTCACCTATATATTTTGGTAGTATGTCACTGTCATTAAAAACTAATTGTCAGTGTAAGTATCATTGACATATACAAAACATATATTTACCTCCTATCTTTATATTATATATAGAAATTAGCATAACTTATTTTTTAGATTCATTTTGAAAACGGGAGGAGAATACTTCCCGAAACGTTAACGTTTAAAAGTTTGTATTTATTTTAGAACATTTTTATATTTTTAAAATTTTATTCCTTAGGCACATTTATTACAAAAAAAGAATCACTGTGAAATTTGTCTCCATTTAGTTTTTTGTTTTTACCCATTTATTTTACCCTTTATTTACATAATAAAGTTTTTACCCTTTATTTACATAATAACAGATATTTTGATATTTTTTGGGTTTTAGATCGTGGCGAAAAACCCAAAATAAGAAAAAATATCGGAACATATATTATTTTCTGAATGTAATCAGGTATATAAATGTTTACCTTTGTTGTGTTTTAATAATTTAAAACTACATACACATTTTGATTGACCGATATATTGCATATTGGGATCTATATGACAAAAATTTCAATAATTTTTGCTCTGTAAATTAAAAACCAGTTTGTATACGGGGGAACAAAAAAATGTTACACTTAGTATATATAAATTGAAATCAAACCGGAAAATAGTCACTGTATATTTTTGAATAAAAAGCTAGTATGTTTTTGGCTTATCTACCTTTATATTTCTATTATTGCAATATTTCTATTATTTCTATTATTGCTATTTATTGGAAAAAAATGTGGTAAGTAAGAGTAAAAAATAGTTTTGTTTTTATCATGTATGTTGGGTATTTTTCGTATGATTCTAAGCTAAATATTCTTTTAGTGTTATTAAAAGTGTTGATTTGCCATCAGTTCGTGCAGCATTCCGTTTTAAACATTTATCTGAATTTGAAATTGGATTAGAAATTATTACGAAAGAAGCAGGTTCGAGTTTTTATGAAATAGCTAGATGACTGGACACGCCGCTGTTATCATTATAAATACATAGGGTGGTTTGCAAATCAAGGCTGTGCACGAGTCTGAGATTCTGGTCATCCTAGAAATACTCTAGAAAGTAAAGAATAGTTTATTAGGCTACTTGCTATACGGAATCGACTTGAAAATATTCGACAGTGGCGTGATTATTTCGTTGTAGCTACAAGTAGAAGAGTTAATCGAGTCAATCAATAGTTGTGATTGAAATGAATGCTTATCATTCTAATTGGATGCTTCTTTTTAAACGGACGCATCACATAACATGATGCGAAAATAATGTGGAAAACAAAAGAACAATAGAATAAAGAATTTGTACCAAGAATGTAATGAAAATGCGTGTAAAAAACATTACAACTTTAACGAAGAAGAGCAGCAGTACATTATTTTAATGGATGTTGCTGTATATAAATGTGAAGAGCCATCAGCATTAAGTGCAACATAACACTCATTGACACGTTCGTCAGGTTTTTCCTCAGTTTTATCTATAGTTGAACCAGTTAGATCAGCAATACCTTTGAAAAAGTCCGACTGCGGGCATAAGCCAATGAAAATCAGCATTCTCACTTCACCAGAAAATGTAGAAAGTACTCAAAGGGAAGCGAAAGAAAAAGGAAGACAGTGCAAGGTAGCGACGACAATCCACACAAGAAACGCCAGCCAAAAAGCGAAACCAAACCAGGCCTTGTAAAAAAATAAATCGACTATAACTGTCCCAACCTACGGACCACACATTTTTTTGGGCAAAATTCTCGTGTTCAAAAAATTGACAATAACTTTCTTATTTTTGAAGCTATGAAATAATTATATATATATATATATATATATATATATATATATATATATATATATATATATATATATATATATATATATATATATATATATATATATATGTTACATCACTAATATTTTCACGTATTGTAGATAATGTTTCTAAATCATTCCGGGTGTCGATCCGTTGATTCTGTGAAGAGTCACGACGTTTCGCCAAAATCTCATTTGGCATTTTCAATGTTCGCTTCGACTGAAGAGCCCAACTCACATTTCAGTCAGTTGGACTCTTCAGTCGAAGCGGACAACATTTGAAAATGCAAAAAGAGAATTTGGCAAAACGCCTTGACTCTTCACCGAATCAACGGATCAGTTATATGAAGATCAGAACCAATTAAGGACAACAATGCCCACGGAAGAACAAAAGCCAGATATCCTACAGGAGGAAATAACAAGTGGTCTAGAATCGATGAAGAACGGCAAGGCTCTAGGAAAGGACAGTGTAACTGTCGAAATGCTAAAAGCTAGTGGGCGGACGTTACCTAAAATACTGGCAAAATTATGCTCAAAATGCCCCAAAGAAAAAAAAATACCTGACTTATGGAAAAATGCAAAAGTGGTCCTTTTATATAAGAAAGGAGCCCAGGACGATTTAAAAAACTACCGTCCAATAAGCCTTCTATCAGTAATGTACAAAGTTTTCACTAAGATAATATGTAAAAGAATATTAAGAAAACTGAATGATGCACAACCAAGAGAACAGGCAGGATTCAGAAGTGGATTCATTATAATGGATCACATCCAGGTTGTGCAGCAGGTCATAGAAAGACACATCTAATACATCCTGCCAGTGTGCTCGGCTTTTATCGACTACGAAAAGACATTTGACTCCATCTCAAAGCATGTCATAATGGATGCACTGTTTAGCCAGGAGGAAGACAAAGCATATGTAAACCTACTGGGATTGATTTATGATGGAGCTGCAGCCAAAATTCACCTTGATGATCTTGAAGTGGGAATTAATATAGAACGAGGTGTAAGGCATAGTGACGCAATATCGCCTATTCTTTCTCGGCTTGCCTTGAGGGAATATTCCGTAAGCTGGATTGGGAACAGAATAGTGTAAAGAGCAATGGTTCAAACTTAAACTATCTTAGATTTGGAGAAGATATCATTCTCCTTTCACAAGACCCAGAGGAGCTACAAAGACTCATACAAGAACTGCAAAGGGCTGGTGAACAATTTGGGTGGAAAAAAAATCTGAAAAAGAGTCAGGTTATATTTAATAAATTCGCTGGGGGCAGGAGAATTTCAGTATTAGAAAGGGATTTGGAGATTGTGGACCACTTTATTTATCTTGGCATGTTAAGTGTGGCTGGCAGGCATTTGGCAGGCTCCACATAGTGTTTAAAAACAGACTCCCACTTTGCATCAAAATAAAAGTCTTCGAACAGTGCGTTCTGCCCGTTATGACATACAGAAGTGAAACCTGGACACTCACATTGCAATCAATTTAAAACTTCGGGTAGCACAGAGGCGAATGGAAATATGTATGCTTGGCATTACAAGACGAGATAGCAAGTGAAGCAATTGAAATGGAGATGGGTAGGCCATGTAGTGAAACGATAGGATGATAGATGGACCAGGACAATAATGGAGTGGATTCCGCTTGATCGCAAACGTCCGCGAAGAAGACCGAAATCTGGATGGACTGATAACATCGTTAATTATATAGGACCCGAGTGGCAGAGGAAAGCCAAGGACCGTGAAAGTTGGAAGCATGTTTAAGAGGCCTTCATCCTGCAGTGGATCGACACAGGCTTATATATATATATATATATATATATATATATATATATATATATATATATATATATATATATATATATATATATATATAATTAAAACATATTATTCAGATGCCAAAAATGTCCTAGTCTTTAAGAAAAACTTTAAAAGTGATGAAATGATCAAATAGCTTCAATCCACATATTTCACCGTCGATAGATTTAATAAATCCTCTTGCGCAGCCATCCCGCCCTATCTCCTGGTAATCCCTGTCAGAAGACTTGATGGTCAACCGCCGGCTGTGATTTGTACAAAACGGTTTATCAGACGGGACTATCATTGACGGACTGGGACGATTTTCAATAAAATGCCGCTCGCAAATAATTTTTCCTTTTTAAGCGCGGATTTAGCCTTACGTACGTCTTTTTCTTTCCCCCTACCGACAGACGAGACGATAGATTTTTCTTTTTTTGGTTCATGTATTGGTCGGAGTTGGCCATGCGTGCGAGTATAATTTAAAAAATGTATCGATATCGCCGATGAAGAAATACAGATATATCGTATTACATATTTCTGTAATACTTTATCCGCTTTTGAGGGCTTTTTCTTTTCTGCTTCAGTCGTATTGATGGATTATCGTATCAGTCCTTTTTTCGATGTTTTGTCAATAAAAAGATGGTTTCAGCTCGTGATATATTAATTGAAATAAAATGATATTGCTTGCCGATCTGCTTTGAGAATATGAAAATAATTAAACATGAGACTTTTAAAGCTTATATCCCGGAAAATATTTTAAATTCATTTAATACTACTTTTCCTTTAAGAAACTTTTCATGAGATTACAATATTTGTTGAATTATTACTAATCACTAATTATTACTAATCATTTATGGTGGGAAACGAAACATACGGGATGAACGAAATGGGAACGAAAACATACGGGATACGAACATACGAAAACAAAATAAGAAGATACTAGGCGGAACATAAGATCGATTAATCTCGATCGATTAATTTACCCATGGGTAAATTAATGCCGACCTTGTGAGAAAACCCTCCAAGGTTTCGAAATGGACAATCTCAGAAGAAGCGCTAGGGTTTCCCGAATAGAGCGAATAGCTAATGACGAAATTTTAAATCGAACAACTTATATGATAGACCAAAGAGACCTAGATATGATAGATGACTAATATAATAGATAAAAAAAGAGGATTGTGCTGCTTCGAACGCCATATGCGAATGGGCGACAACCGATGGCCTAAAAGATTATTCGCATGGGTGCCGACATGGAAGAAAAAAGACCAAGGAAATCCTGGAATGAATGGGATGAAAAAGGCGATAAGTGAGAGAGAGCTTAACGTTGAAATTGAATAGGGAGAGATGGAGAAGGAAATTGAGAAGACACAATTGATAAACACTTTTATTATTATATTTTCATTTGTAACATAATTATTATGCGGGACTATCTATGTTAATATGTTATACTATATGTTAACTATATGTTAATATAATATATATACAGGGTGTCCGGAAATGACGTCAAAAATGTTGGGAGGTGATTCTGAGGGAAACATATAAATTGTTTCTTAAAGGGGCTAGAGCTTCTTAAAGAAGGAACTCTGAAAATAGTTGTTTCGCAATATTTTCGAAACGGTTTATGCGAAAGTCATGAAATTCGGTACACTTCGATAAGTTGAAATGTAAAACCTTTTTTTGTGTTAATAATTGAATATTTTAGTCAGGGGCGTCTTCTTGGCAAATGCTGCCATAACTTTTTTGTCTGTAATAATTTTAAATTTTTTAAATCAAATTATTGAATCGCAAATATTTTTAGGTAAAAAAGGTCCTCTTATTTCATCTCGTTAGGATAGACCGTTTTCCAGGAAACTGACTTTTTCTAAATCGGTGTACGATTACATGGATATCGAAATGCATCTTAATAATTAAGTAGGCACTCTTGTACGAAAATATTTATTAATAGCCAACAATAATAAGACTCATTGCTATTAAGGATTTAGCACTTATTCACAACAGATGTTGAAAATGACTTCCATTCATCTCAATGCACCCTCTATTTATTTTCTTAATCAAAGATTTTACCCAGCCGAAAATACCAGACTTATTTTTGATATAATCACAAGCAGTAAAAGTAATCGAGAGGATTGAAATGTCAATGCATTGGTCGACTACGGCCTATTGTTACGGCCTGTTTACCTATTGAGATATAATCTGGGAGATAAATTATTTAGTTTATAAATGAAACCGCGAGGTGGCGTTACATTCAACAATAGTTTTTTTGAAGTTTTGTTCACTTTCACTATTCAATGTCCATTAAAAATAAAGGGACCAATAATTTTGTCTCCCAAAATACCACACCATACGTTCACACTCCAGCTATTTTGGTGGTATTTAAACATATTTAAATTTTTGACAAAATGGACTGCCAGAACTAATGGAAGATGTTTCGTTGGAAACAAGAAGACAAATGTGGTACCAGCATGATGGATGCCCTGCCCACTTCTCGCAGGTGGTTCGAAACTTCTTGGATGCTTCGTTTCCAAATCGTTGGATAGGACCGGGTAGTTTATTTTCGTGGCCGGCCCGCTCACCGGATTTGACAGTCGTCGATTTTTGCTTGTGGGGAAGACTAAAAGACTTTGTTTTTCAAACTCGTCCAACCACACGAGAAAACATGATTAAAAGAATTCAAAATTCAATAACCAGCATTTCAAGAGCGGAAATTGAAGCTGCCGTTTTTAGTACTCGTCGAAAAATAAATCTTTGCATTTCTAAGGATGGAAGGCATTTTGAACATTTAGAAGGGCGTTAAAGTTCAGATTCTGTTAATTATTAGACTGTTGTGCCGTTAATTTTATTTGACTATTGTTATTATTATTATCTTCGTTGTTGGTCCGTTGGCCTTTAAACACGCTCCAAATTAATATGGCACGAAGAATTTGGACCAGTCCTAAGCGTGGGTAAAGTGTGAAGGAAGGCAAACATTAGGTTAATATTTTTTTAACTTAATGCAGGTAGTAGTGAAATAATAACTGATTTTTTCAGAAAAATCGAAATATCTATTGACATGTCAGAGACATCGATTTCGGGTTTTCACTGGATGATTCCTCTTTAAATTACCTTTCTAGCCATGTAATAAAAGCTGTACCATTCCATTTGAAAAAACTGAACAAAACTTCAAAAAAACTATTGTTGAATGTAACGCCACCTCGCGGTTTCACTTATAAACTAAATAATTTATCTCCCAGATTATCTGATTGTCCCAGCAATTGCCTTTTAAATGAATCCAAATTGAGGAAAATCGGTTAAGGCAAACGGACATTAGACGACTTTTTATCTCAATAGGTAAAACTCCCCCCGCCCCTCTATTCGTGAAATTACGACAAAATGTCATAAAACAAAGTTGTAGGAGACAGTTTGCTAATTATAACTGAGAATTTTTCTTACTCGGTTAACACTTGAAATACACAAAAAAAAATGATTTTTAAAAATGTTTAGCTCGTCACGCCCTCTTGCGGTGAGTAATTTATGTTAACAGGTTGTAGAACTCGTAAAAAGAAGTAATTTTACCAAAAATCATTTATATAAAACTTGCAAAATAAAGAAGTTATTAACATTGTATAACTCGCAAAGAGAAGTCAATTTAGCCAGGTTACAAAAATTGTTCAAAATTGTCACCATTTGTTCGGTTAGCACAAAATCTTCCTCGACGTACCCATGCGTCGCTACACGCGTCAAAAATAAAATCCCGAATAACATTACAACCGTTTTCGATACGCTGATGTAGTTTTTCCACAGTATTTACTTCTCCATCCTGATAAACTAACTTTTTTACACAGCCCCACAGAAAAAAATCGCAGGGCGTTAAATATAATTGCACCCTATCCATCTGTTAAGAAATTCATTATTTAAGTATTCGTGAACTTCTCGTCACAAAGTGTGGCGGAGCTCCATCATGTAGAAATCACATATTCTGCCAAACTTTTAAAGGAACATCTTGTAATATTTGTGACGGATTGTTTTGAAGAAAGTCTTAAATAATTTTTACCTGTCAGTCGACCTGGAAGAAAAAAAGGTCCAATAAGCATGCCATTAACTACGCCAGCCGAAACATTTACTGAAAATCAGTGCTGAAAATGGGTTCTTTTCACAGCATGCGGATTTTCTACTGCTCAAACATGGTTGTTGTGGAAATTATTTACTCCATTTCTTGTAAATGTGACCTCATCGGTAGCCAACTTTTCTAGGACAATCTTCGGGTTGGAACGCTTGTACCCGTTGATAATGATAGGGATAAATGTGTTTTGGCCGTATAGCCTTCTACACTTTACTATTACCAACTTCCACTTGACCTGCTATAGATCTAGTGCTTGTTTTCGACAATTTCTAAAATGTATTCCTCAATCTCTACCAGTTCTTGCAATTTATTGCAAGAAAAGTTTCCTGGGCGCGTTATTTTGCGAAATGGTAACGTCAACTAGCCACCAAGATCATGCGATCTGATGTCCTAGGATTATTTTTTGAGGAGGTATCTCTGGTTTACGAATATAAACCCTGAACAAATCTTGACCTTAAACGAAACATTCAGGCCACCATTGAATATTTACCACACGATGTATGAAAAAGTTACCGAAAATTGTCTCTAGAATGTATTCCACCAGACGAAGCCGAGGATGTCACTTGAACAGCGTCATTTTCCTAAGATAATGCCATATGACACTTTTATTCGATATTGATATTATCATCGTCATTGTGGATATAAAAATTACAAAATTATTCCAATAAAATATATTTTTCGTAGTATTTCATTTTTTTGCCCTACTGTAGCTATTTCCTAAAATTGCCACTAAAATGCTAGTCTAAATTCTAGTATAAAGATTGTAACCCTCTCAGGAATTAATAAACCACCATTAAATAACTTTTATTTCAACATAAAACAAATCACAAATATAGTACATAATGCCTGATTGAATGACACTATTGAATAATAGATATTAAAGTTCTATTCATCGTATTCCATACATTATTACATCAAATAATTAAATGCTTTGTTATTTCCATTTAATTAAATTAAGCTGCAAACTCCAAAATAATATATATGCGATGAGAATTAATATTTGTTATTAATTTACCGGTATTAAATTGAAATGTACAGTAAATAATAATTTCTGCTGCTTATCTCTAATTCTTGGTATAATCTAACCGTTACACTTGGTGGGAAATTTAACTATTAATAGCGTCACAATAAATCTCTTTTTAAATTAGTGACAATAGTTAAAGCTATTAGGGATTTTTATTGGACAATAGAATATTTCAAGTTATATATATATATATATATATATATATATATATATATATATATATATATATATATATATATATATATATATATATATAAATATTTTTTTAGTCTATTATGCATTATCATTATTATTTACAACATTTTGTCAAAGTAACGGTCGGTTCATAAATCCCTTTTGCCAAAATTAGCAACTGCATTGCTAAAAAACTATTAACAGGTTATTTTTCACTTCTTGCCCGCTTTACTAGAGAGCGGAATAGATGGTAGTCCGGAGGTGCGATGTCCTCTAAGTAAGGTGGATGGGGCAAAACATCCCAAAGGCCCCAATTTTTGCTGTTTTATGATTGAAACTTGAGGTCGTCCATCGTCTTGATGAAACAAGACATTTTTGTTTGCTAAGTCTGGACGTTTTTTTGCAATTGTTTTGTTGCGTAAAAAAAGCTAAAATGTATGGGTCTCTTCAAATTTTTCAGTTTCAGGACAATCAGAACGATGCCAGTCTGTCAGGTCAAAATCTCCGAGTCTCCTAATGGAACCTTCTCCATAAACGGTACAAATTCTGTTTTTTGTTTGGACATCCTTTTTACCCTTTTGGAAATAAAAAAGCATACTATGTTGATTGATTGCGCGGTTGTCTCTTGGTGAAACATAGTAACAATGATAATAATTAAAATACTTGGTATTTCTTTCACAATATCTTCAAGATATTCTCTGACTTGTTTCGGCCTTGCGACGATTCTCAAACAGAGTTATGTATAAACTAAACTAAAGTTCCAAAGTTCGGTCTAATGGATCGTTTTTTTTTGTCTCGTTGAATTTATGAGACTTTTAATAATTGGGGTATTTCCGAAATCTGGCTGGGTATTTGTTAGGTTTTTACCGTCGCAAATTTCCAAGTAATTTAACAGCCTGTTTTTGTTGCAGCTGTGTATATTTGTGTTATGTTGATGCCCAAAATATATAAAGCTGTCTACAATCTCTAAATCCCTTCCTAAAACTGAAATTCTTCTGTCCTGAGCGAAGTTATTGAACATAACCTGACTCTTTTTCAGGTTTATTTTCAAGCCAAATCGTTCGCCAGCACTTTGCAGTTCTTGTATGCCTCTTTGCTGTTCCTCTGGGTCTTGTGAAATGAGAATAATATCATCTGCAAATCTAAGATGGTTTAAGTTTGCACCATTGATGTTTACACCATCCTGTTCCCAATCCAGTTTACGGAATACTTCTTCAAGGCCAGCCGAGAAAAGAATAGGTAATATTGCGTCACCCTGTCCTACACCTCGTTCTACATTAATTCCCACTTCAAGATCATCAAGGTGAATTGTGGCGGTAGCTCCATCATATATCGATTCTAATAGGTTTACATAGGCTCTCTCTACACCTTGGATAAGCAGTGCATCCATTATCGCATGCTTTGAAATGGAATCAAATGCTTTTTCGTAGTCGATAAAAGCCAAGCACAGTAGCATGGTGTATTCGTTGTGCCTTTCTATGACCTGCTGTACAACCTGGATGTGATCCATTGTAGTGAATCCACTTCTGAATCCTGTTTGTTCTCTTGGTTGTGCGTCATTCAGTTTTTTTAATATTCTTTTAGAAATTATCTTAGTGAAAACTTTGTACACTACTGATAGGAGGCTTATTGGACGGTAGTTCTTTAAATCTTCCTGTGCTCCCTTTTTTATGTAAAAGGATCACTTCTGCATTTTCCTTAAGTCAGGTACTTTTTGTTCTTTGAGGCATTTTGAGTATAATTTTGCCAGTATTTTATGTAACGTCCGACCACTAGCTTTTAGCATTTCGACACATACACTGTCCTTTCCTGGAGCCTTGCCTTGCCTATATATATATATATATATATATATATATATATATATATATATATATATATATATATATATATATATATATATATATATATATATATATATATTATATATGTATATATATATTTATATAAATATATATATATATATATATATATATATATATATATATATATATATATATATATATATATATATATATATATATATATTTATATATGTATATATATATTTATATATATATATATATATATATATATATATATATATATATATATATATATATATATATATATATATATATATAACGTCACACTTTTTACATTTTATTTCGTGTACTCCAGATTTGTCACAGAATTTTGCTCTTTCTTTGGTATTATTTAGCTTCGATGCAACATTATTCTTATTAACAGAGATAATATAATACTTTCTTTCTTTAAAAGATATGTGATTCGGGAACTTAATTTATAAATATAGTTTATAGCATGCCTATTTAAAGCAGTTAAACCAGTAAAATATTACCCTTGTATGCTGGTCTGATATCCATTATTATTTGCCATATTTTTGATTATATTAAGTTGATGTTTATAGCTGTCTTTTTTAAGTGGAATCGTTGGAAGTGTGTGGATCATACTATGGAAGGTGGATATTTTTACATTCCATAACTGATTTGAACTTGTCTGAATAATTGTATCGGTATACATGGGTTTTCTAAATATTTCAAATTCTAATTTATTCGGTATTCTCATTATTTTCAAATCTAAGAATTTTAATGAATTATCCGTCTCTATTTGTATTATCAACTGGATTTTTGTATTTACACAATTTAGTTATTAAGATATTGACCAAAAGTCTTGCGGTACCCGTCCATATGCAAATAATAACATCGACATATGTGGCCCAAAACTGTATGTGTCTTGAATAATTACTGTCATTAAATAAATTCTTTTCAAAGTTAGCTATGTAAATTTCTGCCAGAAGGGAGCCTCCCATTGGTAACCCGTTCGTTTGTTGGTAAAATTTTGAATTGAACAGAAAATAGTTTTGTTCGGTACATACATTGATGGCTTCTATAAGAGCAATTTTGTGTACGATTTCAAGATTAGATTCATGAATTCTTTGATTGAGGATATTTTTAAGATCTTGTATTGAAATAGAGAAAAAGGTTTAGTTTTTATATCGAACGAAACTAACTTTGCATTGGAAGGTATCCGTATATTTTTTAATTTTGTTGTTAGTTCTATTGTTTTCTTGATTACTTTGAGCGAATCGCAATCGATAAATAATGGTAGATCACTGTTCAGTTGCTTACAAAGTTTATATGCAGGAGCCTTTATATAAGAAATCACTGGTCTCATTGGAATACCATATTTGTGCAGTTTAGGTATTCCATATAAGACTGAAGATTTTGAGTTCATGGTATCTCATTTCATAGTATGATCCACAGACTTCTAACGATTCCACTTAAAAAGACAGCTATGAAAAAGAACTTAATGTAATCAAAACTATCGCAAAGAATAATGGATATCAGCCCACCATTATAGATAAAATGATAAAAGCCAAGATTAAGAAATACAACATGAAACATTTTTATGCCGCAAGATCCAAAAAAGTTTCTAAAAATGAGCATGCTATAAATTATATTCATAAATTAAGTTCGAGAATCACAAATCATTTAACGAAAGAAAATATTAATATTATCTCTGTTAACTGTTATAACTTTGCATCAATGCTAAATAATAACAAAAAAAGGCCAAAAGGCCAACATTTTGTGACAAATCAATATATATATATATATATATATATATATATATATATATATATATATATATATATATATTGGCCAAACGGCTCAATTTTACATAATCAAAGAAAGACAGGCTTTGCCGAACATTGTATAGACCAGAACCATTTTTTGCACCAATAATGTAAAACACCAATAATGCCAAATTAATACATAGCTATAATAAAAGCAGGCTATTAAGATACTTGGAAATCCGAAATTATAAAGCCATATAGGACGGAAAAAACTAAAAACACACAGTCAGATTTCGGAAATACCCCAATTATTGAAAGTGTCATAAATTTAACGAGACAAAAAAAACCGACGTCCATTAGAGAGTACTTTCAAACTTTAGTTTAATTTATATATAACTCTCTTTGAGAATGGTCGAGAGGAAGAAACGTGTCAGAGAATGTCTTGAATATATTCTGAAACAAATATTAAAGAGCGTTTTAATTATTATCAAGAATACTATAATATAAATACAAATTTTTGTACATTTTCAATTTAAACCAGCTTGGCTAAAAGCGAATCTAAATATAGAGACCGTAAATACTACAGGAATTAATTAATGATATGTAAATAAACATTACTAATCCAATACAGATTCTTGTTCACAAGCGCTAAATATCAATTAATAAAAAATCCCTCTTAACTTGCCAGACAACGAGATTATTAAGAGTAAAAAAGACGAAAAAGCTACAAAAATAGTTTACATGACAAAAAAAATATTACAGTGTTGGTACAAATGATCCGTTCGAGAATGACATACACTACATGGGAGTTATCCTAGATAAACAAGAGTTATTTGATAAACCATTCTCTCTAAAGTAAACCAATAGACTGTAATGACCCGAAAGAGAGATTTTGCGATATCTATTCAAGAAAAGGTGCCCCTGTGATGATATGTATCCACAATTGTAAGACATGCGGGGGGGAATATAATTGAACATCTTATAGGTGGGTGCACATCTCGTGTCTCCAATATCTACCTATAAAGGTGGTAAAAATCATACATCGGCAAATCGAATTAAGGTACTCAGTAGAAAAGGAACTTACACCATCATATACATATCTAACACCCTCGCCTTTTCCCAAAATTGAACCATTCAATGTCATTCTGTACTTGGATAGACCAATCACATCACCTCGATCGTTTGATTATAATATATATTTGAAGTAAATCAGATATTGTTCTAGTCAGTAAAAAGGAAAAAAACTGTTATAGTAAACATAGCAGTGCAACTCTCTGATATCAAAAAGCCAGAAAATCTAAATCTCTGGCAGACGACGTGAAAATCAATGAAACTAACATAAAGTTACTGCCTTTTGTAATATGAGGGTTGTGTGATAAGTACCTGACCTTGACAAAAAAAAACATTTTTATGTGTAAAATTTACTTTATTTTTCAACATAATCTTCTTTCAGTTCGATACACTTAGTCCAACGGTTTTCATTTTTTATATCCTCTCTAAAAATCAAATATTTAACTAAAAATCAATATATTTTCAAAATAAGTGTTCGTTGACTGTTCGCGGCTGTTCTTTGATCTCTGGTGTGCTGTGATAAATCCATGTTTCTTCAACAGTTATGAACCGACACTAAAAATCCATTCCGATTGCGTTTTAACATCGCTAAACATTTTTTTGAAGTTGATACACGTGTGTGTTTATTGTCAATTGTGAGCAATCGCGGCACCCATCTTACGGATTGTTTTTCATATCCAAATGAGTTGTTAAAATATTCTGCATCCATTAAATTAAGATGCCCACAGTCATAGCAATCTCACGCACTTTCACCCTTCGTTCGTTTATCACGATATTGTGAATTTTTCAATCATTTCTGAAGTGGTAACCTCAATTGGACGACCCTTTAATTCAGCTGTCCAATATTTTATGGTTAATAACGAAGGTGCAGACTCCCCATAAACTTCATTGAGCTCCGTTTTAATCTCATCATTTGATTTCTTTTTCAAAAACAAATTTTTATCAATGTTCAATATTCAATTTTTTTGTTGTTTTCAATTTTTGTAAAATCACAAAAATTGTTCTATTGAAATGGCGGCCATTCACAAACTAAACCAAATGGCGACTTTACAGCGCGACAGTACTGTTGTGAAAGGTTATATGTACAAAAACTATTACTTTTTAAATACTAGCAGCGCCATCTCTGGCCTAAGTATTTATCATACAACCCTCATATTAGCCCAAGGCCTGATAAGCAACTAATTTTCGAAAAACTTGCATGTCAAAGTTAAATCATTTCTGATTAGAAGCTCTGTAGGGTGCCTAAAATAGTAAAGAAAAATCCATTGATAAAAAACTATAAGAAATAGACTGATGCCAAAAAAAATTACCATAAAAACATCAGTTAAATTCATGTCTCGTATATTTCAGGATTCGTGAAAAAAGAATGTGAGATATCGTATATAAACAAACCAAACGAAATCACTTATTTCAACTTCTTGACGTGCGTTTCACTTGCATGTCAAAGTTAAATCATTTCTGATTAGAAGCTCTGTAGGGTGCCTAAAATAGTAAAGAAAAATCCATTGATAAAAAACTATAAGAAATAGACTGATGCCAAAAAAAATTACCATGAAAACATCAGTTAAATTCATGTCTCGTATATTTCAGGATTCGTGAAAAAAGAATGTGAGATATCGTATATAAACAAACCAAACGAAATCACTTATTTCAACTTCTTGACGTGCGTTTCACTTGCATGTCAAAGTTAAATCATTTCTGATTAGAAGCTCTGTAGGGTGCCTAAAATAGTAAAGAAAAATCCATTGATAAAAAACTATAAGAAATAGACTGATGCCAAAAAAAATTACCATGAAAACATCAGTTAAATTCATGTCTCGTATATTTCAGGATTCGTGAAAAAAGAATGTGAGATATCGTATATAAACAAACCAAACGAAATCACTTATTTCAACTTCTTGACGTGCGTTTCACTTGCATGTCAAAGTTAAATCATTTCTGATTAGAAGCTCTGTAGGGTGCCTAAAATAGTAAAGAAAAATCCATTGATAAAAAACTATAAGAAATAGACTGATGCCAAAAAAAATTACCATGAAAACATCAGTTAAATTCATGTCTCGTATATTTCAGGATTCGTGAAAAAAGAATGTGAGATATCGTATATAAACAAACCAAACGAAATCACTTATTTCAACTTCTTGACGTGCGTTTCACTTGCATGTCAAAGTTAAATCATTTCTGATTAGAAGCTCTGTAGGGTGCCTAAAATAGTAAAGAAAAATCCATTGATAAAAAACTATAAGAAATAGACTGATGCCAAAAAAAATTACCATGAAAACATCAGTTAAATTCATGTCTCGTATATTTCAGGATTCGTGAAAAAAGAATGTGAGATATCGTATATAAACAAACCAAACGAAATCACTTATTTCAACTTCTTGACGTGCGTTTCACTTGCATGTCAAAGTTAAATCATTTCTGATTAGAAGCTCTGTAGGGTGCCTAAAATAGTAAAGAAAAATCCATTGATAAAAAACTATAAGAAATAGACTGATGCCAAAAAAAATTACCATGAAAACATCAGTTAAATTCATGTCTCGTATATTTCAGGATTCGTGAAAAAAGAATGTGAGATATCGTATATAAACAAACCAAACGAAATCACTTATTTCAACTTCTTGACGTGCGTTTCACTTGCATGTCAAAGTTAAATCATTTCTGATTAGAAGCTCTGTAGGGTGCCTAAAATAGTAAAGAAAAATCCATTGATAAAAAACTATAAGAAATAGACTGATGCCAAAAAAAATTACCATGAAAACATCAGTTAAATTCATGTCTCGTATATTTCAGGATTCGTGAAAAAAGAATGTGAGATATCGTATATAAACAAACCAAACGAAATCACTTATTTCAACTTCTTGACGTGCGTTTCACTTGCATGTCAAAGTTAAATCATTTCTGATTAGAAGCTCTGTAGGGTGCCTAAAATAGTAAAGAAAAATCCATTGATAAAAAACTATAAGAAATAGACTGATGCCAAAAAAAATTACCATGAAAACATCAGTTAAATTCATGTCTCGTATATTTCAGGATTCGTGAAAAAAGAATGTGAGATATCGTATATAAACAAACCAAACGAAATCACTTATTTCAACTTCTTGACGTGCGTTTCACTTGCATGTCAAAGTTAAATCATTTCTGATTAGAAGCTCTGTAGGGTGCCTAAAATAGTAAAGAAAAATCCATTGATAAAAAACTATAAGAAATAGACTGATGCCAAAAAAAATTACCATGAAAACATCAGTTAAATTCATGTCTCGTATATTTCAGGATTCGTGAAAAAAGAATGTGAGATATCGTATATAAACAAACCAAACGAAATCACTTATTTCAACTTCTTGACGTGCGTTTCACTTGCATGTCAAAGTTAAATCATTTCTGATTAGAAGCTCTGTAGGGTGCCTAAAATAGTAAAGAAAAATCCATTGATAAAAAACTATAAGAAATAGACTGATGCCAAAAAAAATTACCATGAAAACATCAGTTAAATTCATGTCTCGTATATTTCAGGATTCGTGAAAAAAGAATGTGAGATATCGTATATAAACAAACCAAACGAAATCACTTATTTCAACTTCTTGACGTGCGTTTCACTTGCATGTCAAAGTTAAATCATTTCTGATTAGAAGCTCTGTAGGGTGCCTAAAATAGTAAAGAAAAATCCATTGATAAAAAACTATAAGAAATAGACTGATGCCAAAAAAAATTACCATGAAAACATCAGTTAAATTCATGTCTCGTATATTTCAGGATTCGTGAAAAAAGAATGTGAGATATCGTATATAAACAAACCAAACGAAATCACTTATTTCAACTTCTTGACGTGCGTTTCACTTGCATGTCAAAGTTAAATCATTTCTGATTAGAAGCTCTGTAGGGTGCCTAAAATAGTAAAGAAAAATCCATTGATAAAAAACTATAAGAAATAGACTGATGCCAAAAAAAATTACCATGAAAACATCAGTTAAATTCATGTCTCGTATATTTCAGGATTCGTGAAAAAAGAATGTGAGATATCGTATATAAACAAACCAAACGAAATCACTTATTTCAACTTCTTGACGTGCGTTTCACTTGCATGTCAAAGTTAAATCATTTCTGATTAGAAGCTCTGTAGGGTGCCTAAAATAGTAAAGAAAAATCCATTGATAAAAAACTATAAGAAATAGACTGATGCCAAAAAAAATTACCATGAAAACATCAGTTAAATTCATGTCTCGTATATTTCAGGATTCGTGAAAAAAGAATGTGAGATATCGTATATAAACAAACCAAACGAAATCACTTATTTCAACTTCTTGACGTGCGTTTCACTTGCATGTCAAAGTTAAATCATTTCTGATTAGAAGCTCTGTAGGGTGCCTAAAATAGTAAAGAAAAATCCATTGATATAAAATTATAAGAAATAGACTGATGCCAAAAAAAATTACCATAAAAACATCAGTTAAATTCATGTCTCGTATATTTCAGGATTCGTGAAAAAAGAATGTGAGATATCGTATATAAACAAACCAAACGAAATCACTTATTTCAACTTCTTGACGTGCGTTTCACTTGCATGTCAAAGTTAAATCATTTCTGATTAGAAGCTCTGTAGGGTGCCTAAAATAGTAAAGAAAAATCCATTGATAAAAAACTATAAGAAATAGACTGATGCCAAAAAAAATTACCATGAAAACATCAGTTAAATTCATGTCTCGTATATTTCAGGATTCGTGAAAAAAGAATGTGAGATATCGTATATAAACAAACCAAACGAAATCACTTATTTCAACTTCTTGACGTGCGTTTCACTAGTCATGTTACCATCATCAGGAGATGATCTAAGATTGAAACATCTCCCGATTATGCCAATATGGTCAGCGAAACGCTTGTCGAGAAGATTAAAAACGTAATTTGGTCTTTAGTAGTAAAACTTTTCGAGTTTGGTGTTTCACACCGAAGGTACAAATAGAAAAATAAATTTACCATTGATCTTGTTTATTTGGTTATTCAATGGTAATCATACAAGTTGGAAATAAACGTGTTAGTAACAATGTGTGTTAGTAACAAACGTGTTAGTAGTAAAAGTGCTAAGCGTTCGAAGGTAACTGACGGTTTTTTTACTTTTAATGGTATTTGATGCAAACAAATAAAACCTTACAAATTGTTGATTGATTTGTCCGTTACTTTGTGATAGTTCATTTTTTAAAAAGGAATAAAACAATTTTTTACTTTGTTATCTATCACTTTTATTTTTAAACAAAATTTGTGCAACTATAGTTTCGTAAACGATTTTACATTCTCATTTATATTACAAACTAGTTTTAGTTTTAAAGTAGTGTTTGAGAATGTAAAATCATTTACGAAACTATAGTCACACAAATTTTGTTTAAAAATAGTGATATAAATATAGTGAAAAAAAGTGATAAGTAACAAAGTAAAAAATTGTTTTATTTCTTTTTGAATAGAATCTTAATTTATTATTTAATTATGTCGTTATATACACTATTTAAATTATCAGTTATGAAATTAATTCTTTGCATTCTTTGTTTTTTTTGCATGTTTTGTTTTTTTTTTTGGTTTTGTGTACATCATTTGAATTTGAATTTGAATTTTTTCTGTTTAGTTTTAAATTATTTCTTCTATATATTCTTTCTTTTTTTATATTGTGTTTCAAAATCTAAAATTTTTAATTTATTAAAATTAAAGTTGGTCATTATGTATGGCATGTTTTGATATAGCAGTTAGTTTAGTAAAAAATGTAGTTTAATAAAAAACATCTAAAGGTAAAAATTCATAAAATACATCAAAAACAAAAAATATGTCAACTAAACACTAAATAAAAAATGACATATTAAAGAAAAGACTAACTAATAATTTATAACTAATAATATGACATATATATATATATATATATATATATATATATATATATATATATATATATATATATATATATATATATATATATTTATATATTGGGTTGATACATCTTATTCTTTTGAAAATAATTCAATATAGTATATGTCGTTTTGTTGGCACTCATAGAAGTTCTGTGGTTTTAAGCTGGATAATTGATTCAGGTGATTTCCAAGTTTTCTAAGGAAGTAAAGTTTTTACCATCTAAGCTATTTTAAAGCGATTTACTGTAAATAAAGGTAGTCGGAAGATGCAATGGTCGAAAGATTACCGATGATAATAAAGCAAATATCAGTCAACTTGTAAAAGTTGATGCCGAGCGGTCTAGTATTGTTCCAATGAGACCCAATGTCCTTCCTGTTGGCTAATTCAGGTGATTATCGATTGATTGTTGATTAATTGATTGTTGACTTTAATTAACTTAGTTGTAAATTTTAATTATTTAATGAAATAAGAAAGAAAACATGAACTGAATTGATGAGAAGGAAACTAAGATAATGAAATATTTATGGCATACTGGAGACCAGTATTATAATGGTATGGGCAAATTAAAATTGAAAAAAGAACCTATTATCTAGCCATTAGCTATCATGAAGCTACTTATTCTGGCACAAAATACACCGTATAATTAAAGTAAAATGTCCCGTCTGAACCGCACGATATATTAGATTGGACAGACCCTTCCGACAACCCACAAAAGCCATTAATAATATTACGTCCGGAGAAAACGGACGACATCGCAAATTAACTCGTCCGTTGTCAATCAGGGATCGCATAAAGCAAAACCACTTCGCTAGGAGGTAGTTTACGGCCGCAAAAGCCGCAATTTATCCGCTTGCCCGTAATAGCATCATTATTAACTCTCTTTGAATAACGCAGCTCGTTCGATGCGTTCGACCACCGACCGAAACCCACCTGTTGGTAACGCTGCCCCATCGACTATTATTGTTGCTTAAGGGATTGTTTGTCTGGTGAAAGTGTCACTGATTCAGTCATTTTAAAGTTGAATCGATTACAAAATTTACATAAAGTTACAAACAGAAACGTTTTATGCAGAAGCAACTTTAAAAAAGTTGAGTTGTGCTCCATAAAATATTTATTTGCGGAACAGCTGGGTAATAAAAAGGTATTAATTAACGCATAGCCAATTAAATATATGCCCGTCATACAAATCTCTTATCTAATCGGAACAAATAATATGGATTTGTCGGAAAAGTACAATATGTTTTTTATTTACTTACATACTGACTAAAAAAATAAGAAACCAAGATTAATATATAAATTTTCCCTATATTTAAAACTTGTACGTTTGACAATTGTTTCGACACACAGTGTCTTTTTCGATTCAAATACAAACTATCAGTTTGTGACAATTTAATTAATCTTTTAACTAATGTCTGAGAGCATCTCGTCTTCTCAGGTTCTTCTTGGTGTACACGTGGAGGTATTGTGAATGATATTGTATCTCATATGTAATTACAAGGGCCAAATTATAGATTGAAATAAATATATTTACAAATAAAATAATATGTATGCTTTATTTAAAAAATAAATTCGTACCAAAAGCATAAACTTTTATTTGTAACCAATGGTAAAGTGTGCAGACTAAAAATATTTAACCTACAAACCTCACAACTAGATTTAATTAATCACTATGTAAATTGGTTTAAATTGATATTTGAACTTAGCTTAACTGGATAAAGCCATCGACGTGTCATCGAAAGATCTGTTTGTCGTCGAGTAAACGCTTTGAAAATGATGAGTGAGATTCCATCGAAACGTCAGCGAAACCGTCCATAAGTTATATATATATATATATATATATATATATATATATATATATATATATATATATATATATATATATATATATATACATAAATTCAGCTTCCGAATGTTTGTGCACGCAAAACTCGAAAAGAAATCGATCGATTTAATACTCCCGTATTTTTATATTAAAATGAAACCTGTAGAGATACCGGGCGCCCGCCGAACATAATCGGCGCGTATCCCAAGCGCTTTCATAAGTGGAAGAGCCATTCTAGCGGCTAAAAATATCGACGTACACAATATGAACAACATCATTCTAAATAGAATCGCAAGTGAAACAGTGACATAAAAATCCATTTACTGCGTGATGAACCAAAGTGAAGTAGTGAATTTTCCAAAAGAATTTCTCAATTCACTCGATGTTCCCGTCGGATTACCGTCTCACATTCTGAATTTGAAAATTGGAGTGGAAATTATATTACTGCGAAACATCGGTCAGCCAAAGTTATGCAATAGTACACGATTAGTAGTTAAAAATTGATCAACAATCTAATTGAAGCAACACTTCTGGTTGGAAGTCATAAAGGTGAAGACGAAACAACTTCAATTACAAATACGCCTTGCGTTCGCTATGACTATCCAAAAAGCGCAACGGCAATGTTTGCAAGTGTGCGGTTTGGTTTGGTTGGAAAACGAATGCTTCTCTCACGGGCATTTATACTTCGCTTGCTCCAGAGTCGGTAAACTGTGTGATCTTTATGTTGATGCAGAAAACGGACAAATAAAAAATGTAGTCCATCCACTAGCTTTACAATAAAAACGACTTTTTGTGAAAAACATCTTGATGTGTTTCCTCTTCATATCAGACTGAACCACAGCGAAACATGGCCGGGCTTAGCTAGTCTACATAAATCTACATAAATAAAAATGAAATTGTTCCTTTATTCAAAATCTTAAATCACCGAAAGTTCTTCGCCGTATGCTTTGAAATTTTGAAACAACATAGCAATCGAATACGCGCGTGTTTTTATAGAGCTAATATATAGATGTTACCTCTGTGACAGGTAAAAACAGTCTTTTTTGAAAAACAGCGCCATCTGTTGGAAGTAAACACAACACGCGCTATACTAAATATTAAACATTACGGTATTGTTCAATATTAAACATTGCCCATACCGGACAGCGTGCTTCTTGGCAGCTGCTGTCACTTAGCATTTTCAATGTTTCTGATTGCATTGTTAAATTGAATTTTCATATATTTCGATTTATTTGCATTTTGATTTAATTATTTCTTGTGACATTGCATTGGAATTAAGCTGTGTCGTTTACCATAGCGTTCATTTCGTGAGTATAGTCACCTACAAATCCGTCGACACTGTTGTGGAAGTAGATGAGGGGGATAATTACCAGGGATGTTACCGCACGTACTGCAATTGAAAATCGGCGTGCCAAAGCTTTACAACGGCAGGCGGCTTGCAGTAAAAAAATAATGAGCAACTTCGTAGGATGTGTAGGAGCAACATCTTGACAGGACCTTTGAAAGGTAAAGATATCATCGTTCGTCTCATTCCAACGATTCTAACGGATATGTCATTTCAATTTAAGAGATACATTTCCCAATTCGATTCCAACCTTTAGAATTGTGCGGTTTAGATCTAGACACGGATTGCTTCTCACATGGCCAATTACATGTTCGTGTTCTAGAGCCGGCAAACCAGAAAACCTCTATATCTGCATAAACAATGGAACAGCAAAATATATTGTATACCCAGAAACATTGTGAAATTAAACATATTAGAAACGTGTGTTTCTTTTCCATTTATCCAGAATAAGCCACAGTTGACCGGGTTGACCGGGCACAGCCAGTAATTAATATTTCTATTATTAAATAAATAACCAAATATTAATATATCAAAATTTTCACTATATTTAAAATTGTATCACAATTGTTTCGACACACAGTGCCTTTTTAAATACTTAGTATGCTAAACTAACAGTGAGAAAAGTAATTACAACCTAAAGTGTCCATCGATCTAATAATACTATAAAACATGATAGTGGGGATCCATTTTTTGCCAACATCTAGGAGGGTCAGTTTAATAACGGTGAACCACTCAGGTCTAGATGGTCATTTAACAAAATATCCAAATTTTTTCTTTTATTAATTTCTAGGCTCTCTAAAAGATTTAATTTTTTGAATTTATTCTCATTATGTAACATTTTAAAATTCTTATTGACTTGTTGTAATTGTTATTGATTGTGTAACTTTTTTTATGTTCGTTGAGCCTTGTAGAGAAAGATCTTTCTGTTTCTCCAACAAGACATTTGGACACGACCCGCACTCAATTAAATAAATTCCTGATTTATACGGTTTATTTGTTTGACTTTTATTGTTTTTAATGAAGCGTCCTAGACTATTGTTTGTTTTAAAAGCAATATTTATATCGTTCGTTTTGAATAAATGTCTCGACACTAATTTGGTAACTTTTCTCGTATATGTAATTGTTTTGAACGCTGCATTTTTTCTATTATTGACCGGATATATTAAATTAATGGGTTTATTATAAATTTGATATTAATTATTTTATTTATAATGTTTAGGTCGTATCCGTTATTTACTGCGATCTGTTTGATGACATTCAATTCTTTATTATAATTATCTATTGACATGGAGATATTTAGTAAACTATGTATAAAAGAGCTAAATACTGCCATCTTTTGGGAATAAGGTTGACAAAATTTATTGTGTATAACTAGAACTGTATGTGATGGTTTATAAAAAAAAGCAAAATCATGTTTATTGTCTTTTCTAGTAACAGTTAAGTCTGAAAAGTTAATACATGTTGCCCTTCTTCAACTGTGAATTTAATGTTCTTATGGAAAGCAAGCGCATCCACGGAATCGCGTGGATTTCGCCTGTTATTCTTTGCTTTAAAACATTTAAGTTGAGTGGTAATGGCATGAAAACTCTACTTTTTAAGTAGCCCCATCGGAAAAAATTAACAGGAGTTAAATCTGGACTCCTCTGTGGCCAGTTGATGTCCCCTCGGCGACTAATTACTTCCTCAGGGAATAAATCGTGAAGAGCTACTAAATAATCATTCGTGACGTGGAAAGTTGCTCCATCTTGTTTGAAAAATATGTTGCGGTTGTAGCCAATCGAGTTGAGCATTTCTGGTGCCCAAAAGGTCCGGGTCCAGATCATATGGCACATATGGAAAAAGTAGGAGCCGATAATATGGAAGCTAAAGCTAAAGCTAAAGCTCCTTCGCTAAATATGGAAGCCCAAACGACAACCTTTGGCGAATGTAATGGTCTCTGGTACAGTTTCAGAGGACTGTCGGGAACCCAATACCAGCAATTTTTTTTTATTCACGTAGCCTTTCATGTGGAAATTCGATTCATCGGAAAACCATATGTTATTAAAGCTCCTAAAATGATTTTTCCCTGTCCTGCAGAATTCGACTCGTTTAGGATCATCGAGCTTCATTTCTTGCACAATAACAATTTTGTAGGGTTGGATATGTAATTTTTTTCATAATGCGATAAATCGTGGATCTCTGCAAATATAGAGAAGCTGCGCGGAGTCGTAGAGACTTTTATGGATAGTCTCTAACAGATTGGCGGACGCGGTGAATATTGATGCTCGTTCTTAACGTCATTTTGCACCCAGTTGATTTATCCGGCATTATGTTGCCAGTCTCTTTAAACTTGCGCACCCAATGTTTGATTAAATTCGCACTTGGCACATTTCTCACGGCCGCTAAATTAAAATGAGTTCTGTACAGACGTCGAACAATAGTGTAAGAATCGTTGTTTTTATAAAAAGCTCGCACGCAAAATGCGCGCTGTGGTCCCGTGATACTATCCATTGCTATTAAACTTAAAAAACCCCTCAAGCGTTTTACACCACTTCCTTCCATCGCTAACGGTGTTTGGAGCCTAACAGTCAAAACAGGAACAAAAAACATTCTGAGACACCCGTTATGTCACAAAACTAAGGCAATTTTGAGACTTTAGTTAAAAAAAGGCTTTAAAGCCTTAGAAGGGGAAAGTGCCGTATCAATCCGCACCGCTTAGCTCTGGTTCAAAATAGTTCGGGAAGAAGACTAGAAGATAAGAAAAGATCAGGTCGTAATAATTCACACTGAGTTGGTTCCTGATAGTAAGGAAAATATGGTAGGCAAAAAATATCTAGCTTTGGTCAACCGAAAAAACGTCTTCCTGGAGCAAGACAACACACTTTACATCTGAACATCTCAAGAATTATTAAATTGGACATTAAAACTTTCCCCACACCCAGAATATAGCCCCAACCTCGCTTCATCGGATAACTACTTGTTCCGGTACATGGTTCACATATTGAGAGGGAAAAAATCCAAAATTAAAAAACACGTAAAAAACTGACTCCGTCGAGTTTTTCATCTCCAAAAACGGTCATGGTACCGAAGAGGAATAGAGTTACTGGCTCCAAATTGAGTTGAGGTTATCAAAAACAACAGTCTATATTTCGAGAAATAACCTCTAAGTATACATTTTTTAAACAGTGAATAACTAAGAATCTCAAAACCAAAAATACTTCTGTTATCTATATAGGGGAGGGCGGGGTTTGAAGTACCGTGGATAAGTAGTGCTGATGGGAAAATCTTAAAGACGAAAAGACATAGCAGTATTTTTCATAGCTTTCATATTTTGCGTAGCAGAACATTTAACATTCTCACATCGGCGGCAGCAATTTTAGTTGCGGTTGCGACACGGACCAAGCGGTGGTGTGTATTGGGGCGCTCTGTCGACAAGTGAGTAAATATTTTTGTATTTATACTTTTAGGTCAATAGTCTTCGTTTTTAAGATATTAATGCTGGTGTTTCACTGAAATGATGGCAGTTTATTTATAAATCGCCTGTCGTAGGAAGCCAAGGAACGAGTCGCGTAACTTGGTTTAACAGACATAATGTGACACAATTTTTTGACAAGCTACGAGATGTGCTTTTGAAACATAAGCTTACTCCTCCCACATATGGAAGTTAAATGAAACTGGAGTCATAACCGTGCTGAAGCCTAAAAAAGTTGTTGTGCCAAGGGCATTAGGCAAGTGGGAGTAATCGTGTCTGCAGAACGCAAAATTTTGGTCACTGTAGAGTTAGCGACAAATGCAATTGGAAATGCAATTCCACCAATGTTTCTGTTTCCACGACTGAAGTATAAAGATCTATTTATTCGCGATGGCAATCCTGAATGTATTGGTGCTGGTAATAGCTCGGGATGGATGACAAGTAACGAGTTTCTGATTTTTATGGATCATTTCATAAAATATACCAAACCCAGCCCTTCGGAACCAGTCTTTTTACTGCTAGGTAATCACTCATCATACATTGATATCAAGGTGGTTGAAAAGGCAAAAGAAAATTCTGTACCATGCTTTCCTTTCCTCTACATTACACTCACCGTCTTCCACATATAATGCAACTTCGTAATTACACTCTAACATGTCTTTTTCTTCGTCTTCTTCTTTACAGTGACCTATAGAAACTCATTCCGTTCGCGTACTATCCGGACTACTTCTCACCTCTCACCAGCATTCTCTATTTTTGGCTTCCTCGGTTTAATATTGGAGAAATTTACCAGTTAGGTCTTTAATTTGATCTGTCCATCTTTATGTAGGTTTGTGGCGTGCTCTAGAACCCTTCGTCTGCTTCTGTATTACTAGTATTTTCAGGTTATTGCCTTAGCACTCGTTTCATCAATTTCTTGAATAACGGATTCGCTTGTTCATCTGACAGTCCACTGCATTCGAAGAATCCGTTTCTAGCACCAAACTTCAAAAGAATCATGCGCTTGAGGTCTTGTTTTTTAATGGTCCATGTTTCAGCGGGATAGAAATACTGGAAAAACTAAGGTTTTAACTATCTGCTTTTTTGTATTCTCTGTTATGTCCCTATCTCTTTGGGCCTTCTGCAAATTCCGCATTTTATTTATTGTTATTTCGTATCTTCTTCCGATATCGTAAGTATCACTGCCTTCGTTCGATACTCAAGCCCCAAGATAGACGAATTGGCTCACTACCTTAAATTGCCCAATTTGACTGATGTTGGGCCTGTTATTGTTTTGACGGCTAATAATCATTATTTTTGTTTTCTCCTCGTTCATTTCTAGTTCGCAAAAATATCATTCATCATTTATTTTTTTGATAATTACGGTCCGTTCTTCGGCCGACCTTGCAAGACATGTGGTGTCATCGGTATATCTTAAGATAGATATTTTAATGCCGCCAATGCTGACACCGCCCGTCCAATTCTCGAGAGCTCTACTCTAAGCTATACTCATCATAAATGTTAAATAGAATTGGCGACATGTAACATAGAATATCTATTAATCATTATCCCTGGTCTATGTGATACGAGGGGTGCTATTTATGTATCCGAAATTGATAACAACGATGTTGCTAGGCGCCATGTGATATACTCAGAATGTTTTGTCAAAAAAGAAAATTAACAATGACAATTTTCGTGCGATGATTTACTACGACTTTCGACGTGGAACCATCTAAAACCACTGTATATCACTAATTTAGAGAATTCAATCGTGGCCGTCGTTCAGGTACGGACGAATTCAAAGAAGGTCGCCCTAAATCAGTTATTGTGCTAGAAAACATGTTGTGCCGAACTGATAAAGCAAGATCGTTATGTGACCATGGGCACGTGACAATAACCAAAAAGCGGATGTATTTGCAGAGTATCTGATGGATATAATTGCTCGTAATAAAATCAACGAAGATACTAGACTGGAAGCAACAGACAATCTAAGAACTGAAAATATAGCTTCAGTTACTCCAAAAGAAGTAAGCAAGGCTAATGTAAATTCAAAAAAAGCACCTGGGTTCAATTACTTAAAATACTTAAACAACTACCCAGAAAAGGCATACTTTTGCTCACATGCCTGTTCACTGCAGCCTTCCGTTTTTCTCCATCACGTCAAGTTCTTAAGCTACCTTCTTAAGCATACCCCTCATTTTACCTTAAAAGTGTACATACGAAAGGAAATAAGGTGAGATCTGACCAAATAGATTAGAATATTTTATTCATACAGAGGTTAACATATTATTAAAAGTTAAATTATGTTTATACAAAAAATAAATAAAAGATATTATGATAAAAATTCCTTCCTATAGCTTTTCCTGGAGTGTTCAGTTTGTGGACATTCTCGCTTGATGCTCCAACAGTAGTCAGCCATCATATTGACATCCCATCTACCTTGATACGGCGCTTCCATAACCTTTAGATCTTGGTGGAATCGCTCTTCCTGTTCATCACTAACAGCATCAAGATTTTCTGGGAAGTTAGCAAGATGACTATGTAAGAAATGTACATTGATGCTCATGTTGCAACCAAGCTTTTTAAAGCTCTCCAAGAGTTGTTGAACAATTTCGATGTAATTCAGGGCTCGTGCATTTCCAAGAAAGCCTTTAACAATATTTTTAAAAGCCAACCAAACATTCCTTTCAAGTTCGGTCATTGTTTCAGTGAAATTTTCATCTTTAACGAGTTGCCGAATCCTTTATCTTTTCATATGACAGGCTAGGGAATGCCGAAATGATATACTTAAAGCAGTCTCCTTCAATTGACAAAGCCTTAACAAATTGCTTCATGAGACCTAGTTTTATATGCAAAGGTGGAAATACAATGTTTTTTTCTGTCGACAAGTGGCTGATTTAAAATGTTTGGATCACCAGGTCTTAGGTCAGATCTTGGCGGCCAGTTCGATTGCACCCAATGCTTCTCACGAGCTCTGCTGTCCCACATGCACAAAAAACAGGAATACTTGGTATACCCGCGTTGCTGGCTAAGAAGGAAACAGGCCATATTAAGGTCAACACAGATCATCCATTGGTGCATGTTATATTGCAACAAGTCAATGACTTTCTTTATGTCGCCATATTCTTCACGCAAAGAAACTGAATGACCTATTTTGTGCTGAACCGTATAAATTTCCATTATGTAGGAGAACACACTTCAAGCTACGCTTTGAGCTATCTATAAACAATCGCCATTCAGTTGCGTTATAGTTAGAAATGGCCAATTATTTCATTAAACCTTCTACGTTCTGGCAATATACAAATCCGTCATTATTTCTGAAATATTCACTTTCTCTAGATCATAGTAAGTGACTTTAGCTCCTTTGTCAAGCAATTTTTTTTCGTGCAGTCTTGATGCTAATAATTCCAATGCTTTTTTGGATAGTCTCAAATCTCGTGCTAAATCTTTTAATTCATGTTGATTGAATCCTTTACGAACAGAATCATTGCAAACTTTGAATTCTTCGTCGATGGAGTCACTTCGATCTTCACTTGATTCACATTCTTGTATTTCTAAAGAAGGTAATTCATGAAAAACTGACACTGGAATTTCAGCTGAATGAGACACAGGGCGTATAGCTGACGGTAAACTAGGGTACTCAATTTTATGTTTGTTTTTCTTGTTGAATCCTGATGTTTTCACTATGCAAAAGTAGCAATCTCTTAAGTAATCTTTGGGCTCTCGCCAAACCATTGGTACACCAAACGAAAGTTTATTACGTGTTCTCTTCGTCCACATTCGTAAACTAACAAGATGTTGCTTGCACACGTTATGAGGGGCCCATGATTTATCTTGGTCACCTATTTTCACTTTAAAATATACAAAATAGACTTGCCTGACAAATGTACTAATATTAGTCCGTTGAATGGGGATTGTAAAACTGCCACATATATAACAAAATGAATCAGGGCTGTTTAAGCACTTACGACGAGAATTACCAGAGGCAGACCTAACGAAAATCTGTAGCTGTATATGTATTGTTTGACTTCACTATATCAGAGCGACACAGACCCGCGTACTTCAGCATCTCATGCGTAACTGACCGAACTAGTTTTGAATGACGCAACGTCACTCACGCCCCCACTCCTAGGTCGGAAAAGGTTCGCCGGTAGGAGAGCAGTAGTGACTTCTGTGATTCGCCAAGCTTAGTCGGATGCGCAACAATTGTAGAGAAAAAACTTGACGTGATAGAAAAAAACTAAATAAATTTTGGAATTAGCATGTCAATTTACGTATAAAACAGCTTAAATATCGAACTCAACAGAAATTACCTTTCAAATTGTTCCCCAGTGTTATCTTCAGTCGATAAGTACTTAAGTTAAGATTTGTTATAGAAAAATTATGTTAAAATTGTTCCAGAAAATCGTCATGTGACATACCGTAAAATTGAGGAATCCCTGGGCATTAATATCACAAACTTAAACATATTTTATATGAACATTTAAGCGTGAAAATGATTTGTTGGATTCCGCACAATTTGACAATCGCTCAACCAAGGCTCAGGTCGATTGGTGTAAAGAAATGAATCAAAATATATCGCTTTTAATACATTAATACATATAATATCACAATCAGGTGCAAAAAAAATGCTCAGGTCGATTCAACATCTACACAAATGACGAATCTTGGACCTATGAGTATGACCACGAAAGTAAACAGCAATAGACTGTATGGGTTTTTCAAAATAAGCCAAACTCAATAAAAGTAGCTCGCGCAAGAAGCACTTCGAAGCAAATGGTTGCGTGTTTTTTGGAATAAATGGGCATGTGGCTACAGTGCTACTAAAGAATCGCAGAACGATTACTTTTGAATGATACACAACTATTTGTTTGTCAAGTCTTTGACTAAATAAGAAAAAACAACCAGCGACGCAGGAACATTCTTCACCATGATAACGACAGCTCTCATACATCAGACCGAATAACTCAATATTTGACCGGTCAACACATCAAATTGATGGGCTATACGCCGTACGGTCCTGATTTGGAACTCAATGATTTCTTTTTGTTCCCGTCTGTAAACAATGAACTGCATGGTCATCGATTTTCGATCCCAAAAGACGGTTGATGCGTTCAAAATGTATGTTTTAGAGATACATTCAACCAGAATGCAAAAAGTGCTATGAAAATTGGTTCAAAGATATGCAAAAGTTCGATAATCGCGGAGAATATTTTGAAAAGCAATAAAACCATTTTCATTGATAAATATTTCTTTTTATTTATTATTCCGGATGCATAAATAGCAACCCTTGTATTTACTTGTACTACATTGTCAATGTAAATGTCATTGCCATATACAAACAAAATATATTTACTTCCTATCTTTACAGTATTATATAAAAATTAATATAATTTTTTTTAGATTCGTTTTGAAAACGGGAGAAGTCCTCCCGAAACGTTAACATTCAAAAGTTTGTATTTATTTTAGAAAATGTTTGTACAGTAAAAAAAATCATTAAGAAATTTGTCGCTGTTTTGTTTTAATTTTTTGCCCAGTGATTTTTTATTTGCCTAAAAACAGATATTTTTGATATTTTGTCAGTTCGTGGCGAAAAATCCAGAAAAAGAAAAAAAATAATACTCGAATTTACCTTTCAACTAGTTTAGGCAACAATAACAATAAATCATTGAATTAAAAATCTTAAACTCCTTAATTTTATTATGTAACACTTTTAATCAAACACAAAACAGAACCGCTGCAACATCGAAAGCTTCAGCCAAACACTCAAAAGAGAATTTATACGATCGTAAGCTTGACACCAATTTTATGATTTCGGGCGTTTTTTTTTTGAAAGCCCTCCGACGTAAACCCGTCTTGAGAGTTATCGTAAAAACTTGCCGCATCCTTGCCAAGCTTTACAGCTTTCGTGTTGCAAAAGGAACGGTGAATTATTGATAGTTTAATTCAACGAAATGTACCTAGCTTTTCCGGTTTAAGTGTTTTTCGGGACAGCCGGATGGGTTCATATTAAAGTATAATTTACGGTTTTGCGCCTATAACGGTGAGGTCTACATTTGAAGTTTCCTACGCTGAATGTTTACGCATAAATGTCAGGAATAAATATTACATTATCATAAGGTAGGTCCTAAACTTAGTATAGGTAGGTGGCTGCTGAATTATTCTTTATAAAATTATTTTCAATAAATCGACATAAAATGAAATGTTATAAGTTATAGGTTGAAGCTGAGGCATTGAGCTGAAGCATCTTAAATACTGAAGTTTATGTTGTATATCATTCAAAATAACGGCATGAGCATTGAAGAGACTCAAATAAACAGTATCGTTGATTTCAGCTATTTTGTGTGTCAATTTTACGATATATGACAAAACTCGATCTAGACAACAGAAAACGTTTGAGAATGTTAAACATCAAGCGTTACTGAATGAAAACAAGAACACCAAATATTATTCCTAGGGTTGTTTTTAAAGGCTTACATGCCAAGAAGATACAAAAAACGGAAAGTAGATAAAAGGTAACTTCTTGAGTTTTTATGGAGGAGAAAATAGTACAGGGTCCGGCAGGGAGGTATGGAGCTTTTGAAAAAATTGACAAACTCTTTAAACGAATATCAAAATTTATTGCTTTTATACATTAGTGTTATACTGTCATTAAAGTATACATAACACAGCCAAGTGAGAAAAATTACTTCAGTTAGGTGGCGTCCATTTTTGTCGAGGCATTCTTGTAGACGGGTAGCAAAATCGTCCATACTCCTTTCGAGCATGGCACGAGGAATTCTTTTAATTTCGCGTGTTATGCTTTCGAAAAGAGCTTCAAGAGTACGCGGTTTTTCTATATAAGCTTTGGATTTTAAGTAGCCCCATAAAAAGTAGTCACAAGCTGAATAGTCTTGTGACCGAGGTGGATTCCACATTACCACACAACGAAATAAAGCGCCCAGGGAAATGTTCCCTTAAAAAGGCCATTATTGCTCTTGACCTATGGCAAGTCGCCCCATCTTATTGGAACCGAAGTGTATTGAAGTTAATATCATCTTTTTAGTTCTGTCAGAAAATAATCACGCAACATGGCAAGATAGCGATCTGTGTTACCTGACACTATTCGTCCATTTTGACGGAGAAAATACGGTCCAATAATAAAAGTTCGAGATACGGCACACCAAACAGTTACTCTCTCGGAGTGCAGAGGTTGATCATGTAGTTCTCGGGAGTTTTCGGATGCCCAGTATCGAAAGTTCTGTGTGTTTACCATCCACGATAAATGAAAATGGGCTTCGTTATTCATGAACAAAACGATGTTGTCATCCAGCAATTCCAACATCCTTTCTGCGAACCTACGCCGTCTCACAAATTCATTGTGTTGCAATTTTTAGACAACCATAATTTTATACGGATGGAAATAAAGGTTCCAGTTTTCCAGGGCTGGTTTCCACCGCTTGTCGTACCCTTTCAATGTTTTCCGGGCTTCGTACTGTTCGATCTCCTCCCCGTGCAATCCCAGGTCTCAACGATCCTGTTGTTTTTGAAATTTGTTCATCCACTTCATAACGGTATCGCATTTTGAAACGCGACCATGCCGACCAACGTTAAAATGATTTCGAAATCGTCGCTCTGTAGGGAAAACAGAACTACCAGTTTCTATAAAAGTGTTATAAATAAACACGCAATGTGCCACAGACCACGGCTCCATGACTACTGAGATGGCATCCCCGAACGAGTAAATATCAATCATTCTGAAAACATTCCCTCGGCACTGCCGCACGTAACAGTCGTTTCAAAAACACCATACCACCCTGCCATTTTGTGATGCATGTTAAACTAGCAGAGATTTATCACTATACAGCAAATCACTTTTTTAATTCTAGATAAACCTAAATCAGATTGAATCATGTCCTGATGATGCTAACATGGTTAGCGATACGCGCGTCAAAAGATTTTCAAAAAGTGATTTGCTCGTTAGTGGTAAATCTATTCGGGTTTAGTGTTTCACACCGAAGGTTCTAATGGAAGGATTAATGAGAATAAGATGTAGATATATTTCGGTAATCCTAATTAGAAAAATTATAGGTTTGTGGATAAAAAGGAATATGCATGTTATCATACTTAGTCCTATATATGATTAAATTACGAAGGCAGATTTTGTTTTGAGCTATTGGAAAGTAATGAAACAATTATTACCAATGCATATTGTTAACCGCTATAAGAACTACTTAATATTGACCTCAAATTAATAGTGAAAATTATAGTATTAAATAAATTTTAGTCTTTCACTCTACTTGATAATGAGCGTGAGCATGACATCCTTGTTAACACATATTTTCCTCAATACTTCTCTTGGAACTTTCGGAGTGAAACACTAAACTTGAAGATATTAAAACTAATCACCAAATCACTCTAATCTAACTACTCGACGAACGTTTCACTAACCATGTTAGCATCATCAGGATCACTTAATCATAATCTGATTAAACCAGATTAAATCATCTCCGATTTAATCAGATTAAGTCATCTTCTGATTTATAAGAGTGATTTGGTTTTTAGTGATAATCTCTTCGAGTTTACATATTTTTCTAATAATGAAAAAGTTCAGTAACGATGATTTCTTTTCATTTCGTGGAATACAAGTTTTTTTATGGGATGATGGAAAAGAGTATTATGGCAGGATCGTTCGAAAAGTTTTCGATCTATCACACACCGATCATGTTAACTGTGCGTTTAGGTACTTGTTTGTGGTGATCGAGTTTGTAGTAAACAAGTTTTGACATATTCTGAAAAAGTTCGAACTGTTCCTTGGTTTAAGGTGATTAACCCGAACGAACATACAAAAAGAGTTAGATTCTATTTGAAACAATTATTCCTCTTTGCTTTCAGAGGAAAAAAATCAGAGGAAGCGTTTCTGCATTTAAACGTCGTCGTACAAATATTGAAGATGATATGTGCTCGGGAACTGAAGATAATGAGTGCGAATGCTGAGTGAGAAACAAAGATCCACAATATTAAACTTAATGTCTGAGTTCTTTCGACGTTTAACAATAAAGAGTGATTTTTTTTAATGTGTCCCGAACTTCCGATAGGGGCCGCTGTCAAACTGTGAATTAGTGCGCCTCTAGTATACAAATATTATTCAATATAGTCTGGCAAATCATCATGAAACGTTTAACATCGGATCAATGCTGTAAATTGTCGAAATTTATTATCAAAATCAGTGTACTGGGCTCAAAATTTATGGAGAACATTGTTAATTTTATGTTGCACCGAATCATCAACAAATTCCGAACGCAAATGGGGAATGTTTTCAAATATACGAGGGTCGCTATTTATGTATCCGAAATTGGCTAAAGTTTGACAATTTTGACTATACATTCAGAACGTTTTGTCATACGGGCGCTATTTGTGTTGTTTAGTGACTTGAAAATTTAATCTCAGTCAAAAAATAAGAATAAACTCGTGAAAAGTTTCGTGCGATGATTTATAACGACTTTCGACGTGGATTATCTCAACTACAGTGCATCGATCAAATCACTTCGACTTTTGGCGATGAAGCACCATCTAAAGCCACTATATGTCACTGGTTTAGTGAATTCAATCGTGTGCGTGGATCGCTCATGGACAAATTTAAAGAAGGTCGTCAAAAATCGGTTGTTGTGTCAGAAAACAACGAACTGATAAAGCAAGATTGTCAGTGGAAAACCGTAAGATTGAGGCATCCCTGGGCATTGGTATGATATTATACACAAGATTTTTACATGAACATTTAGCCGTGAAAAAGAGTTGTGCGTATTAGATTCCGCATATACAGGAGGTGAACCAGAAAAATGAGTTAAAGGAAAGAAACTGAAAGTAAATAAAATATGGTGTTTTGCTCTGAAAAATTGTTTACTGTGATAAATGCTGGAAGGGCGGCGCCCCAACGCCCTCCCTCACAAGCCGCCACTGAAAGAGATGCTCAAAAAATATAATCGTGGTGAGTCAAAAGCCGTGTACAACATCTACGGGGGTGACGAATCTTGATATATGCGTATGAGTCCGAAAGTAAGCAGCAGTCGACTGTGTGGGTCTTTTAAAATTAGGCAAACCCAACAAAAGTTGTTCGCGTAAGAAGCACTTCGAACCAAATGGTAGCTTTTTTTTGTAATAACAAGACATGTGGCTACAATGCCACTGAAAATCGCAGAACTGTCAATTCAGAATGGTACACAACCATTTGTTTGCCAGAACTCTTTGAAGAAATAAAAAAAAAACAAACAACGACGCAGGATCATACTTCATCGTGACAACGCGAGCTCTCACACATCGGACCGAACATCTCAATATGTGACTGGTCAAAACATCGAATTGGTGGGTCATTCGCCGTACAGTCCTAATTTGCCACACAATGATTTAAACAATTTTCGACACCAGAAGAAGCGGTTGATACATTCAAATGCATGTTTTAAAAATACCTAAATCGGCATTGAAAATTGGTTCAAACGTATATAAAAGTGTATCGATCATCGCTGAGAATATTTTGAAAAACAATAAAACCATTTTCAATAATAAATATTTGTTTTCATTTATTATTCCAGATACATATAAAGCAACCCTTGTAACAAAAATATTTGTATCTATTAATTAATTAATTAATTACCTGTTGAATAAAATATATAATATTTGCATTGATCTACGTATTGGCATTTATTTTATTAATGCTTATAGATTCTGTAGTTGGCTCTTTCTGAAACATTTTGAAAATACTAGTGTTTTAAATGATACACTTGTAGCTTTTTAATATTTCAAACGTTTATTTTAGATTTTGCTCTATATATGTTTCGCCTTGTAAGGGATTTCTCAAGAGTAGCTTGAACTAATATTAATAGTCAAACACAGTGTTTTAAAGTATACAGGTAAAATTATTTCTTGTTTTTTTTAACGTCTAGTCTAATTACCCAAAATATCGGCTGCTAAAAACCAGGCTATTCAATTACAATATGAACCAGTGGCAGGTCATGGATTTTTAAAGTGGGAAAGCGTAGAAGAAAATAGTGCTGCTGAAGATTTTTTTTGTCTTTTTCTTCCTTCTTTTTACTTTTCTTGCTATTGAAACGCTACACAGGAGGTGAACCAGGAAAATTAGTTTAAAAATCTGAACGGAAACAAAATATGGTCTTTTGGTTCTGAAAAATTGTTTACTATGATAAATGCTGAAGAGCGGCGATCCAACGCCCTCCCCTATGAGTCGCCACTGATATAATCTTATCTATTACCGGGATGTTTTGGAAATTTAGCTGGTCATTCGTGGTTATTATATGACTATTTCTTAAGGATTTTTTATTTCCATTATTTCTAGTAGGTCTGATTTTTTCTTTTCTTTTCTGAGTTTAATAATGTAACATTGTTTATATTTATACAATGATTATTTTCAATTCAATGTGTAGACATTCCGGTACTTTTTATAATATTTAAGATATCTTTTTTGTGTTCTTTCTACAAACTATACCTCTACCACTTGACTGATATATACCGCTTCACAATCGTTACAGTTAATTTCATATACAACCGAATTATCTACATATCTATTTTATTGTTATGATTAACTAACATTCTATTCCTACATTAAGTTTATTTATGCAAATAGTCTTACAACATAGTTTATTTAATCTGTCACATACTGTATTGTTAAGTTAGAAGTATAATTAAAAAAATTGAACAATTTGTCTTTTTGCTTTTTAATGTTATAGAATTCTTGTAAATTCAACTTTCCTTGTTTATTTTTTAACAATTTGTCAATTAATCTTTCTTTATAGCCGTTGTTTTTTTGTATCTGTTTAATGGCATAGAGCTCTTTATTAAAATTATATTTGCTTAGTGGCCATATGTATTAGACTATGAAAAGGAGATAGTTAATTAAGTCCAATCTCCATAGTGAATTGATTTTTTTTGTTTATAGAATTCAAATGGCCTAAAAACGTGTGTAAATTTCTTTCCGTAACATTCCAAATAAAAAAAAACATCGCTCACGTATATATTATTACATTCAGAAAAGAAATGTAAAACATTAGACCTACTAGAAATGTTAGAAATGAAAAACCTTTAAGAAATAGTCATATAATAACCACAAATAACTAGCTAAACATCCAAAATACACCGGTAATAGATTTTTTTTTTATTTATAAAACATCCCTGAGGAAGTTTTCCAAAATTACAATCTGACCAAAGTTGATCAATGAGTAATGTTGTACAAACCTAAATTACTACAAAAGAAAAGATGATTTTAAGAACTTACTCACTAGTATCCCTTAAATTAAATCCAATAACTTAATTACACCAATATTAACGTATACACCAGCACTATGCTCTGCTTTTTTACTAACACAAACGTTCAAACCAACTCAAAGGGTTTGGTCCTCTTAAGTCTTCTGATTTGACTTGCATTGTCAAGGAGCTGGATGGCCTCGACATTGACGTGCTGAAGAAGTCGCTGCTCGTGACTCTGGGCAAATCTGCTAATGGTCTGGGTAACGGTGTCCATTTCCAAGTCCCTATGAAGGTCACTGTTTCTGAAATACCAAGGGGCATTTGCAATGTTCCTTAGTACTTTGTTTTGGAATCGCTGGATTATTTCCAAGTTGTTCTTTTTGGCACAACCCCACAGCTGGATGCCATATGTCCATACGGGCTTTAGAATTTGTTTGTACAAGAGTACTTTGTTGTAGACTGATAGAGGGAAATACATTCAAGCAGCCAATACATTTTTCTAAATTTGATGTCAAGTTCTTCTTTTTTCTTTTTGACATGAGCCCTCCAGCGTAGCTTGGCATCTAATGTTATACCCAAATATTTTGCTGTATTAGCATATGATACTTGGATATTATTTATACTAACGGGGATATGTTGATTTCTTTTGTTCGTGAAATTAATATGGGCGGATTTAGACTCATTTAATTTGATTCGCTATTGCTTAGTCCAGTTGTTAATTTTATTAACTGAGGTTTGCAGGTTTATTGCCGCTTCTTCGTGGTCTACGCCTACAGCCATAATAGCAGTATCGTCAGCAAATGTTGCTATCGTGTCTGGGTCTAATTCAGGAATATCACTGGTATATAATAGGTAAAGGACTGGTCCCAATACACTACCTTGCGGTACTTCTGCTTTAATATTTTTTAGTTCAGAGTATGCATCTTCCTGTTTAACTCTGAAATATCTATCTGAGATATAAGACTTTAATAATTGCGCAAACTGTTTAGGCAAAAGCTTGTTTAATTTGTAGTTGAGGCCCTCATGCCACACTTTATCGAAGGCTTGGGCCACATCGAGAAATACGGTAGAACAATTTTTTTTTTCTTCCAGTGACTTTTCAATTATATTTGTTATCCTATGGACCTGGTCTATAGTTGAGTGGCTTTCTCTAAATCCAAACTGATGGTCTGGAATTATGTTTTTATCTTCAATGATTGGCTTCAATCTTTTAAGGAATATTTTTTCAAACAGTTTTGAAATAACAGGTAGCAAGGAGATTGGCCTGTAAGATAAAACTTCATTCGGTGGTTTTCCGGGTTTTGGGATCATTATCATTTCTGCTACTTTCCATATCTTAGGTACATACTTTAATCTAAAAGATGCATTTATAAGATATGTAAGTTTTACTATAGCTTTACGAGGAAGCTGTTTCATGACTTCTCCCGTGATTAAGTCAAACCCTGGGGCTTTTTTTGTGTTGATGTTTTCTTCAATTTCTGATGAAATTTCTTTTGGGGTAACAGGTCTTATGTCACTTTCTTCTTGGGCAGGATTTTCCCAGTCAAGTATGTTTTCACCTTCATTTGGCTGGAAAGTCCCTTCTAAATATTCAGAATATCTGTTAGCTTTTTGTAAATTGCTTTTTACCCATGTTCCATCTGCATTTTTAATTGGTGGATTCTGCAGGATTGATCTTTTTAGTGTTTTGGTAGCTTTCCATGGTGAATAGTCAGTTTTACTGTCATTTGCCAGTTCACTTAGGTAGTTACTTATAGTATAATTTTTATTTTTTTGTATATCCCTTTTCAGTTGCTTTGTTTCATTATTTAATCTAGTTTTATCTGCTGGCGATCTAGATTGATGCCATATTCTTCTAAGCCTTCTTTTTTCGGTTATGATCTAGATTGATGCCATATTCTTCTAAGCCTTCTTTTTTCGGTTATTTTATTTCTCTGGGGTAGTTATTGCCTTTGGTTCTAGGAGTAATATTAGGTGTGTTATCCCATGCAGCCCTTTGGATAACGTTTAAAAATGTTTCCGCTTCATTGTCGAGTTGTTCTTCATTTCTTAAGTGGACTCTCAAGTCTACCGTTTCTTCAAGTTGAAGTTTAAAACTCTGCCAGTCAGTCAGTCGATTTGTCAATATAGGAGGAGTTTCCTTCTGTATGATGCTATCACTTAAGATCAGAAGAATGGGAGAGTGATCAGAGTTCATATCCCATGCCACGTCCACATGCATATAGCTTACAGACACATTTCTAGTTATGAAAAAATCAAGTAGATCTGGTATTTTATTGGGGTCTGTAGGCCCGGTAATAGATAAGATCAAATTGTAATTGAATAGCTCGGTTTTTACCAGCCGATGTTTAAAATAATTTTACTAAACGTTAAAAAAAAAAGAAATAAAAAAGAAATAATTTTGGTGGAAATACTGTGTCTGGCCATTAGTATTAGTTCGAGCTAAAAACCCTAACAAGGCGAAACATGTAGAGCAAAACCTATAATAGACGTTTGAAACACTAAAAAGCTACAAGGGCATCATATACAATCCTAGTATTTATTTTATATTTAAAAAAAGAAAAGTCGTGGCTACGTTTTTCTGGAATTTTCGCAGTGTGGTACTCATAGACTAACGTTCGTAACGTTCATATCTGGCCAGTAAGAACATTCTCTTTCACTACGATAATATTTCTGGACATACGTCTCGGGTTGTTACTGTAGCTCCAAGCTTCGAAGCGTTTCTACATATATTTTAAAGAGATGGATAAATCGCATTATACTGAGGAAATTAAAAAGTTAATTGTTGTTGATGAAAATAGGTTGACTTGCAAGACCACTACGTTGAATAATGAAGGAACTGTCTAAAAATCTTGTGTTTTCTTTGACAGGCCGATAACTTTCCGAAATGCCCTCGTGTTTCATAAATCCTGCAATTTCATTCTTTAGGGGAAAATAACTGACGTAATTTGTTACTGGGCTTGTATTTGTTTTTTTACTGTATTTTTTATTCTAAACCGAGGCCTAAATTATGGATGATATTCATAATTTTTCAGGGATTTGGTTAAAGTATGCCGATGATGGTTTTGTGATTTTTAAATCAAACATTGAAAATGTAAAGAGCGTTGTAAAAAAATATTAATTGATCCTCTAGTTTCTAGCTAATTAAAAACATGCCAAAATTTACGTCAGTAGCATTTCTTGCTTATAATAATGAACTTTTACAAATTTGGCAAATAATATAAATAATATTTAAATATAAATTTAACTGGCTATCTCTAAGCGTGGTGTTAATCGTTGGCAAATATAGAATGAATTCTGCACAGTACCCGTAATCTACTTGATATAATTATTTTAGGATTCAAGTGACCGGTAGTAATTATTTTGGTTGTAATTACCTTTATTTGGCGTTTATACGGTCGCGCTAGATCCCGATGGTACAGTTTCCGCTGTTATCTAAATTGTAGATGCTAACTTGGATTAGTTCAGTTGTTTGTTTCTATGCATTGTATGTACAAAACGTATTTAGATGTAGAATTAGCAAAAAGTAAATAAAATCCCGGAAAGATAATATATTATTAGTTCTTTTTTAGTTTTTACACATAAATTAAATAACTAAGTTTTTTATATATAAAATATATATATATATATATATATATATATATATATATATATATATATATATATATATATATATATATAGATACGTAGATCACTGAAAATATATCTTAATCCAAAGAAAATAATTTAACTAAATATATAATATTAGAATTGGAAAAGCAAGAACTGGTGAAAATGCAACTGACCCATATAGAAGTAGTGAGCGGGACAATAGAGGGTACAGATTGATTTTGCGAAAGGACCGAAAAAGTATATTATAAACTCGTTTTAAAAGGAAAAATATTAGCAGAAAATGGACATGGAAAAGTCCATCCAGTCTCACAAGTGAAATTAACTACATCATATCAAACGATAATACAATATTTTGCAATTTCACTGTCCCTAACCGTTTTAATTTTGGAAGATCATAAAATGGTACGAGCAAAGGTTAGGATAGACTGTCGAAGAGAACGAACAAGAGTGGTAAGATCGAATAAAGACAAAATTAATTCTGGGAAACTGCTTCAAAGAGGCAGCGACTTTGAGATTACTTTGTCGAACCGCTTTGATGTGCTGCAAAATCCAGAGGAAATGGAAATAATAGATCAGTATGAGTCGGCTGCTACAATAGCATTAGCTAAAATTTCCAATAAGATAATTGATTTAATGAAAAAACGACGTACAATGAAGAATGCAGAAAGGTTTTTTTGACAGGGTCGAGTATGATGAGCTTTGCAAAACTATAAGAAAACGTATTCGAGAGGAAATGCGTCAATTCAATATGCAGCTGGTGCAAAAACACTAGAAGAAAACAAAGGAATAAACAAAGTTAAACCCAAGCTGAGAATTATAAGGACACACATGTTTGTCTTAAGCCGTAAGGATGGCAAAGTGTGCAGAGAGCGTACGGAAATGTTAGAGCTTATCTGAAGATTTTATTCAGAAGTTATATGAGACCAATGCCCACACGGAGGACCAATGCCAGATGTTGGAAGAAGTGAAAAATGCTATAAAGGGAAAAGATAGTGTAACGGTTGAAATGTTAAAAGCTGGTGGTCGAACTTTACATAAAATACTGGCAAAATTGTACTCAAAATGCATCAAACTATGTCTATCCCAACCTATGGAAAAAGTTATTCTTCTTCAGGCAGATTAAAAAACTGTCCAATAAACCCCCTATCAGTAATTTACATAGTTTTTACCAAGATAATATCTAACAGAGTATTAAAAACCCTGAATGACGCACAACTAACATAGCAAGCAGGATTCAGAAGTGGATTCAGTTCAATGGATCATATCCAGGTTGTTCGACAAGCCACGCAAAGTAACAATGTATATACTATGATACTGTGCTTGGCTTACATTGACTATGAAAAGGCATTTGACTCAATATCAAAGCAAACCATAATGTACGCATTGCTTAACCAAGGAATAGACAGAACCTATGTGAGCCTACTGAGATATATGCATGATGAAACTACAGCGACAGTTCATATGGATGATCTTGCAGTTAATATCAATACAGAAAGGAGTGTATGGCAGGGTGACTCAATATCGCCTGTTCTTTTCTTCTGCCTAGCTTGAAGGGGTATTCCTTAACCTGAATTGGAAATATGATGGAATAAAAATAAATGATGCATACTTAAGCCACCCTAGATTTGCAGATGATATCGTTCTCCTGTCATAAGACCCACATGAACAACAAGAACAGATAGCGCGGGAGAACCATTTGGCTTGAAAATAAACCTGAAAAAGAGTCAGGTTATGTTCAACAAATTTGCTGAAAACAAAAGAATATCTATTTTAGGAAGCGATTCTTGCGATTCTACTACATATATCTTGGGCAAAGGATTTCAATGGAGGGTGATACTGCCCGGGACGTGGAACGGCGTGTTAAGTGTGGCTTAAGGCGTTTGGCAGGCTCAACATAGCGTTTAAAAAAAACTCCCACTTTGTTTGAACAGAAAAGTTATTGATCAGTGCGAGTTGCTTTTTTTGACATACGAAAGTGAAACATGGACACTCACATCACAATTAGCTCAAAAAGTTCGGCTTGCCCAAAGGGAAATGGAAAGGTGTATGCTTTGCATTACAAAACGAGACAGAAAAACCTGCACATGGATCAGAGAACAGACATTATTAGAAAGGTGAAGGAATTGAAATGGAGATGGGCAGGCCATATAGCAAGGTGATGTGACGACATATGAACCAAAGCAATCCTGGGATGGCTACTGCTATATTATAAACATCCACGAAGAAGACCTAAAACACGATGGATCGATGATGTCATCAAGTAAGCCATGTGTCATCAAGTGCTAGTAGATGGTGCAGCCCCATCGTGGCGACGGGGAAAAATCAATAAACAGACACATGGCAGTGAAGCAGAGCGGCGCCAATTGCCCCGAACTACCCCGATACAATCTGCGCAGTAGCTGGCCGCCTATAAGAGCGAGCGCAACGACTCGTGCACGTCAGTTGGATTCTTCACTCACTATATATATATATATATATATATATATATATATATATATATATATATATATATATATATATATATATATATATATATATATATATATATATATATATTAATTGTTAAATCCTTGTGGGTATCAAATGTGTCTTTTCTGTGAAGTTTCAGCTGAACGCGCATGTGACAAACAAACACATGAGAATGCCAAATAATATTTTGACGAACTATTGTGACTCTCATTATACTACATCATCCGGGAAAAAATTCGTTGTAACACAATTATTATAAATTTGTAATAGTAAACCTCCAAGGTACATTATAGATAAATCGTCAGTTAGAATTGTATCTCATATATTATAACTAGAGAACGGACTAAAGTTAAAAAAGATATATGAGTACATCGTTTCGTGCAATGGCCTGTACCATCATTCCAATTTATGAAAATATCGATATCACCAAAATGTTATTTTCATCTGAGTACGTCGGATTGTTTCATTTTTTATGTGATATAGTAAAAAAGTTACAGTACGAAGTAAACACAGTGATAAAGCTAAAGTTAGTGTTAACTCATTAATATATAGAACGAGTCTGTAGTGTACGACTATGACTAAATACATTGATAAGTAGAGACCTTGACCGAGCTAGAGCTGCTAAAAATCTGCTCCTTAATTATAATCTTATAATTTAATTTATATAATTGTTATATTAATCATTATGCAATTTTTATATCAATATTTTATATTAATATAATTTATATATCATGATTATTATTAGGCGATTTAAATAACAATTATATTTCAGGAGAAATTAATTTTATATTTTCGTAACACTCACCTGACTTCATTGATTGGTCCATTTATGATCTGAAAATGACAATAACCGCAGATAAACATAAATTATGAAAAACCTCAAAAATTGATAACTTTATACACACAAACTCAACAACATGCACACATCCACACAACACAGAGATCTGCGAATATTCTATGTATTTAAAAAAGTACGAGTGAATCTATAGGAAAAACGACATTCCAAGACTAACACTTGAAATTCGGTAACTGTGACAAGGATATGCAATTGACCTATGTTCAAAATATGCAAATTTTTCATCGTCTAATTTTTTAGAAAAATGCCATGAACAATTATACTTTAATAGTTCGAATATACAGTCTCTTATGGCAGAATGATTTCCGCTACGAATTTTTCTAGTTTTTCACTATTAATCTTCCAACTTTATAGAATAAAAAACATCGCATGATAAAGTTTAATATTTGCAGAATGTTACTATATGTGAATAATATCGGGTACCGATATAATTATTTAAACAATTGAAGTCAAACTTTTTTTTCAACTTTCGTTTAATAATAAATATTATATATATATATATATATATATATATATATATATATATATATATATATATATATATATATATATATATATATATATATAAATAATTAATTAATAAAGAAATATTAGATTTCTTTGGACAGCGAATAATGAGTAGCTGAGTGTCACATACACCCAACCGCTGGGTTCCCCAATCTCATGTGGAACGCGCAGCAACCTGCGTCTCCGCCTAAGATAACATTTTGTTAGGTCTCAAATCAAGCAACCAGTCAAGCACCTAACATTTGTTAATAAACCGTTAATAATGGTTAATAATTATTATCAGAAAATTAATAATTATTAACGCTCTAACACCCCACGATTCGCTACCCGTTGCCTAGCGCTAAATATTATATCATTTGCTTATTACTTTTAGGTGGATTATGAATAAATAAAAGATAGAAAAACGTTATTGGAGAATTTCTCCAATAAAGAATAATTATGTACATGAAAAAGAATAATTATGTACAAAAATAGTATACTAATAAGATATGGCGGTAAATCTAATCAATATTTATTCTATCCAACTAAACTAAAACAAAAAATTAAGAAACTAGCTTATTAGCTTTCCACGTACGTATCCGTATCGTAAAATACATTAAAATATTACTACGCCTGCTTTGTCCTTCATAGGTATTCAGTGAATTTAAAACCCAGCAAACACAGCGCTAAAAAACCAGAAATTTCCCAAATAAATAAATGTGTATGGCGTGTTCGGAAAGCATAAATATAAAATAAATACACCACTTTGAAAATTCGCTATAGAATGTCACCGAGCAATGCGCAGTCAACTCGAAATTCATGGACTAAATATCTTGATAAATACACCAATTAAAAACTTTTTGTTTGCCCCCCGGACGGAAATGCTGCCTGAAATTTTAAAAATGATGGCAATTAATTTACTTTAAGTGCTTCATGCAAGTAAGTATTTTAAAGTTTCAGTAAGCCCTTTAATTTACGAGAACCCAGTTTTAAGTATTTGCACTCGACCTGGATATTGATTCCCTAATTGTCATACGTGACCGCTTATGGGATTCTTTTTCGTTTTTATTATTTGTTTATTCTACGTTTTAACACGGTATTTGTTCTTCTTGCTTTAATATATTGACACCTTTTTAATATAGCCTGATTTTAATGTAATGCAAACGTCTCGATCCCGCTTCAACCTTGGGACCAACACAAAATCTGAAGGGACTTCAAGATCAAGCCGATTTTGAACTGAATTCAGTTCTCAGGGTTTTGTTTTAATTTTTTAGATAATATCCGCGTTTTGTGGAGCAACTTCTCCAATTTTCGTTGCAACAATGCAATATTAACTAGTGAACTATTGATGGAAGTCAAGTTGAAGACAATAATAAATTATGCGATATATGTTTGGATAGCTTCAAGTGGATGGTTCTTATAAAAGTTTTCGAATAAGAGTGTCAGAGCTTTGAAATGTAATAGCGGCAACATTGTTTGAAATGTAAATGTTACTGCTGTGTTCAGTACATTGTGCCAATTCACCATCAAAATACGTGTTCAGTTTTCGATCGCTGCGTGAAATTTATGGCCGACAAAATCAAGCAACCGAACGGATTATTTATCGTTTTGTCGAAAAATTTGAACGAACTGGAGAGTGTTGTTTTCGGAGAGTTTTCCATTTCTCTAACAAATTTGTTGTAAATTTTTCTATGTTCTTTTATTTATTTTGATTGATTTTTTTTAGGTTTTAACACATAAAGTAAAAGCAGTCCTGGAACAATATATGCTGCATGCTTCAGATATATTTTTCGGTATTATGGCAATGGAAGCTCGACAATTGGCTTTCCAAATTGCCAGAGCATTGAAATTGGCCTATTCATCAAATTGGAACCCTCAAATGATGGCTGGTATAGATTAGTTTAATGGGTTTTTACGCCGCCATCCATTTATCAACACGTAAACTAGAAGCAATCAATGTAATCAAGCAATCAACCTCTATAAAAAAGTGGCTGAAAAAGTGAATTTTGCGCCATACCATATTCGGAACGTGGATAAAACAGGCCTAACAAGAGTGCATCAGCCTGATTGAGTTGTTAGGCGCTGTGTGATCGTGAGCGTTAGGCCAAATAACATTGAGTGGAACATGGCATTAGCTACTGGAATGCAAATAGAATGAAAGCACTACCCTACTTAGTTTTTCCAAAAGCTCGATTCCAAAATCACTTCTTGAATGGAAGGCCAGTTGGCTGCTGGGGTGGACCGAATCCTTCAGGATTCATGAACTCTGACAATTTCTTAGACTTTATCCAACGTTTTAAAAACTTCACAAGATCGACAATCCAATTTTACTTCTTCAGGACAATCACGTCACTCGATGTAAGCGTGTTCAAGCCCTTTAAAATAGTGGTTAACCGATTAGCTAAAGATTGAATTGGACAAAATCCTGGCCGTGTCATGCAAATCTGCGATTTACCACCTGTTTTTGCACGTGGTCTCGAAATTGGCATCACTGAAGTAAATATAAAATCTGGTTTCCGTGCATCTGGAATTTGCCCATTTGACCAACAGGTTTTTCAAGAAATCGATTTTATGCCATATGATACCACAGATAGACTTTATGATGATGATATTCTCAATTAATCCATCGCTGGTTATATTGAACTTCCTCTTAACCAGTCTACGGTAAGTCTTGAGAGGCAGGCTAATGAATTTGATGTTGAAATGGAAGATGGCCGTCCACTGGGTTCTTCAACACCTCATGCCTCGGTGCTAGACTCACTACAGACCAATCGACTACATCCAAAAGCAGCACCTCGTACTGAATAGGGCCGCGGCCGAAAGAAGGAAAAAAAAACAACATTTTGACATCAGACAAGTCTTTTGAAGAAGTTAGATCTGAACAGTTGGCTCGCGATGCAAAGAAGAAGTTTAAATGAGAAAACATGCCATGGTAAAGAAGAAATAAGAAACTGCATTAAAGGTCGGTATTGCAGCAAAAAAAAAACGATACTGAGAAAAAAAGGACGATGAAAGCAGCTACTGCTTCATCTGGATCGATCACGGCACGCATTGGCCAACGTCGAGCCACAATTGCTACGGTCAAATGCTCATAAATTACGTAGACATTTTTTTCAATAAAATTAAAGTTGAATCATAAAACATAATTTGTCTATACTGATTTTGATGTAACTTGGTATATAAACGGAGAATCGTGGTGTAACAATTTGTCTCGTATGGTGTACCGATTCGCACCGTACTTTTTGAAATGCTATTTTTAGAATACTTTGGGAAAATCCATATAGATTCCATGGTATTGTTCGTAGTCCATATGTATGAATGACGAAATTTGCGCAAAAAATCCACCTTTAAAATGATATATCACTTGCCCCGAAATTCGATCTGGGGTCTGAGATATATGTATAACAAAAAAGTGTAACGATTCGCCCTAGGTTCCCTTATACTTCTTTATTTTTGTATTTTAATTGAAAAAAAAATATACATAAAACATTTAACGAAATAATTTATTTCAAACGCTGGAGTTAACATATCATGCGTTTAATGGTTGCACTTAAAGATATGTGGACTATGAACCGTTACATAATAATTGATAAGCATATGGGAATCTAAGATATATAAAAATATTTCAATTAAATTATATGAACAAACCTTATCAAAGTGCTGGATCAATTAACTCGAAGATGTTCAAAAAATTCTATAGATCAATGGATTATTTTAAAAGAACTTTAGCAGAATGAAAAACAAATAGAATATAATAGAAAAAGGGCTTCCTACTGAGTTTATATTAATATTATCAAAACAATGTTGAATATCGATAGGAGAAAACTTTAAACAGGAGGCTTAACTTTAAAGCCCAGCAAATATAATGCTCAAAAACCCGATTTTTTCAAACAAACAAACATCTATAGCGCGTTCGGAAAGCACACATAAGATAAATACACTACTTTATAAATATGCTGTAGCATGGTATCGAGCAATGTACAGTCAATTAGAAATTCATGAACTAAATATCTTGATAAATACACCAATTAAAACCTTTTTGTTTATCCTTCGGACGAAAATGTTTCCTGGCATTTTTAAAACAAGGGCAATTAATTTACGTTAAGTGCTCTATGCAAGTAACTATTTTAAAGTTTAAGTAATCCCTTTATTCTACGAGGACACAACTTTAAGTATTTGTAGCCGACCTGGATATTGATTCCCTAATTGTCATGCGTGACCACTTAAGAGATGCTTTTTTGTTTCTATCCTTTTTTTATTCTGCGATTTATTACGATACTTGTTTTCTCTGCTTTTACATATTTAATCATTTAGTCATTCAAAAGTTGATGCCTAGTAGAGGTTCAATTGAATCGGATTCTCCGTGCTTCCTCTTCATCTTTCCAGTGGTATCCGCTTATTGTGGATGTATTTATTCGATTAGCTACTGCACTATACGGATAAAAGGTCAAGTGGAAGAATATAATCAATTATGAAATGGGATATTTGGAAATCTTCAACAAGATGGTTTTTTACAGCAAAATATGGTCAGCTCTCCAATGTAGCCATTTTTAAAAAGTTGTATAATAAGAATGTCAAAATATTATTGTCAAAGTATTTTGAATAAATACTAAACTATCCTGAGCCTTTAAACAAATTACCAACACTAAACCCTAAACAAACAAACCCATATTCATTACCACCGAATGAAGATGAAATAATTAGGCAAATCAAACGGCTTAAAAATAACAAAGCTTCTGGTGAAGATGGAATCACTGCTGAACTTTTGAAATCCGCTGGTCCAGGTACAATCAAGGAAATAACCAAAATTCTACAAGAAGGTTTGGCGAACCGAACGGATTCCGGAAGATTGGAAAGATGCTTTAATCCATCCACTACACAAGAAAGGAGATAGAACGGATGTAAACAACTATAGAGGAATATCTCTTCTCCCAGTTTGTTACAAGATTCTATCTCAATGTCTACTAGACAGAGCACAGGGACAGCAGGTTTTCGACCGGCACAAGCAGGTTTTCGACCGGGCAGATCCTGCCCTGAACAGATCCTGAATCTAAAGTTAATCCTAAGACATCAAAAACTGTACAATAAAAATCTCGTCTGTACATTTGTGGATTTCAAAAAAGCATATGATTCTATAGACCGCGAATCTTTATTCCGAATCTTGAAAGAACAAGGACTAGATCTGAAAACGCTGGCAATTATTAAAGCAACATTAACTAACACAAAGTCAAAAGTTAAATTCATGGGTGACATCTCAGAGCCCTTCGAAATTAAAACTGGAGTGAGACAAGGGGATGGACTCTCGCCACTCTACAAAAAAATCGGCCATGAATATTGACCAGCCCATTAAACTGGGGAGAACCAACATCAAAATTGATTGTCTGGCGTTTGCTGATGATCTAGCAATTTTAGCTCAAGATGTATTAACGGCACAGAAACAGATTGAAATTCTAAAAGAAACAGCAGAAAAGGTAGGACTCCAAATTTCCTTTGAAAAGACACAATACATGACCTGCAACAGATTAAGAACGCCATTTCTAAAAACAAAATATGGTAGCATCAGACGAGTCTCCCAATTCAAATATTTGGGTGAAATAATCATGGAAAATGGGTTGGAAAAAGCGGCCAATAAGGGTAGATGTCAAAAAATGGAAACGGCATTGAGACTTACACAAAAATTTACAACAAAAAATATTTACAACAAAAAATGCCTATCTAAAAACACAAAACTGAGACATTACAACACAGTTATTAAGCCAGAATGTCTATATGGGGCAGAAACGCTCATTTTGAATAGAAAGAGAGAGAAAAATCCTAGGCCCCAAACAAATAAATACAACATACCGACTTCGAGAAAACCAAGAAATCAAACAGTACACAGATATACATAGTGATATGAGAAAAAGAAGACTTAAGTTTTACGGACACATAAAACGGATGAATCCAAATAGGTTAACTAGACAAATAGTCGAATTTTATGAAAATAGGAGTAGAGCTAAAGTAGAAATAATTAAATGGATTGCTGCAATTAAAGAGGACCTAAGATCAGCAAATATTACACAAAGTGAAATTCAGGATAGAGGCTGTTTCAGACACAAGGTTGACGTTTGGAAGGTTGGCCAGAGAGAAAAATGTAGGAAGACTGGAACAACTTGGTCTGACGAAAGAAAAAAAGCTCATAGCGAAAGAATGAAATTAGTATGGGCGCAAAGGAAGGCTAACAAAACAAACGCCTCTGATTGTACTTCGCGTGGTCCACCCGGGCCCATACGTGAATAATAATAATAATAAGAATGTCAAAAAATTGAAACGAAATTTGAAGCGGCAACACTGTTTGAAATGTAAATATCACTCATTGCTTGATGTGTTCAGTACAGTTCTCGTCACGGCTTTTTTGGCTTATGTAACATAGTCATAAAACGTTCCTTTTATGACCAATTTGCGTTTCGGGAACAGAAAATAATCATATGGAGATAAATCAGGTGAATACGAAGAATACTGAAGCACACAGACTTGATTTTTTGCCAAAATTTCACGAACAGCATCTAACAGGTCCTGTCAGATGGTACATTATCGTACAACGAAAACCAACTTCACAGCGCTTAATATTTGGTTCCACTGTAACGCTTTTCCTAAGTAAATACGATATCTACGCTATAAAACCTAAACCCAGCAATTATGTTATCCGAACTGGAAAAGAAATGCGTGCGTTTAGCAAGATTTTGCGTCACCGCTTCACACGCTGTGTTTTAAAAATCAAATTGTTTGTTTCTGCCCACAGTTGTCGTTGATATAACACGATGGAAGTATGGATTTCAGAGATCCAAAAACGAAATATTTTATGGAATAAGCGGAACTCGCGCTATTAAGACAGTGGTGGTTGATAAAGAATGGGATTATGTAGCCGAAAATACAGCATTTACAAGTGAACGTAGTAAAACGGTTCTTATGTAATTTAATTTATTCCAAAATTAAACACTACAATTAAATATAAATATAACTAAATTTTAGTTGTGGAAAAATACTGAGAAAATAATTCTCGTACAATTTCAGCATCCCTTGCTTCCTTGGGAAATGGTTATTTGATTTTGGTACATTTAGATTAGAAATTGTTTCATGTCTATTATTTTTTCTTTCCGAAATGTTAATAAACAGTCCAGTACAGTATTATATATGAAGGATATTTTCCGGTTTTAATAGAGTTCAAAATCTTGCATCACTGATATCAAAGCCATATTCTACGGTAATTCTGGCACCTAAAAGTCACTATTTGAAGTATGAATGTTTCCTTGAATCCGTCTGGTAGGATATGGCCACGTTAGATAACTCTTCAATGGGAAGGCTTCATCGCCAACAAAATAAAAGGAGCGTTCAGATCTGAATTTAACAAGTCCATATTCTCTGGAAAATTAATATTTCCATTCGTAAGACTGATAAATTGCTGAATTGGAAAATATATCTGCAATACTATCCTTTCCATACGCACCCACCACATCACTCATGAAATTAGTAAAATTACTAAAAACCGGAAAATATCGTTCCACATCAATCATGAAATTCTCCGAAATTTAATCTGTCTCTGTTAATCTAATGTCTGCTATTCCTCTTTTTTATATTTTCTTTAAAAGAGTATTATCCATTAATAATATTGTCCATCGCGATTCTATCGAAGTAATGTTGGATTTTTCGTCGTCAACCAACTAAAATAAATATTTGTCGTATTTACTTTTGAACTTGAAGAGATTTACCACTAAACATCAAATAACTTTTTTTGAAGTGCTCGACGCACGTTTCGCTAACCATGTTAGCATAAGGAGATGATTTAATCTAATTCTAAAACTAAACTATGTTCTATTTACATGAAAAACCCTACCTAACGAAGCGTGTAAAAAGCATGAACCGTGAAGTTTACTAAGCCTTACATTAATAATTGAAGAAGTTGACTGGATAACGGGATAGGTCCTTTATCTCGGTTCATGATTTTCTTACATTTTTCTATTTGAATGCTTTCATATGCATCCAAAGCCCTATTATTATTAACACTTTTAATTAGTTTTAAATTACTAATATCTATACTGTGATCGTGTTCGATTGCATGTTGGGCAACACAAGATTTGTCATTTCTCCCATATCTAATGTGGGCAATATGTTCTTTATATCTTGTCAATATGGATTTTTTTGTTTGCCCAATATGCCTTCGATCACAGTCTTGATAACTAATTTCATAAATCCCCGGCTTTTCATGTTGCTCTACTTTATCCTTTGGATTATCCAGAACTTCTCTTAATTTATTATATGGTTTGTACACAACCTTAATGTTCACTTTTTTCAAAATTTTGTCTAGCCCTCTTGTTAATTGGGCATCAAATGGTATTACCATGACTTTCTTTGTGTTCCAATCCTTTTGAAAAGTCGAAGATTCCTTCAATAATTTTCTGAAGTTATATTTTCTAATTAATTTATCTATAATGTTCTTATTAGAACCATTCACTTCAGATATCTCCTTAATTAATTTTAATTCTTTGTTATAATTATCTTTATTTAAAGAAAAATTAATTAATCTATTTACCATAAAATTTAATTTTAAGTTTAGTGTTCACACCAAATGTTCCAATAGAAGAATTGTATTTATTTCTGCCTCAATCGCAACTGCCGTATACGTTTTGCAGTGCGTACAATTTCCTAATCGCACGCACTGCAGATATAGTATTTACCTAGGACATAGCGATAGAGTCGTAAACACAAATCAACGTTGTGCTCTCTTGTTCTGGAAATGCAATTTTTTCGATTTCGAATAGCCTGAGGACTTCCAGCTAGCACTTTCGAGCTTTGTTTGAGAATCTTGAAGCACCAAGTCTTATCCCCAATTACAATCGATTTCAAGAATGTGCAGTTCCGTCTGGCTATATTAATAAGATTCTTGCAATGTTCAGTGCGACCAATTACTTGGTCTTCATTTAAGCCGTGAGGAACCAAGTCGAACACAAACTTTCCGTTTGTTTTTAACGGTTTGCCAAAAAGTTCGTTAATAATGTCTTTAGTCATACTAAATTCCTCGCCTTTCCATCTGACAGTGGAATTCGCATCGTAGGCGATCATGTCACGCACTTTTTCCACTAACTCATCGCGATTTCTTGTTTTATATCCGGCTTGGCTTTGGGTCGTCTTACAAGGCATCATGACTATCCTGGAATCGTTTATACCACTCAAATCCACATATACGGGATAAGAAATCATCACCACAAACATTTTTCATCAAATCAAATGTGTCTGTAATATTTCGAAACAAAATTTCATATTAACTCGTTATTTAATCGTGTTTTTGTAACGAGGTGACAAAAAACACTGTCACTTTAAGCGCTATAACATGGCATTCCGTTGATCGATTCTAATAATAAGCGGTCTCGTTTTATAGAGGATATAAAACTTTCACATTGTACATCGTTTTAATCGATCGCGCTAGTAATTTTCTGTGAATTTTAAAAGTTTCGTTATTTTATGACACTGTGTATATAAAATAAATATACCACATTATAAATATGCTGTAGAATGTCACCGAGCAATACGCAATTCATGGACTAAATATTTTGATAAATACGCCAATTAAAAACTTTTTGTTTGTCCCCCGGACGACGATAATGCCGCCTGGAATTTTAAAAAGGAGGGCAATTAATTTACGTTAAGTGCTTCATGCAAGTAAGTATTTTAAAGTTTCAGTAAGCCCTTTAATTTACGAGAACCCAGTTTTAAGTATTTGTACTCGACCTGGGCCGGGCAATTAAGTTTTCCTAATTGCAATGCGTGACCGCTTATGGAATTTTATTTTCTTCTTTGTTTGATCTGCATTTTATTGTGATGCTAGTTTTATTTGCGTTTTTTTAATTGCACATGTTCAGCGTCGCGTGCTTTCTTTTTAGTTTTAATGCTGATTTGATATCCCTTTTGGCACTGAAAAGGATATTGTGCTTATAAATTGTCATTTCGAATGGTAATGCCCATATGGAGTTGTAAATAAGAGCGTCCAATTAGAATTTTTATTTCTTCTTTTAATGCGTTTGTGTGATTTTATTTCGTTCAATTATAAAGTGAAAATAATATCCATTTTGCCCTAAAAATAGCTTTAAATATTTTACAATGCCTATTCGGGTGAATACATTTTCGATCGATCTACATATAGTACATTAAAAAGGTGGAAAAAAATGTGTGCTTACAAATTTAAATAATCTATTATTAAAGAAAACTGTTATGTAAAACGAATGAAAAATATTGATATCTGGAATGTGTATAAAGTAATATTATTTCATTCTATCATATCACTTCATTCAAATTATTTATGAAATATTTGCGGTTCATTTTATCTCTTTTTAAAACGAATTATGTTAAAATGGCAATTTTAATAAAAATTAAAAAAAAAAAGTGTTTTATATATATATATATATATATATATATATATATATATATATATATATATATATACATGGTCAACCAGGGCGTGTGCCATCGATCGAAACAGGTGATAGTCAGAGGGAGCAACGTCTGGATAATACGGCTAGTAAGGTACGACTTATTCTAAACTATTTCAAAGTTTCCAAGTATGTTTTAACCACTCTCGTAACATGGGGCCGAGCATTGTCATGCTGCAAAATCACTTTATCGTGTCCTTCGCTGGATTGCGAGCCACTCGCATTTTTCGTCTCCAGTCACAATGCGATACAGAAATCCCTTCTGCTGTTGTCTTTCAAGCAAATGTTCACTATTAAACCTATACTAGGGTACTTTTTGTTCTTTGAGGCATTTTGAGTATAATTTTGCCAATATTTTATATAACGTCCGACTACCAGCTTTTAGCATTTCGACAGTTACACTGTCCTTTCGTGGAGCCTTGCCATTTTTCATAGATTCTATAGCAGTTGTTACTTCCTATACTAGGATATCTGGCATTTGTTCTTCCATGGGTATTGTTGTCTTTGATTGGTTCTAATCCTCATATAACTGGGAATAAAATTTTCTGACAATTTGCGTACGCGCTCTGTACACTGTGCCATCTTCACGCCTTAAGGCATAAATTTGCGTTGTTTTGCTTTTCAGCTTCTTTGTTTTCTTCCAGGGTTTTTTTTGTAGAATCCACTTTGCCCTTCTTTGACCTTACCATTCTTTCGCGTTCTCTTCGACAGTTAATCCTAACTTTTGCTCATACCATTCGGTGGCCACTTCCAACTTTAAAATTGTTAAGGACAGTACAATTGCAAAATGTTGTTTTATCGTTGGTCATGATGTAATCAATTTCACTTGCGAGTCCAGATGGACTTTTCCATGTCCATTTTCTGCTGGTATTTTTCTTATAGAACGAATTCATAATATAAAGTTCTTGTCATTCAGCAAAATCAACCAATCTGTCACCTTTATTGTCTCGCTCACCAGTTCAATACGGGTCGGTTGCATTTTCATCAGTTCTTGTTGTTTAAATTCTGGCATTAAAGTCACCCATCAGGATTTTGTACCTACATTTCTCCATATATATAAACTGGGCCACATCATCATAAATTTCCTCAATTTCCTCATCCTTATGGCTTATAGTGGGTGCATAAGTTTGGACTATTTGAAGTCTAACCTTTTTATTCAGCTAAATGACGCATTGGGCCAGTCGGTCAGATGTACTTTCAAACGTTACTATACTGTCCTTTAGCTTTCGATTGATGAGAAATCCAATTCCTTGGATATAGAGTACGCGTGCAGTTGGTTTTGCTTGATTAACTAGTCGCCCTTTCTTCGTATTTCACAGAGCCCAACAATATCCCAATGTATGTTATCAAGGTCGATTAACAGTTCTTGCAATCGGGCCTTCGTTTTCATAGTCCGTATATAGCAATATCATAGCATAGCAATGTCAAAAGTCCAATGGCAGCCTGATCAAACCCGGTGATTCTTAGCACCCTTTGCCTTTGCCCCTTGGCCTCTGGGGAATGAGGGCCGTGTTTGAGGTTGTACTGTCATATTGAAATACCATGTTGAAGGTATGGACCGTAAGCTGCCACGGTGGACGGGTTGGCAGATTTTGAATCGTGTTAGTCTGAGGCCTCTGCCTTACCAGTAACTGTCAGTTACCGCGTTTTCGGTGTTCAGCAACGTTCCAAAATTGCGATCTTTGAGGTTGAATTCTTTGAATTTGAGATCTTCTCTTCGCCCTAGATTCCTCATCCTACAAAATCTTACTAATATAGATCCCAGTATATCGAGGGTAACGAAAGAGCGGACCATTTGGCAAAAGAAGCCATATCCTATGGACTATCTATCTTCTAACTCCCTTCTCTCGGATATTATTATCCCATAATCTCTGATAAACTCTCCAACATCATTCAGCTCAACAAATTATGGCATATTAAAAATATTTCTTTTCTAAAAGCATGTACCAAACCACAACAAACCAAATTGGATTTCAAAATAGAGTATCTACTCCTTTCACCACAATGGAAGGAGTGAGACAAGGAGGAAGTCTGAGTCCGCTATTATTTATAAACACTATAGATAAACTAATCAAAATATGTAAAAATATATTTAAAAAATACTACGTGGGATGGACAAAGAAGAAACCAGTTAATGCAAAAATGTATATATTTGCCGACGATATAGTTCTCATGGTAGAATCTGAGGAAAATTCAAATTCAACATAGGAGTATGGAACGAAGCAGGTAAATACTTTGGTCTACACATCAATGTAAATAAGACACAGATCATGATATTGGCAAATAACCCAAAATATTGCAAGGAGAGAACAATAACCTTAAACATCATGGAAATCAAACACACTGAAAAGTATAACTACCTAGGTGTTATTATTAATAATAGAGGAAACCAGGACAATGAACTGAATAAAAGACTGACGAAAGCAGGGAGATTGCTCCAATCGTTTAGCAGAGGCTTCTTAAACAACAAACTAATAACCAGAAAAACGAAATTAACAATATATAAAACAATATATATCGCCACACTACCATATGGATGCAAAAATTGGGTCTTAAATGAACGGCAAAAGAGTAGAGTTCAAACGGCAGAAATTAGATATCTTAGTAAGGTACAGGGAATAAAAAGAATACGCAAGGTTAGGAATAAAATAGTCAGGGACAACTTGGAAATACCAGCACTCATATCAAAAATAGAAGAGCAAAAACTGAGATGATTCTGTCTCTAAACAGAATGGATCAAGAGAGACAAACCAGGAAAGTTTGGGAAGCTAGAGCGATGGGAAAGAACAAAAGGGGAAGGCCGTGCAAGACATTGAATAAGGATATCACAGAAACAATCCAAAGAAGAGGCAAAACATGGCAGGAAGCAGTTAACCTGACCAAGAACTGTAAATTATGGAGAAACTTCATTAAAACATGAAATGTAATTTCACCTCGACACCTCCGGCTATTAAGAGGAAGAATTAAGTTAATAAGTTAAATTCTTTTCTAAATCCATTTTTCCACTCTCCAGACTATCTCAAACTAAACTTAACATACTTATGATTGGTTACTACCTCTTCTCTCATCAATATTTTATGTATGGGAGCCCAGCTCCCATCGGATCATCCCTTATAGTCCATATATTCTCCCCCTGTCCTGTCCTGCTCCCTATCCATTCAAGGCTCGCTCTATTGAGAAGTTATTCTGCTCCAATATAGTATGAAATCCTCTTGAATTCCTAAGAGCTCCTAATTGTTAAAGAGCTCCTAAGAGCTTCCTAATCTATTCAATATCCATATAACATACTAATGTTCTAGTCATCAATATTCACTAATATTCTATTCGTCCCGTACAAGTATATGTAATATACAATCTCATTTTCTATTCTGGATCAATGTTTTATGTCAGAAGATGCTCACAGACACAGTTCTTCGCTGAAGATTCCGTCTCCTGCAAATGCCTACTCCATTTTGATAGCAAGTATCTAGAAATATCTATTTTTTCTTTACTAGCATTACATAATCATTAAATAACGCCTAGAGCATTCATGTGACAAATAAAATAAATTAATCAATCTTAGAGAAAGGAAAAAGTCACAAGGACTTGAATATTTTAGGGATGCAATAAATGGTTTACAGTGATGATTTCAACTGCCAAAAACTCGTTATCTGAAATAGCTGTGTGGCAGGTGCAGCATCCAGGTACACTCGATGTTTGACCTCATAGGAATGTCCCTTATCCGAAGTCTTTCAAGAACCTCGCGAAAAAAATGGTAGTTTACCGTTTGTCTTTAAATTATTAAGCCACAAATTTCTTATGCACTATCCCGTAGCTACCAACAAGGAAAACCCGACACGATTTTGACCTTGATTTTGCTCATTCGGTCTTTTTTTTTGGTCGAAGTGGAATGTATTATTCCTGTCTCGAGTCCTTTGTTTCGGGGTCATATTCAAAAATCCAAGACTTGTTATCAGTCACGACACATTTCAGAAAATGAAGGTAACTTTAAATTTGCTCCAATAAGTCAAGACGTTTCCCTCCTGTTGTTCTTTTAACCCTATAAAAAGTTTTTCGGAATCATTCTTGCAAAGATTTTCATCATCCCCAATGCATGGATCAAAGCAGTTGTGTGAGTTAAACTCACCTCATCCCTGATCATTCTCACCCGTCAACTAACGATCAGAACGCGTTAGATCTCAGATTATGTATGTCGCACAGTTCACAGATCTGACATCGAAATTGTTGTATTTCATCTCATATTCAGAATGGTCACTAAGTAATTCCAATATCGATGCGACCTACATTCCAATTCTCTCTTCTCTCTCTCATTTTCAGAATGCACTACAAAATTCGGGTTACAAAAATAATTGTTATGGACCACCAAGTCACTCTTGGAAGTTCAGCGCATTGAAGACGCATCAGATGTTACTTTGCCTCCCTCCTCCGGCAGTGTTGCCGGATTGAACGGTATGCCACCAGTCTTATTACTTCATTTACACACCTCGTACATTAATTTCTTCGACTTCCACACTGACAATTTTCAATAAGTTCTGCGCTCAGAAGTTGACAGTATGTCGTAAGTCAAGTATTTACGCCAAATGGTTTATATTCAAAAAAATCATTCTTTCATACTGAAATATTATATTTTGTGATAGGTGTGAGTATCACTTACATATACAGACTAAAAAAACACTTCAGCTTGTAAAAAAATAAAATCTGTTTTTATTAGACAAATAAATAACTACGAAACGAATCAATAAAATAGCAGTTTCGAAAAATCGACCGTTTTTCTTTTGTGAGCTTTTCGTTCGTACTCATCATTAAACCCGGTTGAAAGTAAATGTGCCAAGCAATAATGGCAATGGCCGAAAGTAACCCGTTTAATAGATCCCCTGAATACAAATTGTCCGTGCAAAACTCCATAAATTTTCTGAAATATCTCTTAGTTTCTTTTCACATACAAGTTTAGTTTTTTTTATTTAGAATTAGGTAGCTTTCAAAATTAATTTAAAATAAACCGAAAATCTAGAGAAAAATAAATGTTCTATTTTACTGAGGTAGCCTATAGTTGACGGAAATTAATTAAAAAAAAAGAACTAAGGCTTACGGAGTAGTAGAATTAGTTCACAAATAGTATGTTTTTATTTTCTTTTATGATTATAGACGCATCAACTACTAAGACTATTAGCAACTGGACCTACAGCTTAACGTGGACTCCGAATCATACTCAAGAGGTTTTGGTTTAATCTTAGTTTTGTGCTTAACTTTAAATCTCTTGAGATGTCTACCGACCAGCGAGTAACCAACTTAGAATACCTCTCAGAAAACATCCGGCCTTACCGAGCCTCGAACTGGCATGACTAAGGAGTAATTGGGTTTTTGAATAAAAATAAATATCGTTTTTTTTTGCTTAATCTTAAATAATATTGATAATCGATGTGAAAAACTTTAAAACATTTTTTTTACAATTTACTATGAATGAAACTAAAAAAAAAATAGCAAATAAAAAAAAATCATATGCCTACGAATGCGCCGCGATTGGCTGCCATGTTAGTGACGTCATACGGTTTCTACCTGTATACACAGTCAAAATTATTGTTGTTTAAGTGCAAAAAAAAATTGTTGGTTACTAATTTAGTTCAGTAATGTGCGACAAAGGGTTCATAAACGTTAATTCTGATAATACACCTGTTCTGGATATTTGTATGGTCACAGATTTGTAATATTAAATTATAATTTTATTATAATAACTTGATGTTAACTTATAACATATATTGTTTTTTGAACGTAATTAGTTTTTTTTAATTCATAAATTTATAAAATCACTAAAGCTATAGCAACGATAACAATAATCTGTAAATGGCAAAATATAATTAATAACTAAGAAAATCAAACTGTTGTATTGTTTCAATGACGCATTCTATATGAATACGTAGAGCAGAGATTCGTTTACCTTCTAAAAACTTAGATGGTGATAATTTTATGCCAGAACTAACCGAAGGCGGTTTAATTAATTCTATATTTTTATCCTCAAGAAGTAAAACAAAGTTTTTGAATACACTGTTAAATATACATAACCCCTAACGAAGATAATATGGATAATAATTACAGTAGATTATAAGATGTAAACTGCATTAATAATCATTTCAGAATAAAAACAATCACTACCCAAAATTATATACATATTTGTTTTTATAATAGTTTGATTATTTTTACTGAAGTTTGCAATACTTTAAAAACTACACCGATTCTCCAAATCACACTAAACTTTATTAACAATATTTTCAAAAAATAATCCACCTATTACATTATTGCTTTTCAGTATTTTTAAAACCATGATGATTTTTCGCCTTACATATTTTACAAACCACCACATTAGACTCTTAATTTAATAATATATGCAAATATAAATAAATCCAGCTGCTGGATCCAATCTGTAATCGAAACCATAATGCATGACTAGCTAAATATTTCCCAAATAAAAGAAGGCACCTAACTGTTTTTTTTTTGAGTGATCACACAAATTTCTGTATTCCAACTACAAATGACTCGATCATCTACAAATAAGATTATCCTGTAAAATGTTCATAAGTATAAGACTTGTCATATACGATTACCTTCTAAATTGATAGTCGAATTTGTTCTCGTCTACAGACGATCCTATAGAAGAATTGAAATACTTTGAATGATGCTTAAGTTCTTTACTAGCTGAAGTTTTTATGAATGATTTAGAAAAAAAATCAACATCAAGTGTTTAAATTAGTAGTTTACTGATATAGATGAATTAATCTCCTGATGATGCTAACATGGTTAGCAAAACGTACGTCAAAAAGTTTACGAAAGTGATTTGGTGTTTAGTGGTATATCTCTTCGAGTATAGTGTTTCACACCGAAGGTTCCAAGAATTAGTATAGATGTGTTGCCATATTAATTTGCTTTACAGGTATTCGTACACAAATAAACAATTTGTTAGTTTAAATAAATTCTATATACAATTATTAATTAAATATGCCGTTAAAGAAGCACAAAATAATAGAATAAACTTTTTTGGTTTAACAATTACTAGAAATATCATTGGACATAAATTTGCAATTTTTTATAACCATCTAATTTTTTTTAAAATTCTATATATGCATATTAATTTAAAAACCTAAATCTCTAGAGAAAGCTTTGAGATTAATAAAAAAAAACCTTTGGCTATTCTGCGAACTGACCAAGTAGTCTAAAACGATTTATAATTATTGGATTTATATTGCATGCCTAAATATTCAACATGGAATTCCTGATCATTATCATTAATTGATTTATTAGGCCGAAGAACTTATTTAAATGTTAACATTATGTTTTCGTGTCTGAAGAAGACTCTGTGCGCCGAAATAATTGCAGTATAATTTTTAAGAATATTGAAAATTTGGAGAAAAGTCTTAGTTGTTTTATTTAAATAAAAATCCCTTAAAAGCGAAGAAAAAGATATGATTTTTTTATAATGTAGTCGAAATGTCCACCTTGAGTTTGGCACTGCTTTAGCCGCACAAACAGTGACATTCAGCGTGTGAGATGGTCGATGCAGTCGAGTTTATCTTCTACTTCAGTACAGGCAATTTTCTTTATTGAAATGCTCGTTGAGGTGGAAGTAGGTTTCATCCGAAAACAAAATATATTCAAACTTAGTGAACCATTCCAGCACTACGTCGATGAATGTTTTATATAGCAACATAACTGCGATTTAAATCCTGCACTAACTGGATCTTTTAAGGGCATACTTTAAAGTCCGGCTTTAAAACTCCTGGTAAAATCGTTCGTGATCCTCTGCGCGTCGATAAGTTAACATCGTCTAGTAAAGAAGCTTTAACTTGCTTCATATGTTTTTTTCTTCGCGTACTTCCCAGTTATTTTTTTGCTTTGTTAATTATGGTGAAATTATAATAAATTCTCCAAATTCTTAGTCGTGACTATATAAAGATTTACTGACAAACTGAGTAATTTCCAGCAATCCGTACTCTATACATAAAACGTTGAACAGTCACATGTGGAACATTATATTTCTAAGACAACATTCCAGTGATATTTCCTAGGAGAGGTCTCAAAAACTTCCACTGCACGTGACTTCTAACTCTCGAAGAGATGATTCTGCACAGGACATTATTTTACTAAGTGTGGTTTTTATATTAAAATGGTGAATTAATTAATTCATAAATATAATGAGCATAAAATAAGAAGTGTGCAAATGAAGTAATGAGACTGATAGCCTGGTGTTCGATTTGACAATACTGTTGCCTACTTCCCTTTTGGAAGGGAGGTAGGCCAGCAACTAACTAATGAATTTTCAGTACGCCTTTGAATTTCCTAGTCAGTTGGCGGACCGTTGCAATTATTTTGATAAATGATAAACCGGGTTTTTCTGGGGTTGAAAATAAGTTACAATTGCGAGCAACGGTGGACTATCAAGTTCTGTTTCAGACTTGAGAACAGTGAGACGGAAACTTTTGATTGAAATTTGAAAACCAATGACATCATTTTGGGATAGTGGAGAACGATGAAAAGGCCGTAAAGAGTAGTAAAATCCAATTCGCGTAAAGAATTACCACAGTTACTTAACTCTAACGATCTCAAACTCGTATCGAAGATGCATCAGATGTTGGCCCAAACTCCGCTCCTCCCACGGGAAGGCCAGCAGTGTTGTCAGATCGAACTATTCGCCACTTTGTCAAAAGTCTTGGACATAGGTCTATACTGAGCCGTCATTTAATTCCGAAACCCACGTGGCCTATAAATGTGGACAACCAACACGACAAGTTGGTAATGATTAACATGAGCCTGAACGAGCACTGAAAAGGTAACATTAAACTTAAAAAACCTGAGTGAAGATTTACGAATGGCAAATGAGCTTTGTGATTTCTTCATAAAAATTGATCCATCTATGGAAAGAAGTCCTGTTTTTAAAAGCATTTTTTTTTAATTCCATAATCCAGCCAAATATCAATCCCAAATGAGACCTTTTAGAAACAGCAAAAAAAGAAAAAATATATTAAATTTTTTAAACCATTGCCCTAAGACTGATAATAATTATTATTGTTAAAAAATCTCTCATTAAACTGCTTTTATTCCATACTTTTTCTTTTTGTTACCTTGGAACATATCCCCTATAATCCCGTACAAATTACCATTCCATATTCACGGTTTTTGTATTCGCGGCATATTTACAGAATTTATCCCCCGCAAATAAGGAGTTTTGACTACATACTTGTCATATATACTTGTTATTTATACTTACAATTACCCTAAGAACAACTTTGTCAAAAGTCTTGCATATATGTTTATACAGAGCCTTCATTCAATTCCGAAACCCACGTGACATATATATATGGACAACCAACACGGCAAGTTGGTAATGATTAACACGAAATCGCTAATTTTCTTCAATGACGACAAACGATTATTGTTTTTTTATAAATTATCTTTTTTTTTTTAGTTAATTACATGTTTTAATTACAATTATTATTTTTTACAACATAACATTTAGCTGCCTTACATTATTTTTTCAACCTAAAGACAAAAATGTTAAAATAACTAGATATAACTCATTGCCAACACTAGATATGGAAGAAATGAAAAATCTTGTTGCCCAGCATGCAGTCGAGCATGACCATAATATAGCTATTAGTGAATTAAGATCGGTTAGAAGTGTAAATAGAAGTGAAAAAAAGCGAAGCAATAATCATGGATAAGATATGGCTAAAAGATGACTGAAAACTATAGAGAAAATCAAAAATTATTCTACAGAACTTATTCTACGAATACAAAAGACAAGAACGGAAAAGTAATCATGGAAGAAGATAACATAATGGATAGGTCGAGAAAATACTTTAGAGAAGACGGGAACTACTATGTCAGAAGAATTATATAGACAATTATATGGAAGATATTCAAGAAATTAATTTGATTCAAGATGAAGAGGTATATGAAGCTATAGAGAAATTAAATGTGGGAGAGGCACCCGGTAAAGACAGTATAACACCAGAAATGATAAAATATATGAGAGAGGGAGGAGTAAGAAGACTGACAGGATTATGAGAAAGGTAAAAATCGAAAGGGATGGAATTCTGGAATCATATTGTCAATAAATAAAGGGGGTGACAAGAGAGATTGCAATAACTAGAGAGGAATAACATTGGCAAGCATAACAAGAAAGGTTATGACCAGAATATTGGAGAAAGGGATAACCAGAAAAATCAAGATGACAATGGAGGAAACACAATGTGGATTTAAGAGGGGCAGGGGCACGCAAGATCTACTATTCGTGACAAGACAAACAAGCGAAAAACTAATAAAAATATATTTCATAAACCTAGAAAAAGCTTTTAATTGAATTAAAAAAGAGGACATATGGAAAACGCTGAGAAAAAAAATATAGGAGAGAATTTTGAACCCACACCTAAATTGATCCACCCAAATATTTTCTACATTTTGCGAATTTCTTTTTTGAATGAATTTTTGATTTCATTTTTGAGAATTTCAAAGGAATCGGCAGTCGGCATTCAACATTATGCTTGTGTTTGTGTTTAACGAATGTTCCTTGTAGTTTTTCTTGAGTTTTCCTAAAGTGATTTTTTTATATTATTACCGGTAAGTAGTTTATATATTGTACGTATTAGGGATACACTGTTAGCAACATTCTCACCCATTTTAAATATTGAATTGAAGTTTTAAATAAATAAGATTAATTGTAAACGAATTGATCCGTGTTTATCAAATTGAGCTCATTTTCGTTTTGGAAATTGAACCGGTTGAATTTATGCTACTTGTTTCAGACAAACCTTGAAAATGCCAAAGAGAGGTAAATATGGCCTTTGGACGGAAGTTGACATGGCCATGGCCATTCGGACATATAAAGGGAAGGTGTAGGATTGAACGAATGGTCCTGGCGGTACAACATTAATAAATCTACCCTTTTAAGACACATTAGAGAAACCAATAAACATGTCACTGGAAATGTTAAGAAAACGGGCACTACCTGTGTTTTTTCGAATGAAATTGAAAACGCACTAGTTCAGCACATTATTCAATTTGAAGAAATGCTTTATGATTTCACTATAAGATATATACGACGTCTTGCATTTCAGTTAGCGAAAAAACACCAACTACGACATTCATTTAATAAAGAGAACAAAGTTGCTGGCAAGAAATGGCTTTATGCATTTATGCGTGCGTAGACACCCGAACTTATCAGTACGTCAGCCAGAATCCACATCACTAGCGCGAGTACGAAGCTTTGAAAAAAGAAAGGTAATGCAATTTTTTGATACTTCAGAGCAACTTGTTTACAAACACCATATTATCGCAACTGCAATATTTAACGTTGATGAATTGGCTACACGACGTTCCAGAAAAAAATACAAAAGGTGGTAACTTAAAAAGGTAAGCGCTAAGTGAGTGGAATTGCTAGCGGGCATAAATACCACAATGGTTTGTTGCTGCAATGCCGCAGGTCTTTATATTCCCCCTATGATTATCCTTAAACGAAAGAGATTTGCCCCTGAACTTGCACGAGGAGCTCCAACAGGAAGTACCGTTGAAATATCTGACACTGGATACATAAATAGCGACCTTTGCCTTAAGTGGCTGAAACATTTTCACCATGGGGTTCAGTCAAGTCCAGATAAGCCAGTAATTCTGTTACTAGATGGCCATTCCACACACAGCAAAAATCTTGTAGCTCTAGATTTTGCTCGTCAGCGTTCCCTTCATCTACCAGGAACTACCTGGTCATATTACCCGCCGTTTGCAGCCGTTAGATGTTGGTTTTTGTAAACCCATGTAAAACTATTACGCTCAGGAGCATGATTCGTGGCTACGAGTACACGTTGGACAACCGATAACAGTTTATAACGTGTCCGAATTATTGAGTAGCTCATATAGAAAAGCTGCTACTGTTGGTATTGCGGAAAATGCCTTTAAAGGGGCTGGAATTTTGCCAGTTACCCATAATAGGTTCGGGGACCACTTATCTGCCCCATCAACTGCCGTAACATCTCAGGTTCATGAAAACCCAGAGAATGGTAATGTCTCTTCAGAGCCACCTGCCGAACCTGAGGCTGACACAGAGGATATCTCAGTTCACAATCAACCCACCAGTTCTTCTAATGGTACTTCACAGCAAGTTGATTCTCCTTGTTAGTCTTTAGTCACGGTTCATTTCAGAAAAGTATTTGGAGAAATCACTCCAGAGAAACTTAATCAAAGTCTAAATGAGCTAGCACCTGTTCCTGAAACAAGTAAAATTGTTCAAAAGCGTAAGAATAAAACAACAGCTCCTGCAATATTGCTTACTAGTACCCCATACAAAGAACATCTTAAAAAAAAGAAAAAAATACAGAGAACAAGGAAGCAAAAACGAGAAACAGTAAAGCGAAGAAAGACTCCAGTAGAAAAAGCAAGTATGAATCTATTTTCCGGCAATGAAAAGAAACCAAAAATACAAATGAGAAATCCATCACCAAGCTCAAGTGATTCAGAAGATAGCACGGATGATAAAAACAGTAAAGAGTTGTGTTTATACTGCAGTGACAGCTACTTTAATTCTAAACCGAATGAAGGTTGGGCTAGATGCCAGGCATGTTGTAGGTGGTCACATGAAGAGTGTGCCGGTATTGAAGAAAACGAAGAGTTTATTTGCGAATTTTGCGAAGTACCGCTTAGACCGACCACCTCTTAATCCTTAAAAGTTGAAACTAATGTTCCTTAATTAGTTTTTTGTTTTTTTACTTGTTTAGAGTTTATAGTTTATTTGTTCATTTTTTTATACTACCGAAGCGACGTTTAGTTAAAATAAAACACGTATATTCAAATGCATTTTATTTCAATTAGATACCTACTTACCGGTGCAATGAGGAAAAGGTGTTTTTAGTATATGATTCAATTTATGAATTGGGTGGTTCATTTTGGACACCGGTTTCGTAAATTGAACCGATGGCAGGGTTTTTTAAAAAACAAAGTTGATACTTAACATTACGTGATTAAATATTTTTGTAACCATTGAAAGACTCGCTACAGTTTAGTGAATATGTGCCTAATTTATTAAATAAAATATTCGTTCGTACTTAGATATTGCAGCAGATTTTAGAAAAATGGTTCAATATAGGCAACTCTCCTCTATAGGACAGTAGAAGTAATAAAGGCTAAGTACAGGGACAACAAGAACATCGTGAGGACAACCAATGAATAATCGAGTGAATTTATGACGACTATCCCAGTAAAACAAGGATGTGTGCTGAGTTCATTGTTATTTTCGATTGTAGCAGACGAAATGTTAAAAGAAGCAAAGAAGTGAATGAAAAATTGAAATTGGGAAACTGGAAATTAGAACTTATTAAACTGACCGAATTGATGTGGGTTGATATGGTCAAAAGAACCTTCAACACAACTTAGAAATTTTCAACAAAGAGTTGATAAAAATAAACATAAAAATTAATATTTACAAGATAAAGAGTATGATCATAACCAAAGAAAACAAGGAACATAACATACAATTAGATGGAAAGCTAATTGAAGAAGTGAAAAGTTACAAATACCTAGGATCGACAACTGAGAGCAAATGAAGAATGGAAGTAGGAATAAACGATGGACTGGGAAAAAACGTAAAAATGTTTAACATGATGAATATAACTTTCCTTGGAAGGAAAGAAATACCGGGTAAGATAAAAACAACACTAATTAAAAAGGTAATCCGACCAATAATACTGTACAGTAGCAAGACATGGACTCTAATAGAAAAACATAAGATACGTATAAATGCAATGTAAATGAAGCTCCTGAGGAAAATTGAGAACAAAACAAAAACAGACAGAATCAGAAATGAAATAATTAGGGAAACCTGAAAGGTGATTCGGACATGTGTGTCGCATGCTGGAAAACAAACTCACAGACTGTACGAAGTGCGAGTACAGGGAGAGAACTGTAAAGGAAGACCAAGAAAAGCAAGGAACAATGGGATTAATGAGAAGACTGGAAAAAGGGGTATAGTTTGGGAAGAAATTAAAGAACTGACACAAGATACTAACAAATGGAGAGAGATGTATAGAAGACAACCTCAACTCGCCTCACACCAAACGGTATAAAGGTATCGAATTAAGATTGTAAAGTAAGTAAAAGTTTAAATAATAATAGGGCATTGGGTGCGTATAAAAGCATTCAAATAGAAAATGCAAGAAAACCTCAAACCGGGATAAAAGACCTTTTCTATTCATAGTCAGCTTTTTCAATAATTAATGACACGCTTAATTAACTTCATGATCTATAATTTTACAGGCTTTATTGGGCACAGTTGTCACCTAAATAGAATATAATTTAGATTTAGATTAAATCATATCCTGATGATGCTAGACGTTAGTGAATCGCGCGTCGAGAAGTTTGAAAAGTGATTTGGTGTTTAGTGGTAAACCTGTTCGAGTTTAGTGTTTCACACCGATGGTTCCGATAGAGTGATTAATCATGGGACACCTGGCAATTCTAGATTGTTCAATTAATAAATATACACAAATATACATTAATCGATTAATTAATTATTTGATAGTCATAATATTCATACAATATTAATATTCGCGTTTTATTAAACAATAATCACCTTCACGCTTAAAAGTATCAAATTGCTATTAGCATAATGCGATAATATATTATCAGTATCAAGCTTATCTAAACGAGGTAATATATTGCAATTCGATATAATTACTTTATATATTAATGATTAAAAGTTTCCCTAAAATGGTTTCCATATAACTATATTTCATTCGTTTGTCGTGCTATTAACGAGCTATTTAAATTAACTACCATATATAAAAACCACTTGCAATTATTAATTTTCCATTGGAAAATATTAATAATTTATTCTTTGTTAGAAAGCTTTTAGGAATGAATTCGGGAAAATGAATTTTAACTGTTGAATATTTCACTGGGTATAATGGAGTAACGAAGACCAGTAAATTTTCAAAATGAGAAATGTTGGTTTCGCTAATAAATCTATTCGATTTGTCTGTGTATTATTGAGTGGTTCCACTCTTTTTCTTTATATGACAGTGTATAATTAACGCTTCCATTGATATATTTGTTTGTGTTTGTGTCTCAACCATTACCAGTTACACTTTTTTATTATTATATATATTTTTAATATTCTCCGTGGTTCCCCATCGATATTCTTATGATCCGTAATTTTGTTGATGGATCTGAGGTATTTGCTCGGTATCGATCCGTTCGTTCTGTGAAGGTATATATATATATATATATATATATATATATATATATATATATATATATATATATATATATATATATATATATATATATATATATATATATATGTAATATCTAATATTTTCAAGGATGGTAGATAATGCTTCTAAATAATTCCGGTTGTCGGTCCGTTGATTCTGTGAAGAGTCAGGACGTTTCGCCAAAATCTCATTTGGCATTTTCAAGTGTTGTTTGCTTGGACTGAAGAGTCTAACTGACGTGCACGGGTTGTTGTGCTCGCTTTTATAGCAGGCCGGCGACTACGCAGATTATATCGGGGTAGTTCGGGACTATTTGCGGCGCTCGGCAACGCTGTCGGGCGTCCGTTTATTGATTTTTCTGCCTCGCCGCCACGTTGGCGTGTTTCTTCGTTTTTAAGAAGGGATTTCCATACTTTTGGAATGTTGAGAGCGTCGTTTCGCGTATTTAGCTCACCCCTTTCTTCTATTTCAAGCTTCTCTGATTGTTCAAAGCTTGTAGTTTTCAATGTTCGCTATTTCTTTGTGTCCTTCAAAATTGATTTTATGTCCTGTTTGTAGATGGTGCTGGAACAGAGCGGAAGTGGTTTGTTTGTTTTTTAAGTTGTTTTTGAGTTCTTATATTCTGGCCGATATTCGTCTGTTTGTTAGTCCTACATATGTTTTGTTGCAGTCAGCATAAGATATACTATACACCTCATGATTTTCCAGTATAACGTTGTCCTTAGGGTTTTTTAGGATGTTTGTTACAGTTTTGTGTGGCTTGTAGGTTGTTCTGATCTTATGTTTCCTTAGTAGTTTGCATATCCTATCTGTGATTTCTTATGCGTATGGTAGCCGCACCTTTGGTTTATTTGGTTCATGATCTTCTATTGTTCTTCGTGTTTGGGTTTCCTGACAGCGAATCACCTTCCTGATACAATTTTCTGAATGTTTTGTCTAAGGGCTGTGGAAATTTTTGGTAGTTCTTCCCTTCGTGTATCTGGTAGTGTAAGTCGGAAGGATTTGGAAATCAAGGTGTTCGCTACTGCTTGGATTTGAGAAGGATGATGATGGGATTTAGCGTTGAGGTATCGATCGGTGTGAGTAGGTTTTCTATACACTGTATATTCGAGGGTAACAGAAAGTTTCCTTGTGATAAGGAGATCCAAAAACAGCAGTTTTCTATTCTGTTTGACTTTCAGAGTGAACTGTATTCTGGGGTGGATTCGGTTTAACTGGGTTAGGAACTTGTTTAGAAGTTCGTTTCCGTGAGGTCATATTATAAAGATATCATCCACGTAGGGTTTCCAAAGTTTAGGTTTTAAAGGAGCGTTCGCAAATGCCTTTGTTTCGAAGTCGTTCATGAACAAGTTGGCTATAACGGGTGATAAAAATGATTCCATTGGGGCACCGTCAGTCTGTCTGTAGATCTGCTGGTTGAAGGAAAAATATATATTCTTCAAGCAGTGTTCGGAGAGTTCCCCCACATATGGTGCAAAGTCTTCGTTCATCGAAATTAGGTCCAGGGCTTCGTCAATGAACTTGGATATAGTGAGACAATGTACAGGCTTGGTCTTGGAAAACTGTCGCAAACATCCTAAAAACCCCAAGGACAAAGTTAGACTGGAAAATCACGTGGTGTATAGTATAGCATGTGCCTACAGCAACAAAACATACGTAGGACAAACAAACAGACGAATATCGGCCAGAATACAAAAATATAAAAACAACTTAAAAAACAAACAAACCACTTCCGCTCTGTTCCAGCACCATTTACAAACAGGATATAAAATCAATTTTGAAGGAGCCAAAGAAATAGTGAACATTGAAAACTACAAGGTCCGAACAATCAGAGAAGCCTTTGAAATAGAAGAAAGGGGTGAGCTAAATACGCGAAACGACGCTCGCAACATTCCAAAAGCATGGAAATCCCTTCTGAAAAAAGAAGAAACGCGGCAACGTGGTGTCGAGGTAGAAAAATCAATAAACGGACGCTCGACAGCGTTGCCGAGCGCCGAATAGTCCCGAACTATCCCGATATAATCTGCGCAGCCGCCGGCCAGCTAAAAAAGCGAGCACAACGAACCGTGCACGTCAGTTGGACTCTTCAGTCGAAGCGAAAAACACCTGAAAATGCCAAATGAGATTGTGGCGAAACGTCGTGACTCCTCGCAGATATATATATATATATATATATATATATATATATATATATATATATATATATATATATATATATATAATTGTTTTCATATTTTATTTTAATTTGTCTAATTAGCTTCGATGTTTCTTTTATTACTTCCAAAAACATGTTATAATGTATTGCTGTTTATTGACTGTTACAATATTTGAATGCTTTACTTCGGTATAATACAGCTTGCTAGCAAACTTCATCCCACCACGGATGTTTTCTACGTTTTTGTAAAGGCACCAACTTTAAGGTTGTTTTAATAATTTTTTGTTTCAATTCTTGTCACTTGATGGTCCTTAGAATTATTTTCATAAACTGAATTTTACTAGTGCGATCTGAAAATGAGTTTTTTTTTAATTGCAACTACAAGTATTTATTTAATGATAGTTGCTAAGTCTGTTAAAACTAGTCAAAAAGACTAACTGTTAATTTTTCTTTGACAAGAAATATAACCTAAATATTTATCAACTAAAATTAATCCATGGATGTCCTTTAGATTGTTCTAATGATTATGTTACTCCACTCGCGCACTATGGTTTGCACACAACACACTACACGAGTTCACGCGGTTTAGTTCTCTGCAGCCTTCGGACATGATTTTGGTTATCCATCAATTGAAGAGCTTCTACATTAATATGAAGGTGTAGCCTGGCTTCGTGCTTGCCTGCAAACCTCCTGATTTCGTCCTTGATCGTTGGAACTCCAAGATCTCGATGAAGATCGGAGTTGCCAATATACAACGGTGCATTAACTATATTTCGCAACATCTTGTTTTGGAATATTTGTATTGTTTTAATGTTACTATCGCTGAAACATCCCTACAACTGAATGCCATACAGCCAAACTGGTTTTAGGATTTGATTATAAATCAGTATCTTATTACTTATGGTCATCTTGGAATATCTTGGAATATCCTATATGCCAATAAATAGTTTTTTTTTTATTTGAGATCAAGCTCAGCTTTTTTCTTTTTTACATGCTCTTTCAACCAACCGGCATCAAGAGTCATGGCGAAGTATTTAGCATTCAGCATATACGGAACGGTTATACCATTCATATCTAGAGGGAGCTGTTCTGTTATTTTCTTGTTGGTAAAGTTGACATGTGTATATTTGGGTTCATTAAGCTTGATTTTCCATTGATTTCCATTTTCGATTTTTTAGTCCAATTTACAATTTCATCGCATGCTGATTGCAGTTTTCTAGGTGAGATTTCTATGTTTTTGTTCACTGTTAGTAGAACAGTATCGTCAAGAAATGTAGCTGTTGCAGTGTTTTTTAAAGCTGGTAGATCGCTAGTATATAATAGATAAAGGACGGACCCAAAAACGCTTCTTTGAGAAATTCCCGCTCTTATTTCTATCAAGTCAGAGTATTCGTATTCGTGCTTTATTCGGAAAAGTCTGTGTTTAGGCATCATTTTGTTTAACTTGTATATTAGGCCTTAGTGTCACAGTTTATCAAAGGCCTGAGCCATGTCTAGGATGACTGCAGAGCATATCTGTTTTTATTCCAGTGCACGTTCTATTTCTTAAGTGACGCGGTAAACTTGATCAATGGTTGAATGTTTTGATCTAAAACCAAATTAATAATCTGGTATCAACCTATTGTCTTCTATGAGTGGTTTCAACCGTTTTAACAGCAGCTTTTCAAATATAATTGGCAACAATAAAATAGGCCAATAGGATCTGATATCGTTGTATGGTTTGGCTGGCTTTGGTATTATGATAATATCGGCTACTTTCGAGCTTGCGGGGATATGTCTCAGTAGGAACACTGCATTGAACAGATATGTGACCAGAAGTATGCCTTTTCTGCGCAGCTGTTTTAGTATTTCACTTGTGCTTAAATCAAACCCAGGTGCTTTTTTGGAATTTAAATTAGTCTATATTTCTTTGCTTACTTCTTTTGGAGTGACTGAAGCTATATTTTCAGTTCTTAGATTGTCTATTGCTCCCAGTCTAGTATTTTGATTGATTTTGTTACTAGTAAATATATTCATCAGATGCTCTGCAAATACTTCCACTTTTTTGTTTATTGTCACGTACCAATGGCCCCATCTCTTTTCTGATCGGTGAGGTTGAGATTATAGGTCTTTTGATCTTATTTGTTGCTTTTCATAACGAGTATTCCGTTTCCTCATTCGCCGCTAGATTTGATTTTTCAATTCCTCTTTGATTTTTTTTATTTCCCTGCTAAGTGTTTGGGTTATGTGATTTACAATGTTTTTATCATCTGGATCTCTCGACTGGTGCCATTTTCTTCTGCCAATTTGTGCCAATTTCTCTGATTTCTATAGAATAGTTGACTCCTTTAGTTAGATGAGTAATTTATTTTGTATTGTTATAAGCTGCTGTTTGTATTACAGTTCTCAATTTCTCAGCTTCTTCTTCTAATTGAACTGTTATTTTTAATTCTATATTGAGGTTATATTACTAATTAAATCTGAAAATGAGACCACAATTTCGAGCTATGATGCGCCATCAAGTTTTATTTCAGACTTGGGCACAGTACGTCAGAAACCTTTGCAAAACTTCAACAGGCCTATGGAAACAGTCTTTTGTTAAAAGCCAAAATTTGCAGGTAGTTTAAGATATTTTCAGGAGACTCTCGGTCTCGATTGGAGATGAACCTTGAAGCGAAAGACCTTCAGCTGCAAGAAGTGATGAAAATTTCCACAGAATCCATATTCTTGTACGTTTTAATAATCGGTTAATGGTCAAAATAATAGAGAAGAGTTGAATTTGACTCACACAATTGGGATGAAAAAGTTTGCGCGAAAATGGTTCGGAAAACATACATTTCCTTCACTGACAGGGGGGTTACGTTTTGGGGCAGATTGAAAATGATCCTCATTTTCTGGAACGTGTTGGTTTTTTCGTATGGAAATTTCACATTTAAAAATTCAAAACGTGAAAGTTTTGGATATCTCAATGCGACATGGAAGCAAAGCGCCATACACAAGAATGGTGTACCTCAACCTCGCCGCAGCTAAAAAAAAGTCAGGATGAGCAAATCAAAGATCAAAAGCATACTTATTTGCTTTTTTAATAGTCTCTATATCGTTTGGCCTTGAGATACAAATTTTTGGCCACGTAAACCAGAATGCTTACTGGAACATTTTTGAAAGAATTCGTTCTACATCACGATAATTCGCCTTTCTACAGAACGATTTTAATTAATGAGTTTTCGCCTCCTTATTCATCAGACTTACCTCAAATGACATGATTTTCATACATTGAAAATCATTGAAAATGCCCTAACCGACCATCTGAAGACGATTCTACCATCTGCCTTCCAACATTATTGCGAAGAGTGGACAAATCGTCGCCAGCGCTGTGTGACTTTCAAAGGTAACTACTTTGAAAGAGATAATTTAAAATTATAATTCCATTTGAACAAAAAATTATCAAAAATCCGTACCATTACTTCCACCCCTCGTATCCTTAGAGGTCCATTACACAATATGCAAATATACTAGTTAACACTAAACTATTTATTAATTAATGTCAGCTTGCAGATGCATATATTTTAGATAGAGTCGGCAAAATTTCATATCGATGACATTTAAACAACTTGGCAACATCCGATGTCAGTCGTAACAAAGACCTATAACGGTATTCCCATCTAGATACCGCATTACGCTGGTTAGTGTTATTGAATTAAATTATGCGAGGTCCACGCTCTGTTCCCAGTTGCATGGACACAGTTTAACTGTAAACGTCACGGCTAATGGTTATGTTAGTAGTATGTTTATTTCAGAGGGGTCCAAAACATTGTCATAACGCAACAAAAACACATTGTACGTCGCTGGGAGCTCGTTCATTGTCACCCAAACTGGAACAAAACATTCTCTGGATGAATAGGATTTGCATTGCGTTGTTTCATCAAGAAGCTGGTTATTTATTTAGGGAAACACTGGACGTGATTGCAATTTGCCTTAATAATAATCCTTTAAATATTTTAAGTCAACACCCAACAGAAGCGCCGTTAAAATTATATAAATTTTTTAGGAATTTATCTCATGTTTCAAATGGACAAAACCTTTAAATACGGTTTTACTCTTGGGACGGAGATTTTCGAATACCTATTTGGCAAATAAAGTGTTTTCCAGTAAGGGTGTCAGAACTTTAAAAAGTAATAGCGGCGACACTGAAAGGAAAATGTCACACATAGATTGCTGTATTCAGTACATTGTGTCAATTAACCATCAAAATGAGTGTTTAGTTCGATAGATTTTTCGAGCGCTACATGAAATTTATGGTTAACTGACCATGGCGATACACGATTTAAAAGAGCATAGGAATTGGAAGTTGGAATGTAACTCCCACTTTGGGGGGAGGGCTGGGGGGAATATTCTTTTCCAACGAAGGGTACTTCTAACTCAATGGGTTTGTAAATAAAACTAAATGCGGTATTTGGGCCAATAAAAATCCTGAAAGATGATTCAGGAGTTAGTTCTTCATCTTTAGAAAGTCAGTCTTTGATATGGTTTTTGGGCTGACGGAGTGATGTGTTCCTATTTTTTTTTGAAAATGACGACAACACGGTGCGACTTACCATTTTGAAAAGTTTTAAGTTCCCAAAGTGGTAATATCAACTAAATAATGCAATCTCATTCCCTTGCAACATTGTGTTTACAATGTTTGTTTTATTTTTTTTACGCACACCACCTTTCTTTTCCTGATTCTAAGTAAGATAAGAGACTTCTTATTTTAACTCGATGCTCATTTGTGTTTAAATATACACTTGATTCCTCATTCCAGCTAAAATTAAAAACATTTTTATCATAAGTGCAGATTTGCAACTGCTTGTCAAATGGTGTCAGTTGTAGGAACACTGATAGAGTTAAACGAAGTACACTTTACAAGAGAAAATTAAAATGATTTTTATTTATGGTGCTGACGATAGTTGTGCTTACAGTACAGTCCGACTTTTTAATACTGCAGTACTCGCGTCTTCTCTAAGAGATACAAGCCTCAGTCCAATTCGGTTAATTTCGGGACCATTCGTTTCCGGAGGCGGCCTCTCCGAATATCTTCTTAATTTGTAATAACGAATAAGGTTAGTACAGTTTAAACTGTCAATGTCAATATATGTTGTCGTTAAGTCTATAGTATATCTGACCGATACTTTGCGAGTACTCTAGTAAGTATTATACAATTTATATTTTTGATTTTTTCTTTGTGTTTTTGATATTTTTACATTGTTTGTTAATGTCATTTTTATTTTAATTTTTTAATAAAAATTAAAAAGGTATTGTATCTTATAGATACAACGCGAGTACCTTTGTATATTTTGTATTTAGTCGTCAGCGGTATTTTTTTTCAGGCAAAATGACTACAAATAAGAAGTTTTACAATCTGGAAAGTGAAAAGGATATTGAGAAAATACATACACTTTTATTTGACGAATGGACTGACGACGATGTGAATGAACACCAAAATCAAACCCCAAACCCACCGATTATGATGTCGAAGAAGAACATGACACAGATGTATCTGAATGAGTAGAAAAAAGGCAGAAAAATTCAGTATCTGAACAAAGTGATGTCGATTATACTAGTGCTCTAGAAGACGAAAAAAACTTTAATAGAGCTACAAGAAAAAGTCATGCAAAAGATGTAGAGCGGTTTTCTTGGAAGAAAGTACCATTTTCTTCAAGAAAAAGAACTGCTAAGCAAAATTTAATCAAGAAACTTCCAGGTGTTATCGGCGATGCGAAAAAGGCTACAAGTATTTTGGAATGCTGGCAGTATCTCATTGGTGAAAATATGTTAGACTTAGTTGTGAAATTTACCAATCAATATATTGAGAGTGTAAAGGAAAAATACAGTCGTATCAGGGATACATCACCTACCGACAAAGTCGAAATGTGTTGAAATATTTCGTATGGCAATGAGTCTGAAAAGATTCAGATTTTTGTTCCAATCAATCACATTTGATAACTGAAAAACAAGGGCCGAAGAAGAAAATATGAACGCTTAGCACCCATGCGTAAATTTTGTTAACAGTTTGTTGTAAATTGTCAATCTCACACTAGATGAAAAACTTGAAGCTTTTAGAGGGTGATGTTCCTTTATCCGACATATTCCATCAAAACCCGCAAAACATGGAATACAAATTTTTGCTCTTCTCTATTCTAAGATGTTTTATAGCTGTAACATGGAGATTTATGCCGGAACGCAGCCCGAGGGTCCTTATCAGTTAAACAACAAAAGTATAGACGTGGTTGAGCGTATGATCACTCCCATACTGAATTCAGATCACAACATTACCGCCGACAATTGGTTTAGTGACTTTTCGCTTCTAGAGACACTGACAGATCATCGTTTGTCATTCGTTGGAACTTTAAAGAAGAGCAAGTGGCAAACTCTTATGCCACTAAAAGCTATAAAAACCGAGAAATATTTTCCAGAGCGTTTGCATATAGAAAGGAAGGAACACTTATAACCTACGTTCCTCAGAATAAGAGCAATAAAAAAATGTGTTAGCGATTTCCAGCAAGCATCATGACGGTGCTATAGATGAAGAAACGAATGAAGAAAAAGCCGGAAATAATCACTTATCACTTAATATATATTACTTTACTTATTTATTACATACTTAATATATCATCATATATATCATTTAAAAGCAAAGCAGGAGCCGACATTGTTGATAAAATGTGTACTACTTACAATGTAGCTAGAAACACCCTGCGATGGTGGATGGTTATTTTTTTTCACTGTTAAATGTTGCCGGTATAAATAGCCAGATAATAAATTTGGATAATGGAAATGATCCACAATTTCGTAGAATATTTTTGAAAATTCTTGGGAGAGAACTTCTTCAAGATCATCTTAAACGAAGATCAACAAAACCTTCTTTGTCTATGACAATGTCCTTGCGTCTAAAAGAGTTACTGTCAAAAACAAATACGTCAGATATGGAAAACGATGATGAGGACCAAACAGATAATGAATTAAATATATAATACGTACAAAAGTTTTGTCATTTTATTTTATTTTAAGAGAATTCTCACAACGGAAATCACGTGTTTTATAGAATTTATCTTTGTTTATCTATGGGGTACACGATGAGCGCCCGTGTCTGAATCTGAGCGCAAATAACTCAGTATTAATGAAAGGCATCCGGACAGCCGGTCGCGTTGGTGCGGACGGTAAGAGTAGCGGCCTGCCGCTGTTGTGCCGAAACCGCACTGGAGCGGTAGTTGGTTCGATTCCAGCGCTCGGATGGTTGTTTTTCTTTCTTTCTTCTGTCTGTTTACTTCCTAAATGTTTGTGATTGTTTCTAGGCAAGAGTGTAAAATCCGACAACGAATTACTCCTCAGTCACGCCCCTTAAAGGCTGGGTAAGGCCGGATGCCTTCTGAGAAGTATTCTACGTTGGTCACTCGCCAGTCGATAGGTTTCCTGATAGACTTATGGGTAGGCACATAACCAAGGGTTTATAGCCCGAGGGGGATGCTGGCCTGGGTTTGTCGGAAGCTGATGACCGTAGTTCGGAACCCACGTTAAGCTGTAGGTCCAGTCGCTAAATAGCCTAGTTGCTGATGCGCCTCTAACCCTAACACTTTATTTTACTTACTTTTTGCATCGGGACAAAAATATAGAACATCAATACGTTATTAAATACTGAGTCCGTGTGTAAGAAAGTGAATAAGTAGCCGATAGTTCTTATTGAAACCACGTAGATTGAAAGTTTAGGCCATTTCGCTGTTGATCCAACCACTTCAATTCCAAAAGTCGCTAAGTTAACAAATATTTCCATTGATTCCATACACAATTTTTAACCAACACAAGTTCTCGCTTTACTAATTTAGTATTATTCAGCAGTTCAGAGAAGGATTCAGTTTTGTGAAATAATGGCTGGGAGAATCCAAAATGATCCGAATTTAATAAAGAATATTTGTTTCAGTGATAAAACAATATTTTTCCTTAATGGCTTTGTAAATAAACGTAACTGTAGATACTGATAGTTAGATCAACAAAATGTATTATTTCAACATGACGGCGCACCCACCACACTACGCATTAGATGTTCGACAATGGTTAGGTCAAAGGTTTCCTGACAGATGGATAGGCAGAAGAGGCGCTGTGGAATTTCGGGCGAGATCTCCAGATATAACGCCAATGAATTTCTTTCTTTGGTGTTATCTAAAGACACCGCCAACAAATCCGCCGCAGGCTATTCATGGTCTAAGAAATATAATTACGCATACATGCAGGTTAATCATTAAGGATATATTTCAAAAAGTTCGAAAATAATTTAAGTACAGATCATACTATTGTTGAGCTAACAGAAGTGGACATTTTGAGCACGTAATAATGCTAATTTTTATATCGTTTTTTTATTATATATATATATATATATATATATATATATATATATATATATATATATATATATATATATATATATATATATATATATATATATATTTTTAGTATATTTATTTCGTTAATTCATTTTTGTGTTTTAATAAAAAAAATAACTCATACGTAAAATACTATTTACAATAGTAATATATCCATAGAAATATAGTATCGCAATCGATAGTAATATACCATTATTTTTCCCTCTTTTACGAGAACGAATCAATCGATTTCAATTTTATAAACGCAGTTTAATTAGGATTTTCAGGACCTACTTTCAGGACTATCATTTAAAATGATATATTACAAGATAGTTATATAAATGTAATATAAAATAGTTATAGTTGCCATTTAAAATTTTTAGACAGAGGTGGCTGGAAGTAAGAAGGTGAAACAAACATAAAATATAACGGACATTAGTTTGAAACTTCCCCTTCGATATCTAAATTAACGTGTTTTTTGTCTAGAGCTAATTTTCATTGCTAAACGAAATAATGACATTGCAAATCAAAGTATGTTAAATTTACACACGTACGCGTGTTTTTTCTTGTAGCCGTTTTATACACACAAAAAAGCGTATTAAATACGTAACACGTGTTATAATGTTTCTCATAATGTACTACACGTATAGCTTGTAGAAATAAATATTCCTAAACATTTAATATAAGAATCAATTTTTATTTATATATGAGAGAAAACATTTAAAAAAAATGTTTAAATATAAACTGCTTTTCCATACATATGTGAATTTTTAATTAATTTAATAACTGGTATAACAAAGTCCAGTAACAAAGCTGACAGCATTTTGAAATACCTCATACTCAATATACTGCAGTGTATTAGAATAATTAGTTGAATATTCACGGTGCCAAACGAAACAAGTGGCTATCAGTCCCCGTACAGGTAATTTTTGTTGTTGTTGGATTCTTGATCTCCATTCTGATTTCCTTATCGGCCACTATATAAGCACATCAAATTTTATTTTCATCAATATAAACCACAGCTCGTGGTGCATCTCCTGGTTTGGTAGTTAGAATTGCTGTTGGACTACGTAACCTATCATAAGATACACATAAATATTGTTAGTAATGCCTGAATGGTTATATATATATATATATATATATATATATATATATATATATATATATATATATATATATATATATATATATATATATATATATATATATATATATATATAGGTGAGGTTACCGATTGTTTATTGAAATTCTTAAATGTTTAGCCAAAAAAAGGCATAGCAATACAGTTATTTTTATTTAAATTAATTATAGCGGTTTCTTTTAATCTTCTGTATTTTGTTACCGATTCTTTTAATGCCGTTATGGAATTATTCCAATCAATTTTATGATCCGATTCCCATGCGTGTTGACAAATTCTAGATTTATTAAAAAAAATTTTTTTAAATTAAAATTTAAAAAAAATGAAATAAAAATTAATACTTCCCGAAACGTTAACGTTAAAAGTTTATAATTTTTTTTAGAACATTTTTATATTTTTAAAATTTTGTTCGTTTTGCAAATTTATTAGAAAAAAGAATCACTGAGAAATTTGTCTCCGTTTGGTTTTTTGCTTTTACCCATTGATTCTTTATTTACATAAGAACAGTTATTTTTGATATTTTTTGAGTTTTCGATACTGGCGAAAAACCCAGGTAAAGAAAAAAATTATATAAAATTTTTTATTGTTGCTAAACAATTACTACTTCTTTTAGTCTACTAAATTATTTCTTTCATAATAAATAGTGACATGTTGTTCTTATTTTTAACACCATTCTTACTCGTCAATCGCTCATTTAATCATATAATTATTGATATTTGTGAAAATGTATTGCAATTAATAAGAATAGTAATAGATATTGATACAGGCGGAGGTCACAAAAAAATATAAAGGGTCCCTTATTTTCTGTACTGGAGGTTCACCAGCATCAGCATTATTAGGGGATTTTAAAGAGTCTACTGCAGCATACCGTCTTTGCAGATCTTGTGTTGTCAGCAAAGAAGTTTAGAAATTAGGCTTTCGTGATAATTATTTTATACCACAGAATCTGCATGATCATGATATTATTCATGATACTACAATTGCTCCTAAAGCGAGAAAATTTTGGCAAAAATATTATGGCATAAATAAAAGCAGTTTAATGATTAATATTCCAAATTTCGATGTTACGCAATGTTTCCCAAATGATATTATGTATGTACTAATCGAAGACCCACTGAAGATTTCTATTCGCTTGTACTTATTTTACGGTATTAAAACACTACATTTATTTTCTATTGATGATTTTAATAGAAAATTATTAGGTTTCGACTTAGCATTTTTTTCGACAAGCATTTTAGTAATAATAAATCAGCTGCAATAGATTCACAGCATTTAGATACAAACCGGACGTCAAAATGCAGCACAGCTGGTAACATCAGCTCATACTATACCATTTTTAATTAATGAATAGGTAATTTTATGTAATAGTTTGGAACTTGAAGAATGTTCAACAACAAAATTGTTACAAGTTTTAAACGTTTGTTTAGCATATGAAATAGATAAGGCTACTACTGAAATGTTTGACAGTAATGATTCAGTCATTTGTACAAAATTTCGAGAATTTATATCCTGAAAGCTTAACATCAAAGTTCCACGCTATATTATGTTATTTAGACTTTTGAGAAAACAATGGCGTTTTCGTTTTGAGGGATTACATGCTTATTTTAAAGGATTAATGCCAGTAGTATGCAATTTTAAAAATGTAACTGTCACTTTGGCGTATCGGCATCAAGTACATCTGTGTACTAAACTTAATTCCTGCCCTGGTAAGCAAAAAAAAATGTTTGAATCATAAAAGTTGCATAACTCCTGCCACAACTATTGAACTTATTAATCACCCATTCATAAATCTATTTTATCAATTTATTGATGATGAATCAAAGTGGACTTCATCTAAAATTATGAAATCTCCTAAGATTATTAGTTTTGAAACTATATATTAACGAGGTGGTATAATTTTATTGGAATGTAATGACGATGATATGCCTCTGTTCGGAGAGATTGATGAAATAATAATGGTTTTGATTGATTGCGCGGTTGGCTCTTGGTGAAACATAGTAACAATGATAATAATTAAAACACTTGGTATTTGTTTCACAATATATTCAAGATAGTCTCTAACATGTTTCGGCCTCGCGACCATTCTCAAAGAGAGTTATGTATAAACTAAACTAAAGTTTCAAAGTGCTGTCTAATGGAAGTCGGTTTTTTCATCTCGTTAAATTTATTACACTATCAATAATTGGAGTATTTCCGAAGTCTAGCTGTGTGTTTGTTAGGTTTTTGCCGTCGTATATGGCTTTTTTAATTTCGAAAATTTCCAGGTAATTTAACAGCCTGCTTTTATTGCAGCTATGTATTAATTTGGTATTATTAATGTTAAAAAAATGGTTCTGGTCTATACAATGTTCGGCAAAGCCCGTCTTTCTCTGATTGTGTAAAATTGAATATTTATGTTCTTTTAGCCTATCATTGAGCGATCGGCCCGTTTGGCCTATATAAATAGCGTCACACATATTACATTTAATTTCGTATACTCCAGATTTGTCACAAAATTTTGCTCTTTCTTTGTTATTGTTTAACATCGATGCAAGATTATTCTTATTAACAGAGATAATATTAATATTTTCGTTCTTTAACTGATTTGTGATTATTGAACTTAATTTGTGAATATAGTTTATAGCATGCCAATTTTTAGAATCTTTTTCGGGTGTTGCGGCATAAAAATGTTTGGTGTTGTTTTTCTTAATCTTGTTTTTTATCATTTTATCTATGATGCTTGGCTGATATCCATTATTCCTTACGATATTTTTGATAATATTAAGTTCTTTTTCATAGCTGTCTTTTTTAAGTGGAATCGTTAGAAGTCTGTGGGTCATACTATAAAAAGTGGACATTTTTACATTCCATGACTGATTTGAACTTGCGTGAATAATTGTATCGGTATACGTGGGTTTTCTAAAAATTTCGAATTCTAATTTATTCGGTGTTCTTATTATTTTTAAATCTAAGAAATTTAATGAATTATCCGTCTCTGTTTCTATTGTGAACTGGATTTTTGAGTTTACACTGTTTAAATATTCAAGAAATTGACCCAATAGTCTTTCTGTACCGGTCCATATGCAAATAATATCATCGACATACCTGGCCCAAAAATGTATGTGTCTTGTATAATTAGTGTCGCTAAATAAATTGTTTTCAAAATTAGCCATATAAATTTCTGCCAGGAGGGGGCTCAGGGGGCTTCCCATTGGTAATCCATTCGTTTGTTGGTAAAATTTTGAATTGAACAGAAAATAATTTTGTTCGGTACATACATTGATTTCAAGATTGCATTCACGAATTCTTTCAGTGAGGATATATTTAAGATCTTGTACCGGAATGGAGGAAAAAAGGCTTTTTATATCGAACGAAACTAACTTTGCATTGGGAGGTATCTGTATGTTTTTTAATTTTGTTGTTAGTTCTATTGTATTTTTGATTGCTTTGGGCGAGTTGAAATCGATAAATAATGGTAGATCACTGTTGAGTTGTTTGCAAAGTTTATATGCAGGAGCATTTACATAAGAAACGACTGGTCTCATTGGAATGCCATCTTTATGCAGTTTAGGCATTCCGTATAAGACTGGAGATTTTGGGTTCATGGTATCTAGTTTGGATTGCGATATATTTAAGAAGGTTTCATTGTACGTTTTTGTAATTTTCTTTACAGCGGTATGATATTTTTTTGTTGGATCGGTCTTGAGTTCTCTACAGTTTTCTGTGTTAATGAGTGTGTTCATTTTTAGTAGGTATTCATCTTTTGTTAGAATAGTAACAGTATTACCTTTGTCAGCTTTGCAAAGAATTGAATTGTTTTGGTAAATTTTGTTACGTAATTTATTAATTATTCTGAGTTCGTTGGAATATTTATTTTTTATTTTATTGTTTGCTATTATATTTGCAATGTTATATTTTGCTAATTGGCTTTTATTTAAACTACTTAAAAGATTCTCTAAATTGGCTGCGAGTATTTCAATATCTGTGGATTTGACGAAGTTTGGACAGTATTTGAGGCCTTTTTCTAATAACTTAATTTCTTCATTATCAAACTGAACACTTGTTAAATTTACAACTCTATCATAAAATCTTACTGAACTAATTGAATTGATATTATGAGAATTTAGGTGAGCAAAATTTTGTGACTTACATTTTCTTAGGGTATTTAATTTTCTTAGCTGTATTAGGTACTGTTTATGTGTTGCATCCTTCACTGACTCGCGCACTGTCCTGTCAAAGTATTCAAATTCGAAATAATTTGATTTGTGTAGCAGTTCTGTGTGGACTAATTTAAGATGTAAGTTGAGATTATCCCTGTTTCTGTACCATATGTTTCCGAGCTGCATTGACAGTGCTTTCTGCTTGAGGTGAGTGGTTATGACATGAAATCTTCATAAATTTTGGTTGGAGATCCTCCTTTTGACACGTTTGAATAAACCATATGTGCTTATTACACTTTTTCACTTTCAGTAAAGTTTTTTTGTATATAACCGCTAATTTTGCTGTGCTTGCATTAACAATAGTTTTGATTGATTGCGCGGTTGGCTCTTGGTGAAACATAGTAACAATGATAATAATTAAAACACTTGGTATTTGTTTCACAATATATTCAAGATATTCTCTAACATGTTTCGGCCTCGCGACCATTCTCAAAGAGAGTTATGTATAAACTAAACTAAAATTTCAAAGTGCTGTCTAATGGAAGTCGGTTTTTTCATGTCGTTAAATTTATTACACTATCAATAATTGGAGTATTTCCGAAGTCTAGCTGTGTGTTTGTTAGGTTTTTGCCGTCGTATATGGCTTTTTTAATTTTGTTAATTTTAACATTGTATAGACCAGAACCATTTTTTTAACATTAATAATACCAAATTAATACATAGCTGCAATAAAAGCAGGCTGTTAAATTACCTGGAAATTTTCGAAATTAAAAAAGCCATATACGACGGCAAAAACCTAACAAACACACAGCTAGACTTCGGAAATACTCCAATTATTGATAGTGTAATAAATTTAACGAGATGAAAAAATCGACTTCCATTAGACAGCACTTTGAAACTTTAGTTTAGTTTATACATAACTCTCTTTGAGAATGGTCGCGAGGCCGAAACATGTTAGAGAATATCTTGAATATATTGTGAAACAAATACCAAGTGTCGAAATAATAATGGTAAATGATAAAATATTATTTTTACTCTATAAACTTATCACTAAAAATTATAATGATAATTATAATGAAAATTAAATGGTGTTTCGTATTTTTCAAGATTTCAGTAATAGAAGTATCGTGGTTAATTCAAAAAATATAATTTTCCCATATAATTTATCTTCTCTTAATGTGATGGGTAGAGCAAATGTATTCTATTAATTAACCACAAGCGTATATAATTTTCTAATTAAAATAAAGATTATATTTGTAACTTTTGCAATGTTGATGAATGTAATGTTAGCTATTTAATAAATTTATTATCTTTATCCTTGGAATAGAAAAATTAATAATATGTATTTTTCAAATAGTATTTATGCTGATTTACACTTATTATTTTTAATTTCTCAGTTCCGAAGACAGACTTAAAAGTATACAATAAACATTATTGTACACGCGTTGTTTTAACACACCTACCTATGTATTTGTGATAAGCGTGTTATTCTCTTGCCGTTCTACCACCAAATTTCTTCAAAAACTATGATTGTTGGACTACAAACTGATGTATATATCATTCATTACTGATGACAGAATAATTAATAGCAACTGGATGAAATCAAAAATTAATTATCTTTTCATATTTAATTTGATTTTCATATTTAATATTGATTGGTCAATATTCAGGGGAATGGGATTCGTTAGTAAAAATAATGGCCCGTAATGTACCCTCCCAAAGTATATTGATCCTTTTATGAAATATTAACCTGGTTTTATACGTCGAAAATGAAATATTGACAATTACATTTACGACCAGTAACGTGGACTGCACTAAATCTTTCACGCACGTATTCCTAATTTAATATTTACGTATCGGTTCCTACCATTGCGTGACGTGACGATACCGCAACAATACAATTCAATGCTCTGGGGTTTGTCACTAATATCAGACCTTTCCCGAATGGAATACTTTCATTACAAGGACACTTTATGAATTTTTATTCCCAACGAAATATCTGAAATGTTTGAAACAATTAATTTTTTTTACGTAATTTTCTAAAGGATTTTTATATTTAATACGTTTCAACAAACGTTCCTGTTCTTGTTTTGCAATAAACTTAAACTCATTTTCCTTCAGAGAATATATTCTCATTGTCAGAAAAGCAAGTTTTTCGCAAATGTGTTCTCAATTACCATTAAGTATAAAAATAATCATTGATGACCAGATTTGAAGAAAAGAGAGATTATTTCTAAACTTTCGAAATCAACATTGTCGATGGTATCCATTAAAATACAATTCTTGTGAGCTGTGGAGTTATCCTAACGCCCCAGCTCACTAATCAAATCCAAAGTAATTAATCCAATCTCCAGCCAATATGAAGTAAAATCAAATCACTTTCTTAAACAACTCGACGCGTGTTTCGCTAAAAATCATCAGGAGATCTCATTCTAATGCTAAAACTATGTTCTATTTATGTCAAAACCGTACCTATTGAAGAGCATACAACCTTGAACCGTGAAATTAACTAAGCGTTAGAATAATAACACAGGCCAACAAAAAAATATGTGTAAAAACTTTTTAGGCCAATACATCTAAAGCTTATGTATTTTTGGGTGCTGAAACCGTATCTGGCATCAGTTTTATATCACCCACACTTCTCTCATAATATGACATCGATTATATTCAAAATAGGGAACATTTGATGCATAAAAAATAAATAAAAACTTAAACCGTACTTTTATTTGATTAGGCTACAATTTTTACTTACAATAACATATTTTACTTCAATATGAATATTTTAGGTGTTTATTTTTTGTATTTTCTTTCTCTTTTCTCTGTAAAGTTTCTTGTATAGCTTTTTCTTTGCATTTTGTTGTTCTCTATGAAGTAGCCAACAGTAATCACCCATCATTTTGATATTCCACCGTCCCTGGTACCGTTTCTTCATTTCCTTTATGCCCTGATGAAACCATCCCCCCTGCTTTTCACTCACATCGCCCAAGTTTTTAGGAAAGAAGTCAAGATGGTTGTGCAAGAAGTGGACTTTAAGGCTCATCAGAACCCATATTCTTAAACTTGTCTATCATATTAGTTAAGATAAGTTCATAGTTGGGTTCTTTTACATTGCACAAAAACTCAGTCACAACTTCTTTAAATTATATCTAAGCCTCCTTTTCCTTTGTAATCATCCTTGCTTCAGAGTTGGAATCGAACATCATTTAACGAATATCAGTTCCAACGAAAACCCCTTCTTTCAGCTTGGCTTCTGATAAATGATGAAATCTTTTACAGAAATATCTAAATCTTTCACCATCTTTAGGCAAGACTTTTATAGATTGTTTGTAATTAGAAAATTGGTGAGGTAAGTGTTGTTTAATTGAATATCTCAAGTGGAGAACTATGACTAAACATACTGATAAGCAGTGACCTTGTCCGAGCTCGGGCAGAAATTCGCGCTCTACTCATCACTAAGCTACCTAATGCATTTTTGATCACTCGCTAACAGAAAGTTAAGCATCAAGCGAATTGATACCCATTTCGCAATGATAAACCTTTTGAAATTTCTGTAGTTCATGTCATAATAATTCTTAAATCATTAAAAGACAGACTATGAGCCAAATCAATATTTTCTATGGTATAGTGCTTACAGTGCATGTTCACAAGAATTCCTTCCTATCAAAATTTGGAGATTAATTTTGTTTGTATTTATTTTTCAAATACTTTTTACAAAAATAAACACATTTTTATCCATTTTTGAATAAATGTACACTTAAGGCTTGAAAATATGTGAACACTACAATTTTTTGTCATTCCAACCACTCTCGTATTAAATTATTGATTCAATCTGAGTGGACAATAAACGCAATGGATCGAATATCACCCATTAAGACGATGCATGATAATCAAATTCAATATGGTTGACGGCGATCAATTTGTTTAATTAAGGAACAATCGATATTTTTGCTTGACCATTAGGGTGGAAGGGACGTGAATGTAATGTCAACAGAATTAATATGTTGTTGTAGTCATGTAAATTAACGTAATGTATGTAGTAACACTTCATTTATTACACACATAATTTTACGTATAAATTATTACACTGAACATTTAAAGGTGTTATGTAAATTAAGTTTTCTCATTTTTAACTAATCGAAAAATTGACTCAAAGCAGTAATAAGCTGTCATAAGCTTCAAAATACCTTATTTAAGTACACGGTTTTATTAACGATGTTAGCTTAACAGATTTAATATATTTTAATGCATTTATTTTTTTTGCGTAATATCAATATAAATTACAACTTAATGCTAATAAAATTATACGATAACTAAAAGATATTCAATAAATAATATTTCATGATGTAACTATTGGAAAAACTTTGCCTTTAATTCTACTATTTTTTTATTATATCGCTCGACATATTTGTCTATTCTGAGTGTAATATAGTTTTTAAACTATTTTTATTTGTGCACTTGGTTTTTATTTCACTTTTGAATCCATTAAATGTATAAAATCTCGACCAAACTGTAATCAACTTTCTTCTGGAATTGAAGAGCAGCCATTCTTTGGCAACCTTTGTATTATGCCCTAAATTATCGTTTCTCAACCTTTTTAGTGTTGCGACATACTAAATAGCCAAAAAGTTAAGAAAGGGAGAAGAAAGAGTCAGAAAAGGGATATATATATATATATATATATATATATATATATATATATATATATATATATATATATATATATATAGATATATATATATATATATATATATATATATATATATATATATATATATATATATATATATATATATCGCTTTTCTTGACGTTCTCATATCAAACAGGTCAGATCAAAGCTTCTCCTATTCTGTCTAACGTAAATCCACCCACACAAATCGTTATCTAAATGCGAACTCTCATCATCCATCCCAAATAATTTCGGTAGTCAAAACTTTAGTCACGAGATCACTAAGATTGTCGGATAGGGAACATAGGCAAACAGAACTTAATTCATTAGAAACGGCACTAATTCAAAACGGCTACGACATGCGTCAAATAAAAAAGCATATTAATAAAGTTCAGGCAACTGGTCATAGTTAACTTAGTTAACTAGATTAACTGGACAACCAATCTACTAGAGAATTGTCCCAAAATCCCAAAGTTCTTCTGCCATACATCAAGGGAGTTACTGATAAAATTTGCCGCGTATTCAGATTCAGAAAGAAATATATCCAGTTTCCTCAGACCAGTGAAGGATAATATTCCACAAGAGTCACATGGTGTCTATGAGATTCCTTGTTCTGGCTACTCCCAATCATATATCGGTCAAACGAATAGACGTATCCAAAATCGCATATACGAGCATTCTCTCACCGTCCCAAAATCTGATCTCTCCTCGACTTTAGCAGAACATCATCTTCAAACGGGTCACAAAATAGATTTCGACAGGGCCAAAGTAATCGCACCTATATATTCCTACAAACCCCGCATAATTCGTGAAACTGTTGAGATCGAAAAACGTCCAGACTGCTTAAACAAGAGGGACGCAGGTCTTAGAGTTCATGATTCATGGAAACCGCTTATTTCCCAATTGCCCATCCGAAACCCTTCCAGTCCAACGTCCACCTCCCGTCTCACCCCACAACCTTCAACCGAGAGCCCCACCAACAACCTCACCTATTAATACAGAGGTCGCGCAGTCCACGTTCTTTTCTGGTTGTGAACTCTGGGGAGTAGACATATTGAGGCCTCGGAGTAAATCAACTAGATTCTCTTGAAAATGGCTTCAAAGTGGAAGCCGAAACGTCGAGATTTTATAAATCTAAAACGCGGTTCTACCCGAGAACCTTGTAATTCTAATATATATATTATTTCTAATATATCTAATATATATACTATTATTGTATATATATATATATATATATATATATATATATATATATATATATATATATATATATATATATATATATATATATATATATATATATATATATTGTATATATTGATTGATTGATTGTTTATGTGTCTTTGCAATGGTGATCCACGTATAGAAAAACTTTTGAGTGAAAAACAAAATCAACCGTCGTATTAAATTATTAGTTCAAACAACTTTGGCTATTACTTTATTTAAGTTTATTTTATTATGTTGTTATTAACTGGTAATATTTAATTTTCCAACACTTGTTTTTAAGTTAAAAATATTTTAGTAAAAGGATATTTCGTATACGAGCCTTATTTTTTGACCCGTCATATTCCTGAACGCAACCCCCAGGTTGAGAAACGATGTCCCTAGGTTGTTACCTACCTAACATTTTTGCAGTATGTTCACATACTTCTGACCATTTAGAATCCTATCACGGATTACCAGATTTCCAATCCCAGCTCAAGACATAAATCCTCAGATCAGGATATTTCCACCACCATATTCCACTGCTCAGTCCATGACATGATCTTTTCAGCGAAAGCCATTTGGGCTAATTTGTGGCGAGTATTTAATGCTGGTGTTCTTTTAATTTTCAGGCGCGCTTTGCTTAGAGCCACGCGCCTTACTTAGCGTCAAGCGAACCTCCATGTGTTCATATCGGACGCTCTTTCAAAAGCGCTTTTCAGAAACAGTGCATGAAGGCACCGACACTAATTATTAGGAAAATGTTATTACTCGAAAGTTTTGCTTTGAAAATAAATAGAATATAACGCCCAAAACGCATGGGGGTTCATGAAATCAACGTATGTAGACAGTCCTTCCGAGAATCATCTCTATCGAGAAGCTAGAATATATTCAGAAAAATTACACGAATTTCTACAGATATCAAAGGAATCTCTTGATTTCCTTATTAGCCACTTAGAACCTCATCTATCTGGAATTGGAACCAATTTCCGAGAAAGGATTTCAGCAGAACAACGTTTAGATTTAACACTTAGGTAAGTACAAAATCCATCCTTTCCAATTTTATTTCCTACTTCTTTTTATATTTTTTGCAATGCATGTACATACTTATCCAACGAATGTTTTGGATTCTGCAGCGATAACTTGTTCTTTCATTATAAATACAAAAACAACACTCAGATAGCTATATATTTATATAGCTATTTTTTTTGCTTCTTAACAGAGCAGGTAACCTCTGAATTGAACAATAAGTTCCGTATGTCTGGCATCGTAAAAAATTCTTATTTCAATTGTCCTGTTTATTTCAATTGAAAGAATTCAATTTTTGTTGCACTAAGAGGCTACTTGCTCTTAGCCTCTCAATTAAACAATAAGTTCAAGCATATCGTAATATTCGCGTAGAGCACGGGCATAGCCAAGGGGGGGTTTTGGGGGTTCAAACCCCCAAATAAGCCAAATATTACCTAATAGTATACCGAAAAAATACGAGGAGTGAAGAGAGTTAAATTATTACATTTGAATTGAATATATATCCGAACTAGTGGACGTTGCGCACAGTAACGCCATCTCTTGTCGTCTTAACCATATGTCTTAACAGACTTAATGGTTTGGCTCTCATGAACATTCACTATGGAACAGAAATTCATGCAGATGAAGTAGTGGATATATTTAAAAGAAAAAGCCGAAGATTTCTTCTTTAAGGGTTTTAGATTTAGCGCAGAGGAACGAAATTAATTTAACCATTTCATTTAAAGTTAAGAACTTTATAAATATGTCGTAATTTTTCCGATGAATATATAGATATTAAATTTCATGTAAGTATATTTTTGTTGTTTTATTTACTTCAAACTAAACCCCCTACCCAAAACTAAATCCTGGCTACGTCCGTGGCGTAGAGAATATATTTTTGATTTTAAATCGAACTTAAATGCACTTAAATGTCCAGTTAAATTATTAGGCAACCCTGTATTATATTTTTATTAGGCGTTTTTACAATAATAGCAATAATAAAATTGTCATTTATATTAATTAAACCTGTTTAACATTTACAGTTTACGAAAATGTTAAACTATATAGCCATCAGAATTTTATCTACGTTTATATGTTATCTAAAAAGGAACCTACCACTTTAAATACATCAATTTTTACTGTTCCTAGATTTTCCAAATCGTGCTCGTGGCATTTTTCAAAATCAACTTAATTAAAGCAATTTTTTAATATCCTTACGCCAAATATTTGCTTTCGTTTAATATCAGATTCGAGATCCTAAATCAATTCGGCCAGCTCGGAAACTCCCCAAGGGCCAGCGCGAGTTTTTCTTTTTATTTGCTGGTATATATAATAAAATGCTAATACAAGCTTTAACATCCGGTTTCAAATTAAATTCAGTGGGATCTTTTTTTTTAGAATGAGGTTGAATATTTTTATCAGGAAGATTATAAATCGAAAATTACGGGGGCATTATATTTCTGGGGGATGTGCAATGAACGAAAATATCGTATTTTACTTACGAAAAAGCTGATTAAGTTTTTACTAAACGGGGCTGGTTTTTATGAAAAATACTTTTTTTTTTCTTGGTTACTTGACATTATTACTGATTATTTTAACCAGAATTAATTAAAAAATATGTACCTTTCTGAAGAAATAAGAAATAAAACGAACAATCGGATACACCAAAACGTAAATAAATTTCCATAAATTAAAAAAAAAGATTGAAAAGATGAGTGCGATCTCGTTGAACTGTCATCCAAATCTAAGTATTTCTCAATGCTGTTTTGCTTCTTTGGATGCAGTTCAAAGAAATAAAAAAACTGCATGTATAAGCCATCCGACGAGAAGTCGGCAAAAATATAGGTTGTTTGATTGTGGAGAGGGACCCACTATTCTTGACGAGAGAGCATATGTTGGTACTTTGATGAATCTAACCACCAACAGACGAAACATTTACCCTCCAATGTAAGGGATGGGTGGGGCTTCCTCTCGGTCAACCAACTAACGAATGCTCATTTTGGCGAATGCGCAGGTTGTTGTGCGCTCCACATGAGATTCTGGAACCCAATGGTCGGGGTTATAACTCCTGACTACTGTTGTCTCATTGGACGCAGTCCAAAAAAATAAAAAAACAGCAGTGTATAAGAGAAATCACTGTCGTAAATTTAACTAACAATATTAATATATAATTATATAATTTAATTATTCTTAACATAATTTTAAAGCAAAACGTTCTTTACAGCAAGATTAAAGACCCAAGGGTTCCCAACAAAAAAATTGCAATGTTAATAATTAACCGATAGAAAAACTACGAAAAAAAAACATTTTATGCAAACTTACTTAAAAGCATATCTAGCATAACATTCTTGGTTATTACTTAACGAACAAACCAATAAACATTTAGACTTAGATTTACAGTTTTTTTTTAAATAAGAATTAAACCCCACATCAGCCATCAACGATGTGGCTACACCGAAATGCCACCGCAACAATATTATTTTAAAACAATCACAGAAATTATTTCAGTGTACATCAGTATCAGAAACCAAAAATATATTCTATACGCGAATATCACGATATGCTTGGTATTTACGGAGAAGTTCTCCAAAATTCCGCAGGGGCTAGGTGTATTTATGGGTAAAGATATCCAGAAAGACCGTTTCAAGCTCGACAAAGATTTGTATACGTTTTTAAAAGACTTTTGGATATGCTAAGTGTGGTTTTAGAATTTCAAGTAATTGGCGCCAGCGAGAAATCGATCTTGAAATTGAATAATAAATTTTTCATTCTGTTAAAAGTAGAAGAAGTGTTGCGAACAAGTTGGAGTTTCCCATTCGATTGTACATAGAGCTCTAAAAGAACAATTACTCTACCCTTATCATGTGTGTATAAAAGGTACAAACACTCTTATCCGCTATTTTTTCACACAGGCAAAAATGTTGTTAATGGTTTATTGGTCAAAACAAACAAAATCCAAAATGCATGTTCAATATTTTATCAACTGATGAAGCTTCTTTCACCAGGAGTGAAATAGTGGATATGACAGTGGACATTTAATAAAACAATTAAATAAAAATTAGTGCTAATAATTTCAACTGTAACATTAAATGACAATAATGTATATGTTTTCCTTCTTTTTGTAACAAAACAAACCAAATTTGTTGGCTAAACCAAAAATGGATATACAATTATTACATTTTATTTTCAAATAATGCCTTAAGAGGCCAGTGCAACAAAAAAACTTGTAGACACACATTTTGCCATATCTTAAGGAAAAAATATCCATCTTATAATGTAAATCTGAAATGATAATACCACTACTAAAGAATCTAGTAAAGAATTCCGATATATTTTCAGAACAAACAACTATAGTAACTAAAGTATATAGAATTGAACTTCTTGTTTCAATTAGGCACATTTGTTTATTATTTGATTGGTTTATAGCATACACCTCTTTTGTCTATACGTAATTTATCTCTAGCTATCTTAGCTATTCCGTTGTCTGTTATTCTCCTTAAGTGATTCTTCAATTCTCTTTTCGTATTCATTAGTCATTATTGGTCTTATGGTGGTTTTTGTATATGTCTATCTTTGTTTCCGCCCCTCTGCGTATATTTCTATAGAAAGTATTGTTTAGGCATCTTGCCACTTTATTAGTTTTCTGTATTTGATCCTCGACTTCTAATTTTTCATCCCTGTAACAATATTATCATTTCGCATGTATATCTTCCACTGTAAAAGCCCTGTTGCTCGTATGCTAAAGATATTTTCTGGTTTATTGGTTGAAATGCCATAATTTTTTTTCCAGCTCCCAATGGTCGCTTTTAATCCTAACGAATGCGTGTGTTTAATTCCTTATTATTTTATAACTGTCATATGTTTACATTGTCTTATTCAATATACTTTCTTGATACGTGTTCTTTATGGTTTTGCTTCACTTATTCACCGAACCATGTTGTTTTCCTTTCGAACAGTTTGTTGGTTTTCGCCGACACATATCATTTTTAAACTTAAAATATTCTATTTAATTTTGTTCAGTTTTCAATATATATATATATATATATATATATATATATATATATATATATATATATATATATATATATATATATATATATATATATATATATATATATATGGAGTGGATACCGCTTGATCGCAAACGTCCGCGAAGAAGACCGAAAGCACGATGGACTGATGACATCGTTAAGTATATTGGACCCGAGTGGCAGAGGAAAGCCCAGGACCGTGAAGGTTGGAAGCATGCTGAAGAGGCCTTCATCCTGCAGTGGATCGATACGGGCTGATGATGATGATGATGATGATGATGATATATATATATATATATATATATATATATATATATATATATATATATATATATATATATATATATATTATTGTTTGTGTATAGACCAGATAGAATCACGCAAAGCATTCTGACTAATTTTTGAGTGTTCCTTCTGATCTTCATCTCCCTGATCCTTTCTCCGTGTCTCCGATTCTCTTTTTCTGTTCCGTCCATCTTGTGCTCGATCTCCCTGAAACTTCGCTCTCTGATGCGATATTTCACCTATGTATCTTGTTTCAGTTCGTGATTGTATTCTGAATCTCTGTTGTTCTGACTTGCGCGATCCATGGTATTGTTGACTTGACCCCTTGTATGTATGTAAGAATTCTGTTGGTGGTCTTGTCACCGGGAGTCTACTGATATATCCATAGCATTTCAACCTTCTTTTTCTTATATCCGCCGCTACATTGGGCTGACCGCTATTCTGTGATCTTTCTGAAATGTAGTCTGTCTCCTTTTTCTCTTAATTCTGGGCTGAGAATTTTCCTCATAAGTTTGCGTTCTTTAGTGTGTAAAGGGTTCGGAAATGTATCCCATAAATTTCACTTTGGAGGTTGTGTCGGTCAGCGTCTGCTTGATCAATCGTAGTATTTGTCTTGTTCTGCTAGGATGTTGAATAGAGATTTTCTGTCGATGGAGTCGTATGCCTTCATGAAGTCCATGCTTGGTACTCGCCAATTTTGTGTTCTAGTTGTTCTTGTGTTCCCTGGAGAAGGTATGCTGAGAGGATTTTGTAGGTGACTTATAGTAGGAAGATTCCTCTGTAGTTGTTCACATCTGTTCGATCTCATTTCTTGAACAGCGGTGCTAATTCTTCTGTTTGTCAGATGTTCGTGATGATTTGCGAGAGTTTCTGCAGTGAGTTCCGTCCGAGGTTTTTTAACTGTTCCACGGTGATACCATCTTCACTGGATGTCCTCTTCTTGTATTGGTGGTGGCGATTCTGAGTCGGTATAGATACAATTTTCCTTGAGGTATCTTATGTCGCCGCCTGGGCAAATGAGGAGATCAGAGAGATAGTGTGCCAGCTCCCGACAATTATCTTGATTGGTTAGTACTAATCTCCCATTCCGCTTGCCAAAGCAGATATTTTGTGGTGTGTATGTCTCTTGCAAAAGTCCTATTAAAGTCTCTCGTGTTATAATTGAGGAAGTTTGTCTCGCTCCAATGCACTTTCGCATACCAGGTCCCACCAAGGATGTTTTGTATTTTTTTTTCGATGGGATCAGTTTCTGTGCTTTTTGTGATTTTTTTGTGAAAGTTTTCGCACGCATCTAAAATTGTGCGGCATGCCATCTAACGAATCATACTTGACAAATACCATAGTAAATTTTTGTCATAGCGTAACTATTTCTATACCAGATCGTTTATGTTTCTTTGGCGATCTTACTCATTTTGCCAAAAACTTGCAAATAATAACTTATAAAGCTATGCCTTGATGGTATATTTTTTTGGCTGCTTTTAATATTTTAGACAAATCATTACTCATGATTACTACAGTGAAATTCTTTCTTCCAAGACAAATCTTCCTTGTTTCAAAACTTACTTATTATTATATCAATTATCATGCATGTTTACCATTTCTAGAATTCTCAATTAATGATTTTAATTTCTTTTGAATATATAGTCATATACTGATTGACAAACAAATCGTAAACAAAATGAGCTCTAACTCTCTTTAGCTCCATTATGGAATAATGGAACTAATGTGAAAATGTAGGTTACGAGCCTTCCAATTATCGACAATGATTATACGATCCTAAAACATATCGAATTCCCTTATTCGAATGTCATTAATTTCAAATCGGACCTCTTGGGGATCAATCACTTTTCAATCAAGCTCAACGAAATGATTGAATGTTGCCAAAGACCATTCGGACATTTTTATATTTTCTCTTTTCCAAATAAATAAGGATTTAAAAAAAAGGAGCATTTTATTTTCGGGCAGCGATGATTGATTTTGCTCAAATTGGACTGGGAGCAAAGTTGGAATCCATGTTTTTAATGGAATTATTAATACTAAATGAGAAAGCAGGTGGTTTCCGATAGAGAAGGTCTTGATCCTATCAATACAATTCCAGAACAATGCATTTTTGTTTTAGATTAAATTACTTGTGGTTATATTCCTATGGATTAGGTAGAATTATTGAAATATCAGTATTAGGTATTTGAACATCTTTTAGTAACAAAAATATATTTCCTGAAAACAAAACATGATAATTACGAAGTAATTCATTATATTTAAAAATATCGATCCAAAAATAAAATGTATACCTGAAAAATGAGAAAAAATCAAACCAAAAATTTTCTAGACCTTTCAATATAGGTAAAAAAATAATAAACTAGAATTTAATATCTATAGCAGACACATATACACAGATATAACAATTACTAAACAATCAATTCACCCCATTACATAAAAATATGGAGCATATAAATGTTTGATGCACCAAGCATTCAGAATTTCATTATCCGAAATAATCGAACAATAGAACTACAAAAAATAAAACTCATAGCACAAAATAACAGCCTCTATAAAAAAATTAATTAGTTATTTAATAAATAAAAACCAAAAACAATTATTAATCTATCAAATATACCTAAAAGTAAAGCAACCAAATGATAGAAAGTACTGTAAGATTATATATTTCGGTCTAATTTCAGAACAAATAGCTCGCTCTTTAAAGAGATATAATTTAGAAATAGTATTTAAAACCCCTCAGTCAACCAGTATATTACTTTGTAATGATAAAGATAAACACTCTAAAATAAACAATCAGGAGTTTATGTGTTAAGTTGCAACGACTGCAGTAGCTGCTATGTGGAGCAAACAGATCGAAGTTTTCAGACCAGATTCAAAGGACACCAATCTGCGTACCTACTAAAGAAAAAAATTCTAATTTTGCGAACCATTTCACAATCACCGGAAAATATTTCTTGAGATAATCAATTTAAAATTTTGACATAGAACCCCAAAATGCAAAATATTAAACATTTTAGAAAGCAATAGAAACATATAAATCAAATATAATAGACACGTCTAGACAGTTCAGACAGATCGACAGATTTCCAGAATTCCCCACGATTCAAAGTATTGTAAAAATACCATCAATAAAAGTGTAAAATAGGTCTAAAAGTAGCTATATAGTTATAAGAGTTATTCAGAGTTATTTATTATTTACTATATTATACCATACTATGTTATAATTATTAATATTTTATATTTTTTATTGTTTTGCATTTTATATTTACGCTTTTTTTCAGATAATCATGGGTGGTAATTTAACCAACGGAAGTGGATAATCAAACAATACTGGAAGTCAGAGAATGGTGAAAAATTTCGACAGAAATGGGCTGGAGAATTTGATACTCCTCCACCAACCTGATCAACAATTTAGAGATTAAAACAAAGAAAAGGGCTTCTGTTGAGTTAGAGATTTCCCGTAGATCTTTGGGTTGTCTGATGCAACGTTTAGGTGTGAAAATGTATTGGCCAAGATTACTTCATGGATTATTAGAGGATGATCCAGATCGCCATTTAAAATTCTGCGGGGTACTTTTGAATAAAGAATAAAGAACCGCAAGATAATGGCATCACTGGAAAAATTTATATATATATATATATATATATATATATATATATATATATATATATATATATATATATATATATATATATATATATATATATATTCCCGATTGTTGGGAACATGCAGACGTTTCGCCAAGATCATACTTGGCATTCTTAATACGTGTCTGAAGACTTCAAGTCTTCAGACACCTGATTAATTTACATTTTTAGCTTTAAAAAATATGTAAATAAAGAACAACAAAACATATACTTAACGCAAATTTAGACGAGCAAAAAAATATTTGACAGTAAAATAGCGTTGTCTATCAGTATCCTCTACCAGTAATATTGTAAAAACGCAAATATATAAATTTAAAGAATAAAAAAATCTAAATCTGCATATTTTCTAGCCGGAAAATACACAAAAGATTATTGCAAAAATGTGAAAAAGAACACTTTCGAACAGAGAAAAAAAAAGGCCCAAGTAGGAATATTTGTAATGGAATCGAGGACACGTCCCTCAACTCTCGTGGAATGGAGCGGAACAAAAACATCGTAGAAAAAATTTGACTTAGACGAACGATTGATTTCTGGCTAAGGTCGGATACCGAACAAATGTTATGGCCACTTGAAAATATTGGAATTTTTATTGTCCTTTCTGTTTTCATACTTCAAAGGAAGAAAAGAACTTTAACCTTTTCGACATTTTTTTTGTTCAATATTTGATTTAGATTTGGTAAAAGTGGAGTAAAAAATACTACTAAAATAAGGCCTACGGATTCCATAAATAGAACAAATATGGCGATGATACACTCATTGTTTGAAATGAAGCTCAAGAGAAATTAGATCCAAATTGGAACTATCAGTTATTGTACTAGAGGGTTTTTCAATAATGCGTTCGAACTTTAACTGTATATAGCGCTCATGTTGGTGCAGTTAATATTGTAAAATTTAGACTTTATAGTAACTAATGTTCGACAAATTATCGTGGAAAGTTACAGTGTTGTTACACAATCGTCCTGTTGAGTCGACTATTCGCCGTTTGGTGGACAAATTCGAATCAACGAGTTCAGTAAACAATCAAGCAACACCAGTACATCATCGAAACGTGAGATTTGCAGAAAGTATTGCTGCAGTGAACGACAGTGTGCAGGATAACCTGAGACAGTCAATTCCTCGTCGCGCAAAAGAAGTTGGCCTTTCACAGACCTCAACTTGGCGAATTTTGAAAACATCGAGACTTAGGCGCGCACCCATACAAAATTCGATTGATTCAGGAACTAAAGGTAAACGACCATAGGCAGCATCAATCATTCGCTGACTGGGCTCTAGTGCAGTTGGAAGTGAACCCTAATTTCGGAAAATCATCTTCATCTACGAGGACTATTTTTGGATGAATGGCTATGTCAACAAGCAAAATGGTCACATTTGAAGAGATAACAATCCACATGAGATCCATTAGGTGTAAATGCATCCAGAAAAAGACTGGTGTGGATTTTGGTCCGGCCGGGTCATTGGCCCGTATTTGTTCCAAAATGAAGCTGGTGCCGCCATAACTGTTACCGGCGAGAGGTATAGGTCGATGCTAACCAATTATTGGTCTAAATTGGAAGCATGCCTGCATGCAACAATAGATTTTCTGCACGACAAATTCGAAGGCATGATTATCTAGCGTTTAGGGGACGTCAACTGGCCACCGAGATCATGTGATTTAACGCCATTAAACTTTTTCTTGTGGAGCTGCAGACGATTAAGCAACGATTAAGCTGCAGACGATTCATGCCTCGAAGGTTAACATAACCAATGTCATCAGTGATTTATGCGGTCGAGTGATCGAAAATTGGATCTCTCGGATACGCATCGTCCAGCGAAGCCACGGCGGCCATTTGGCCGATATCATATACCATATATAATGTAGCCAAATACTCTTTCAAATAAAAAATAATGAAATCTCATGCACAACTTGTTTTATTTACATTTAAAGTTTTAGCGCCCTTAATGGAAAACCCTATACTATAATTAAAACGTAACTTTTTAAATATAACACAAAATATTTATTTATACATTCAAATTTATTTTTTCTCTTTCAAAATAATTCACTTTCACTGCAATACGCTTATTCCAAATATGGTTTCCGTGGACTGAAAACAGCATTCACGAAACGGTTTCTTTAATCGTGGTAACATAAAAAAGGCACACGTTGTCATATCTTGTGAATATAGTGCTTCTGAGATGGAATTTATTTGATTTTTAGTGAAAAATTGAGGAATAATTATTACGATGTGCGATCTTTGTTTTGACGTGAATATGGACGTCTTGTCTTTAGTACTTAATCGGCGATTACTAATCACTGGATGATGAAGTTTTGGTAAAAGACAATAACAAAAGGCATTATCATTTCTAACTAAATAAATGAAGTGAACTTCTATAGAATATCAAGGATAGTCACTACAACTTAAAAAACCGAGGGTTGCACAGATACTAAAAGCGCGCGAATTTTTAAAATACAGTATCAAATTTTTTATTTTATTTTTCCTAGACGTTCTAGATAACCTATTACTGAAGAGTTCAGGTAGAAATATTTTGTTGTAGAGATGCGTCAACTACTACACTAATTAAGCACTTAGGTGTTCCGGTGAATAATGTCGATTTTTTCGGAAAATTTGTGCATTTATTTCCATAACAAAATAAATGACATTAATAATCAAACTATTGACAATCGTTAGGTATTACCATACCAACCATTCATTAAACCAAACCTTCACTTCTTCGTAAGAATAAGTGTACTGGATCGCTCACGGGTGGTGGATAGTGAAAGTTTCATTAGATATTAATAGACAGCTGCAAATATCTCAAAATAAGCAGCCCCGACCCAAGGCAGAAAAGTAAATCCACTTAGCGTCTGACTTGTATCAAGGGGTTGAGTGGTCAGCGTCTGTTCACCATTGGTGAGGCTGAGATTTAAATTCTGGCACTAACCTCTCCAGTTTTAACCTCTGAACCGTCATGGTTCAAACCTAATATTCAGCCAGTAAATAATCGACTTATGACACTATCCCTCAAGTGTGCTAACAAAAACTATACATTAATCAATGTACACCCCTCAGTTTACGAAGAGAATATATCTAATTCTGAAAAAGTAAATAAGTCCTGGGAAAATCTGGAAAAGACTATCTCTAAAATTCCCTCTAACCATGTAAAAATTCTATTGGGTGATTTCAACGCACTCTGGGGAAAGAAAGAAAGTACAGGAAAACAGTCGGCAGTTTTCCCACTCATAAATGGTCTAACAATAATGCAACAAGATAGGTTGAACTATGTTCGGAGTTTAATCTAAAAATAATGTCAACCCATTTTAAGAAGAAAATAACAAAACAAAAGACCTGGAGGTACCCAAACACGTAAATGGGTGAATTTCAAATTGGCCATGTTGCCATTTCGTACCCCAATTATAAAGAGATTTTGAATGTTGAAGTCAGCAAAGGGGCTAACATAGACATGGATCATTACTTGACTAGAATTAAACTTAGCTTAAAATCTCGAAAACTTATCCAAAAGAGACTGATAATACTAAAGATCGACCCTACGAAAATAAAACCATTCCTAATAGAAGAGCTTGAAAAACAACTAGCATAGAACTGCCAAGAATTGAAACAAAAAATTATTAAAACAGCCTTAATGTTGGCACCTTTACAAAAACGTAGAAAACATCCGTGGTGTTTTTGAGCAAGCAGTATTAAGTCGAAATAATGCATTCAAAGAGTGGAACAGTCAAAAAACAGCAATAAATTATAACATCTTTTTGGAAGTAAGAAAATAAACATCGAAGCTAATTAAACAAGCTAAAAGAAAACATGAAAACAATCAACTTAATGAAATAGAAAAAGATTTCCAAAAAAATAACACCCGAAACTTTTACAAAACATTTAAAACTAAATTAACAGGCTATCAACCCCAAAGTCTTTGCTTTCAAAAAGAAAACGGACAATTAGCTCTAAGTAACCAAGACAATTGCAAAGAACTTGTGAAATATTTTGAACAAATACTAAACTGTCCTGAGCCCTTAATCAAATTACCAACACTAAACCCTAAACAAATAAACCCAGATTCATTACCACTGACGAAGATGAAATAATTAGGCAAATCAAGCGACTTAAAAATAACAAAGCTTCTGGTGAAGATGGAATCACTGCTGAACTTTTGAAATCCGCTGTTTCAGGTACAATCAAGGAAATAACCAAAATTCTACAAGAAGTTTGGCGAACCGAACGGATTGCGGAAGATTGGAAAGATGCTCCAATTCATCCACTACACAAAAAAACACATAGAATGGATGTAAACAACTACAGAGAGATATCTCTTCTCCCAGTTTGTTACAAGATTCTCAATGTCTACTAGACAGAGCACAAGGACAGTTAGAACTTAAAATTGGAGAATATCAAGCAGGTTTTCGACCGGGCAGATCCTGCCCTGAACACATCCTGAATAAATCCTGAATAAAGTTGATCCTAAGACATTAAAAACTGTACAATAAAAATCTCGTCTGTACATTTGTAGACTTCAAAAATGCATATGATTCTATTGACCGCGAATCTTTATTTCAAATGTTTAAAGAACAAGGACTAGAACTGAAAACGCTGGCAATTTTTAAAGCAACATTAACTAACACAAGGTCAAAAGTTAAATTCATGGGTGACATATCAGAGCCTTTCGAAATTTAAACTGGTGTGAGACAAGAGGATGGACTCGCGCTACTCTTATTTAACTGTGTTCTAGAAAAAGCAATACAGGAATGACGTGAAAAAAAGTCGGCCCTGAATATTGACCAGCTCATTAAACTGGGGAGAACCAACATCAAAATTGTTTGTCTGGCGTTTGTTGATAACCTAGTAATTTTGGCTCAAGATATATTAACGGCACACAAACAGATTGCTATCCTAAAAGAAGCAGCAGGAAAGGTAGGACTCCAAATTTCCTTTGAAAAGACACAATACCTGCTCCAGACTAAGAACACCATTTCTAAAAACTAAATATGGTAACATCAGACGAGTCTCTCAATTCAAATATTTGGGTGAAATAATCATGGAAAATGGGTTGGAAAAAGCGACCAATAACTTACGGCCAAATATTTACAACAAAAAATGCATATCTAAAAACACAAAACTGAAACATTGCAACACAGTTATTAAGCCAGAATGTCTATACGGAGCAGAAACGCTCATTTTGAATAGAAAGAGAGACATCGAAGACATTAAAAAGAAGGAAGGAAAAATCATAAAAAAAATCTTTGGCCCCAAACAAATCAATAACACAACATACTGACTTCGAGAAAACCATGAAATCAAACAATACACAGAGATACATAGCGATATGCGAAAAAGGAGACTTAAGTTTTACGGACATATAAAACGGATGAACCTGAGTAGGCTAACTAGACAAATAGTCGAATTTTGTGAAAATAGGAGTAGAGCTAAAGTAGAAATAATTAAATGGATTGCTGCAATTAAAGAGGACCTACGATCAGCAAATATTACACAATGTGAAATTCAGAATACATCCTGTTTCAGACGCAAGGTTAACGTTTGTTGGCCAGAAAGAAAAATGTAAGCAGACTGGAACAACTTGGTCTGACGAAAGAAAATGCTCATAGCGAAAGAATGAAATTATCATGGGCGCAAAGGGAGGCTAACAACAACAAACGCCTCTAACTGTACTTCCCGTGGTCCACCGGGGCCCATACGTGAATAATAATATATATATATATATATATATATATATATATATATATATATATATATATATACACACACATATATATATATATATATATATATATATATATATATATATATATATATATATATATATATATATATATATACATATATATATATATATATATATATATATATATATATATATATATATACATATATATACATATTCTGCATTCTACAAATATCTCCAAGCGATCTCAATCTTTGGGTTTTCATAATTCCTATGATATCTCGTTTTAGCTACTTCTTCTCCTGGTTTGTTCTTCTTTCCCATCCCATATTCAACTCCTAATGCCCATAATGCACTTAGAAATGTACCTATTGGTCTTAACCTAGTTGGTACCTATTGGCACCTATTGGTCTTAACATACAATTAAACTAGATTAATTTTCTGCCATTATTATGTGTTGTATTCTCCTTTCTGGTATGGTTAAGTATCGACCAGTTTTGTTATATTCCTGATTTCATCATATATATAGTTTTTTCCTGATTTATTAGTATCTCGTAATAATTTATTACTCTCTCTAACCTTGTACAGATAGTTTGTAGCTCTATCTTACTTTGTATCTTACTTTGTCATCTGTAAGCGGTAAACACAGATGCCGGCAATGGTATATTAGTCCAGATTTATTGATCCGCTTCTCATACAACTTTCTCTAATACAAGGTCGAACCATTTGGGCTAGATCATCTCTAATTTTTATTCTAACGCAATTTTATAAAGTTATATAGTTTTATTATCATAAAGTTAATTAAATTTTCGTTTATATTTAACTGGTTTAGTGGTTAAATTGAGATCTCGTTACTCTATGTATCTATTACGCATGTATGCTTAAAGTCAATAACTATTGCCACTGGGTAACAGACATTTTCGTGTCGTTATTGCATTTGTAACTTTCAGCTTGGATTGCTCTTAAAGTAAAAACTTTACTTTGAGACCTCAACTAGCTTCATTAAAATGTGATAAATTTAATTATCATTTAAGATAACGAAAGTTCGAATTTACGGTTTAAGTAGAGTTCAGGAAGCTGTGATATTTGGATAAAGAGATATTATTTATAAATTTGTTATCTCTATACCTTATCAGGTTATTAATTCTACATGAAACTCAATTTAATAAAATTTCCTGCGAATGAAGTGACATGGAACCGAATTAAATGCGAACAAATATTGTAATATACCGATTTCTTCCGTTTAATTACATTTCGATCGATAAATATTTCGCAAAGCGACAAATCCTCATGGAGAACGTCGATGACCAGACCGATGGCGAAATGGAATGAAATATTTACCGCAAAATGATTCAGGTGCATGGTTGCCATGTTGACGTTCTACATAACTGGCATTATTAAAATCGCTTCGTTTAACTAACGGATATCTCGTTTCATTCCGATGTTGACATCTTGATGGCTTACCATCGCTTCCAGCGAATAGCTGATATTGAGAAATTTGAACGATTTGGATGTATACAAGATGTACTTTTACGCTGATATTTAGGATATTTCGTTTAGTTAAAATTTTCACTATGTTATAATTCTTCAAAAGAGAAAATAACTCTTAAAACTACCGTTACAATGATCATGATTTTTATTTTAAAGCCAAGGTACTATAATGTAAATTAATTGATGTCTTCTTCCTTATCTTCCTTAACAATATTTTTATATCCACTCTTGTATGTAAAAAAACCCGAATCCTTTGAATTTTCTAAGCTGTTTTATTTTAATTATATCTGATGCCATTTTGTTGTCGGTGAAGAAGGTGTCTCCACGCTTCTTGTGTGTGTTTTGGACTTTTATTTTATTGGGTTGATGCGAAAATTGGTCCTGTTGGTGACGCTCGATGGCATTGTATCGCAACCTTGATAACTATTTCACATGTGCAAAGTTTTGATGTTGTTTAACACAAATAATTTCAGTGAATACTTGGGAAATAGATCGTGTTATTTGATTGGGTTTTTAAAAATTTTGTTAAGCATTAAAATGGCAAAAAATAACAAACATTTTCGACATATTTTGATTTTTAATTTGCGAAAACGCAAGACTGCTCGATAGGCGCAGATTTCAGAAAGTTTCATGAATAGGGTGAGGCTGATGACAACGAAATATTATGAATTGTTACTTGAAACTCGGACCGTTAATATAGAAAATTAATGTTCATAACTAAATGAATTAAAGCGCACAATCGACAAGAAGCGGCCTGAATTAATCAACAGAAAGGGCATTGGGTTCCATCTAGTGACAATGCTAGACCACTTTCCCGACCTTGCGTCTTCCGACTACCATTTATTTAGATCGCTCTAAAACAGCTTAGATCGTAAAAACTTTACTTCCTTAGAGACTTTAAAAATTACCTAGGTTGGTGCGTTAACCAGAAACTACAGGAATTCGTTGGCCGCGGAATTGTGCTACTACCGAAGTGACTGAAAATGGTCATCTAACAGAACAGCACATACCAGATTGATTAAAACCAACTTTTAGTGTATTTTTTATCAATTCACCTGAAAAAACTTTTGCATTAACTCAAATCAACGTTTTCGGCCCACTTTTCGTTGTTTTGTGGAGCAGCATGGGCAATCCAGCACCACTTCTGGTCTGCAGTTCTACCGATGACAACTTCAGCCTCTCAAACTAATTTCCAGCATAATTCGCTCAAGACTTCTTTGCCTAACTCTCAATTTATTTGCGGACTAAAAGGTAAACATCCTGATTTCAATTCATGTCAGTCATAACTGGTAAAATTCGTCTATTCAATATTTTTATTTAAAATATAAACTTTTATAGTAAATTAATAGCTATATAAAATGAACAACAATTTCGTCCCTTAATTATGTAGAGACAGTCCAATAATGTGAATAGTGGTGAACTCTCGTTAATGTGAACAAGAGCACATGTACTTAAAAACTTGTCTCAAACTTAACCTATTTTATATAACAAACTACTGTTGCATTTGTGTTCTCGTCTCGAGTGTAGTGTAGTTTTGTATCAACATGGTCAGACCAAACAGTAAATTTTTGACAATGCAAGAGAAGTCAAACATACTGGAAGAATGCAAAAAAGTAACGACATTAGCTAAAAAGTACGATGTCGTGAAATCAATCATATTTGCGATAAATAGAAAAAAAGCGATTTTGGAAGCTGTAGACAATACTCTAAATCTTACTAAAAGGCGTACTTTGAAAACTTCTACAAACAAATTAATGGAAAAGGAACTCTATAAATGGTTGCTTTGTCAAAGAGAATAAAATTTTCCTGTTACTGGCGATATGATACGCGAAAAAGCATTAAGCTTGAGTAAAAATAAGGCTCTTACAGCGAGTGACGGTTGGCTACAGAGGTACGAAGCTCGTTATGTTATCAGATTTCTTAAAATTACGGGCGAAAAATTATCATCTCAGCCCGAATTAGTCGATCCTTTTAAGCAACATTTGTTCAGAATTAGTTAATCCTTTGAAGCAAGATTTGTTCAGCATTATAGAATAAGTAAATTTATCAACAAATGTCTAACGCAGACAAAACGACAGCTCCAAGATTAAAAAATCAAAGATTAACATTCTTAGGTTGTACAAATCCAACAGGCCAGCATAAATTAACGTCTCTTCTTATCGGGAAATCTAGAAATCTGAAGGGCACTGAAGCAATTTAACAATTTAAAAATCTATTAATTTGCAAACATTCCAAAAATTCTTGGATAACCGTAGACATTTTTAAGATTTGGTTTTTTGAAAATTTTGTAGCTGAGTTAAGTTACGTACATGCAAATAAACATGAATAACAATTACGTACATTATATAATGTATTTACAAGCAAAAAGATGTTTAAAATTGTAATGGTTGCCTCTGAGAACCTTACTTTTACTTGACAATGTTCCTAGTCACGCACCAAAAGGACAATTAAAAAAAGCTGATGGAATGATATTTATAATGTTCGTGCCACCCAATATGACGCCGTTAATTCAACCATTAAATCAGAATCTTTTAAAACTAACAAAACATTACTATAGAACAAGCCCTCTCAGCTCTGTTATAGAAAAAAGTTGGGAACTAAACGTTTGACGATAAAGGATGCCGTATTACATATGGCAGTGGAAGGAATGGGAGAACATAATCGCCAGCATAATTCGCAAATGTTGGTCTAACATTTTAAAATGCAATGAACCAAATTAGGGAGATATTCCATTGTCGGAGAGATTAATGAATATAATGAAGTGGTTAAAGACCATCAATCTGCGCCCGTAACTGAATTTTTCGAAGATAAAGAACTTAATGAAGAAACCGAATATGAGCCAGAATTAGATCAGCAACGTGTATCTTATACTGATGCTATAAAAGCTTTAGCGGTACTAATAACATGGGCTGAACAAAATTCTCTTGACGTAAATAATATTTTGGTACTTTAGGGTTTTTACGAAAGTGCTGTTATGCTTAACATAAACACTGAAACAATTCAGAAACGAAAATTAAATTTTTCAAAATTTAAGGTTTTTTCTATATAAAGATATGCATAATATGTATAACCGTTTCAATCCTATGAAGATCTATGTTGTGTATATTGTTGTGTTGTTGTTATGTGTCGACTTGTAAAGTGGCATTATATATTTCTCAGAAAATATTTATACCTTGAGTAAATCCTTGCATCATCCATGATATAAAATCCGGCCATGGAATCGAATACCTTACTATAATCGGTATATCCTTGGTATTTGGATCTATGAGGATACGAATCGATTATAGGTTCGAATTAATATACATTCTTCCTAAAAAGAGGTTTTGGAACCTATCCGAATAAATTAGCACGTGGGTACCAATTGTTATCCTAAATCTTTCTTCCTGAAGAAAATTTATTAATATGATAAAAATCTGGACATTCTCAATAATACGACCCAAGAAGTATACAAAAAACATAATGAAAAGTTAAGAATTATTAATAGCTTATGAGAGTATGACTATACACTAAATGCAGAAGAACTTTAAAGTGACTCATCAGCCGTATTGAGTATATATAAGTATATTGAGGCTGTTAATATATTTCATATCAAATTTTCTAGTATTAATATTATAATGATCTTATCACATGACTGACGCGTATCCATTTTCATAGTGATTACGAATAAATAATTTCATAGTGATTATAATTTAAAAGGGTGTCTAAATGTAGAATCATTTTACTCATTTAACTGTAAATTCTTGAAAGATTCCCGAAGCATATTAATTAACATATGATGGATAAAATTTTAAATACAACTGTATCTCATATACATGATTTTCCAATAGGAGCTCTCGAACTTTCATAGTTTATAAAAGCCATGTTGGTAAAGCTACAGTTGTGAAATTTGAAAGCTATAGTGATTAATATTGGGTAAATCTTTGTGAAAAGTTGCAGTGTTGTGTAATGTGTGCAAATTATTAAACTTTCATCCATCCTAAACTACCATCAAAATGAGTGCTCAGTTCGAGCTACGTTCCGATTGCTACGTGATTTTTTACGTGCACACAATCATCCAATTGAGTTGACTATTCATCGTTTGGTAGAGAGATTCAAATCAACTGATTCAGTAAACAATCAAAGAATATCCGTACGTCGTCGAAACGTGAGGTCTGACAAAAACATTGCTGCAGGGGAAGAGACTGTACAGGATAAGGCAGGCAGTCAATTCCTCGTCGCGCCCAAGACCGGAGACCTTTCGCAGACCTCAACTTGGCAAATTTTGCGTAGAAACTTGAGCGCGCACCCTTACAAGATTCCATTGATCCAGGACCTGAAGATAAACGACCATAGGCAGCGTGCGTCGAGCATTCGCTGACTGGGCTCTGGAGCAGTTGGAGCTGGACCCTGATTTTACTCGGAAAATCATCTTCCGTAACGAGACCTATTTTTGGGCAACAACTAAAATTGTCGTATTTGGGGAGGTAAGTATCCATATGAGACCTATCAGTTGCAAATGTATTCAGAAAAAGCCACTCTTTGGTTTGAGTTTTGGTCCGGTGAGGTCATTGGCCCGTATTTTTTCCAAAATGAAGCTAGCCCAGCCATAACTGTCACGAGCGAGAGATACAAGTACAGGATAACCAATTTTTTAGCTACGAGCCACACAGCGCATGCAACAATTGATCGTCTTCACGACAAATTCGATTGTATGGTTATCTCGCGTTTCGGCGACTTTAATGTACGACGATTAGACTTTTTCTTGTAGGGCTACATTAAATCACAGGTCTATGCGAATAAGCCGCAGACGATTCATACCTTAAAAGTCAACATAACTAATGCCATCAATGATTTCGAACCCAATTTATGCGAAGAAGACACGACGGCTATGTGGCCGATATCATATTCCATAAATAATGTAATCGAATAAATTCCATAAATAATGTACGAATAAAAATTCCATAAATAATGTACGAAATAAAAAAAATTATGATATCTCATACAGATCTTGTTTTATTTGCATTTAAAATTTGAGCGCTCTTAATGGAAAACCCTGTATTATAGCCATTAAATTTAATTCATATCATTTTTAATTCTATCATTAATATCCTTTATATACCATCATTATTATTAGGCGGTTTAACTAACAATAATATGACAGAATTGTTGAATAATATGATAGAATGTAATATTTTTGCAACACTCACCTAATGTCTTTGATTTGTCCATTTACAATCTGAAAATAAAAATAAGAGTCAGATTAACATAAATTATGAGAAAACAACAAAAATTGATAACTTTATACCCATATATGAACGGAACTTTTACACACCAAACCAAACCAAGCAGCATATCAGCAGTGATTCAGGGAAAACAAATCTACCCCAAGCCCAATACACATACTGTCACAAACAATAGAGGAATATTACGACTTCGCGATAGAACTGCATATGTTTTTCGTGGAAAGCAGCTCGGCGTTCGATAGTGTAGACAGAAGCGAAATAAAAAAAATATATAGAAAACCTAGACATACCAGCAAACACAATTAGGTTAACGAAAATGACAGTGTATCCGGTTATTCAGCGGAAATCGTTCCGACCACGAATTCTGCGCCAATTCGAGGGATACTAGCCAAAAGTAGTCGGGCTTCCCTTAACCGCGGTAACCATGTTCGATACTGCGAACTGTAGTCTACTGATTTCTGATGCTAATACCTGTTGCCCAGACATGCCTGGGATAATGGTGGTTAAATACCAGTTATATGGGTGAATTGCGCATACACAATGGAAGCAATAGGAAAACACTCATGAACAAAGTTAATAATAAGTGAAGAAGAAAAAGAAAAAATATACATTGAGACAGAAATAAGACGAGGAGACTCCCTGCCCAAAGTAGTTTTGGAAAGTGTAGCTAAAACAACTAGGATTACAAAAACTATAGAATCTGAAGCATTCCAATCATTGGCCGTAAAATTAAAAAACAGGGGACTAAATATTAACAAAAATAAAATAAATGCCTAATAAGTTACAGAGGATATACGAACAAAATAACAGGCATAATCATCAGGAATTATAAATTTGAAAATATCCAAAATTTCAAATATAAATCTAAACAATAACAACGATAGAAGGAGCAGAAATAGAAAACCGAATATTGGTTCGGAAATATAGCCCATCGGTCATATCAGGAACGGTCATATTAAGAGACAGGAGTTAACAAGAAAACGAAACTAAAAATAAACGAGGGAGCAATTAGACCTATTGGTTTTGCACCCAGATTAGGTAATATAAAAGAAGATTATAAGGAAAATTAAAAAAGATTATAAGAAAAATCAGACGCATGAAAAGTTGCATAGTGGGCCCGTGGAGAATATTGAAAATATTCAATCACATGGAAAATTCATCCGTGCTCATGTTTTTAAATATTTTTAAAATTCTCCACCGGTCCACTATGCACATTTTCAAGCATGCCTGGTACCTATTCAGGGCCTAGGCTGGACACGCAGAGTTTAGCGCCATCTGACTGTTGCGGATGTTCACTATAGGATGGTGTGAGCTGATGTATGTGGTCGCACCTTTAGTCATACTTTTAGCTACTTTCCAAAAGTTCAGCTCGAGCCAACTGATGACGGCTTAGAGCCAGAAACCAGTCTCGGGAGATACTTGCTGATGTTTTAGTGGTGACTGGAGGACTATTTTTGCGTGGAGCACTGATGGATTTTCCTTGTTTTTGAATATTTAAAAAAATCATAGAACCTATAAAGGTTGACTGAGAATACAGAGAAATAATGACTCACAAAATCAGAGCAGCTAGGGGAGACAATATAGTTGAAACTGATAGGACCGATAGGACCGGTAGGACAACAGGAAATGTTATTTCTTTTATATAGTTTGATTGTGTATAGTTGTGATTGTGTATAGTTGTGATTGTGTATAGTTGTGATTGCGTATAGTTGTGATTGCGACTACCATTTCCACAGAAATGATTGAAACATTAATGATAAACTTTAAACTAACCTAAAGCATGTGTACAATGCGTACAATGGGATATATTGCCACAAGAAGACATTGATTACCTAATTTGGTCACTGCTTTGCATAGTTACACAATGTTATAATTAGGGAGTGGACTTTTGGTCGAGCTCAGGACTCAGGGTAAGATCACTGCTTATCAGTGTTTAGTCATAGTCGTACACTGACTGACTGACTCGTTCTACAGAAAAATGAATTAATACTAACTTTAGCTTTATCATTGTGTTTACTTTATACTGTTACTTCTTTATCATCCTAGATACAAAAATTAAACAATCTAATGTACTCACAAACAAAACTGGAATGAATTTATAAATATTTTGGCGATATAGATATTTTCATAAATTGAATTGACGACGCATGAAACAATTTATTCACTTATCTTTTTTAATTTCAATCTTCTTTTCAATTTGTAATAACCATGGTATAACCACTTGTCATTGATTTTTTTGCATCAAATGTGGAATTTCTTAATTTTTTTACAACAAAAAGTTATAAAATTATTCCGATAAAATTTAGTTTGTGCATTGTTGCATTTTTCGCTCTCCAGTACATATGATATTTCAATTTTTAAATTTATATTTTCTATTAAGTCGTTAAAAACCTGAAATTAATATTTCGCTTAATATGAAAAAAAGGAGGTCATCACTGTAAAACCAATTTTTAGTTTTCGTCTGTGTACCCAATAGAACCTTTCAACAACGAACTTCATTACGTTCCCTTTCGTGTTAAATCCACGTTGAACTAAAAATACCGACTAATTCTCGAACCAAACGTTACACTGACGTATTTTTATCCGACATGTTTGCTTTCTATTACATCTGCATGCCAGTGGATTGGCAGATTTCGCAACATGAACTGTTTGTCGAATTGATGCCCATTGCCGCAGCCAGACACGGAATAATAACCAGTGCTTCACAAATTATATTCAGTGTATTGAGATACCAGATTAATATTATAAACCTCCTAGATTTAGTTAGACTATATGCATCATGTTAGGGGTTGAGTTGGAACATATTGATGGATATCGATCGATTAAAAATCGTCAAGTAAAATTTTAATTTTCATCTAACAGGAGTAGCGAAGGAACCTCCATAGTTTTCTGCTTAACCGAATCAGATCTTAAAATACGTATACACAAGATTTTCCAGCAAGGATTTTTTATGGTGCTTGAACATATTAGAATATTATATATATATATATATATATATATATATATATATATATATATATATATATATATATATATATAAATCCCCTTTGTGGATATATATGACCTTGACGTGGTAAAGGGGTTTGAGTAGAGCCATGAAGTGTTGAGCTATGCCGTCTGGAACCTATGCTCCAGGGATGGTCACCCCTGGCGGACAGGTCAAAGCAGAGGCCTCAGACTAACATGACCTAAATTATGCCAACCCGCATTGGACCAGCGAGGCAGAGTACGGTCCATACCTTCAACAAGGTATTTCAATAAATTTCAATATGACAGTACAACCTCAAACGGCTCTCATTCCCCGGAGGCCAAGGGGCAACTACCTACGGCAGCGGGAAGACCTGCCCCAAGGCAGAGGGTGCTAAGAATCACCGGGTTAGATCAGGCTGCTATAGGACTTGCAACACTATATATACGGACTATGAAAACGGAGGCCCGATTGCAAGAACTGTTAATCGAACTTGACAACATACATTGGGATATTATTGGGCTCTGAGAAACACGAGGAAAGGGCGGAGAGTTAATCAAACTGGAACCAACCGGACACCTACTCTACACTCGAGGTACGGAAAATTATCGATATCGCGGAATTGGATTCCTCATCAATAGAAAGCTGAAGGACAGTGTAGTAAAACTTGAATGTCTATCTGACCGACTAACCCAATGCGTCATTCAGCTGAATATAAAGTTTAGGCTTCAAATCGTCTAAGCTTATGCACCAACTATAAGCCATAGGGATGAGGAAATTGAGGAATTTTATGATGATGCGGCCCAGCTTTTACACAAGGAAAAATTGATTACATCACGACCAACAATAAAACAGTATTTTGCAATTGTACTGTCCTTAACATTGATTAAATCATCTCCTGATGATGCTAACATGGTTAGCGAAACGGGCGTCGAGCAGTTCTAAAAAGCGTTTTGGTGTTTAGTGGTAAATCTCTTCAAGTTTAGTATTTCACACCAAAGGTTCCAACAGAAGAATTGTCCTTAACAACTTTAATGTTGGAAGTGACCACCGAATGGTACGAGCAAGAGTTAGGATTAACTGTCGAAGAAAACGCGAAAGAATGGTAAGATCAAAGAAGGGCAAAGTGGAATCTGGGAAACTGCTGGAGAGAGGAAGCGATTTTGAGATTGCTTTGTCAAACCGCTTTGCTGTGTTACAAGATCCGGAGGAGATGGAAATATCAGTTCATTATAAAGAAATCATCAACAACATGCTTCAAACGGCTGCTTCAATAGCACCAGAAGAAAAATGTCTTAAACAGACAAAACTTTCCAGTGAGACCATTGATTTAATGAAAAAACGGCGGGCAATGAGAAATGCAGGTAGTCCTTTTGGCAGGGTCGAGTAAACTAAGCTCTGCAATACTATAAGAAAGCGTATCAGAGAGGACTCGCGCCGATTCAACATGCATCTAGTGCAAAAAACCCTGGAAGAAAACAAAGAAATACAGATTAGCCAATAACAAGGCTAAACAGAAGCTGAGAAACAAAAGAATGCAAATATATGCCTAAAGGCGTGAGGATGGCACAGGGTGCAGGGTGCGTACGCAAATGTTAGAGGTTTGTCAGAAAATTTTATTCCCAGTTATATGAAGATCAGAACCAATCAAGGACAACAATATCCACGAAAGAACAAATGCCAGATATCCTAGTGGAGGAAGTAACAAATGCTTTAGAAACGATAAAAAACAGCAAGGCTCCAGGAAAGGACAGTGTAACTGTCGAAGTGCTAAAAGCTGGTGGTCGGACGTTACATAAAACACTGACAAAATTATACTCAAAACGCCTCAAAAGACAAAAAGTACTTGACTTATGGAAAACTGCAGAAGTGATCCTTTTACATAAAAATGGAGCACAGGAAACACAGGCACACACTAAGATAATTTCTAAAAGAATATTATAAAAACTGAATGACGCACAACCATGAGAACAAGCAGGATTTAGAAGCGGATTCAGTACCCTGGATCACATCCAGGTTGTACAGCAGGTGATAGAAAGGCACAACGAATACACCATGCTACTGTGCTTGGCTTTTACCAACTACGTAAAAGCATTTGACTCCATCCCAAAGCATGCGATAATGGATGCACTGCTTAGCCAAGGGGTAGATAAAGCATATGTAAATCTATTAGGATCGATATATGATGGAGCTACAGCCACAATTCACCTTGCTGATCTTGAAGTGGGAATTAATGTAGAACGAGGTGTACGGCAGGGTGACGCAATATCTCCTATTTTTTTCTCGGCTGGCCTTGAAGAACTATTCCGTAAACTGGATTGGGAACAGGATGGTGTAAAGATTAATGGTGGAAACTTAAACCATATTAGATTTGCAGATGATATAGTTCTCCTTTCACAGAACCCAGAGGAGCTGCAAAAGAGTATACACGAACTGCAAAAGGCTGGCGAACCATTTGGCTTGAAAATAAACCTAAGAAAGTCCGGTTATGTTCAATAACTTCGCTCAGAACAGAAGAATTTCAGTTTTAAGAGAGAGATTTGGGGATTTTGGACAGTTTTATATATGTTGGACAGAGGATTTCAATGGAAGGGAATATTGCCCGGGAAGGGGAACGGCGTGTTAAATGTGGCTGGCAGGCATTTGGCAGGCTCAACATAGTGTTTAAGAGCTGACTCCCACTTTGCCTGAAAAGAAAAGTCTTCGATTAGTGCGTTCTACCCGTTATGACATACGGAAGTGAAACCTGGACACTCATATCGCAATCAATTCAAAAACTTCGGGTAGCACAGAGAGGATTGGAAAGATGTATGCTTGGCATTACAAGACAAGACAGAAAGTCCTGCGCATGGATCATGGAACAAACGAAAGTCTGTGACATCATTGGAAGGGTAAAGCAGTTGAAATAGAGATGGACAGGCTATATAGCGAGGCGATGGAACGACAGATGGACCAAGTCAATCCTGGAGTGAATACCGCTTGATAGCAAACGTCCGCAAAGAAGACCGAAGGCACGATGGATTGAGAACATGGTTAATTATATTGGATCCGAGTGGCAGAGATAAACCCAGGACGATGAAAGTTGGAAGCATGCTGAAGAGACCTTCATTCTGCAGTGGATCGACACGGGCTGATGATGATATTAATATGATGATGATGATAATGATGAAATAAAAAATGAAATAAAAAAAATTCGCAGGATAAAATAAATTCGAGAAAGTCGGTTAAAATATGTGGTTAAAAAAAAAAGTGTTGAAGTATTATATATTGATAACATTGGTTCATATTTTATCGGAATTTTTTTTTATTGTTTAATTGGCGTTGTAAGTTTTCAGTGTATACAAACATTTTAAAAACATCGGATCGTATTAAACATTGTACTGACGAAGAACGCAAGCTAATTGTGAGGACAGAAAAAATCTTATAGATTTATTTCTCAAACTTTGAAAAAATATCCTTGAGTTGTTTGAAAAGTATTAAAAAAAAACATGGAACAAAAACGAGATTTCCGAGTCCGAAAACAAAAAACTTCTAAAGATGCTCGTTTAATTCGTGTGTAAAAATCTATTTTGACTTGGGCGATTGCCAAAAGAGAATTACAGTTACCAATTAGTACGAGAAGTATTAGGAGACGTGTGCAACAATTTCGCTATAACGGCAGAATTGCATGGAAAGTTCCCTATTTGAATAAAAAACACTTAAAACTAAGTAAAGAGTTTGCATGAAATAATTTAAATAGAGAACATTTGAAAAATGTTAAGTATATTAAGGACTTCGATTTTTTTAAAATTTAATTGGAAAGTTATATATACAAGATGTAAGGGGTGTAAGGGATGGTACAAGATGTAAATTTCCCAAAATGTATTTCGGAAATTTAACCAACGATTTATTACATTATTTTGAATAAAACGTTTCTTTAATACAGGGTCCGGCAGAGAACTATGATGTTTTTGAAACGACTCTTACGTGCGGCAGTGTCGAGCAAATATTTTCAGGATGGTTGATATCTACTCGTTCCGGGATGCCATCTCAGTAGCCATTGAGTCGTGGTCTGTGGGGCATCGCGTGTTTATTTACAACACTTTTATTGAAACTGGTCGTTTTGTTATGCTCACACAACGACGATTTCGAAATCATTTAACGTTGGTCGGCATGATCGCGTTCCAAAACGTGATACCATTATGAAGTGGATGGACAAATTTCAAACAACAGGATCGTTAAAACCTGGGACTGCAAGGGGAGAAGATCGAACAGTACAAACCCTGGAAAACATTGAAAGGGGGCAGCACGTTCTCGCTCTTAGAATATCAGACAGGTCAGTTCGCAAAATCTTGCACTTGAACCTTAATTTCCATTCGTATAGAATTATGGTTGTCCAAAAATTACATCAAAATGACTTTGTGAGACGGCGTAGGTTCCCAGAAAGGATGTTGGAATTGCTGGATCACAACATCGTTTTGTTCATGTGTGACGAGACCCATTTCCATTTATCGGGAATGGTAAACAAACAGAACTTTCGATACTGGGCACTCGAAACCCCCGGGAACTACACGATCAACCTCTGCACTCCGAGAGAATAACTGTTTGGTGTGCCGTATTTCGAACTTGCATTATTGGGCCGTATTTTTTTTCGTGAAAACGGACGAACAGTGTCATAACCCAGATCGCTATCTCGCCATGTTGCGTAATTATTTTCTGGCTGAACTTGCGTCTCACTTGCCATACGTCAAGAGCAACAATGGACTTTTCAAAGGAACATTTCCCTGAGCGCCTTATTTCGTCACCAGACTTTTCAGCTTGTGATTACTTTTTATGGAACTACTTAAAATCCAAAGCTTACATAGACAAACCGCGATCTCTTGAAGCTCTTTTCGAAATCATAACGCGCGAAATTGAAAGGATTCCTCGTGCCATGCTAGAAAAGAGTATGGACGATTTTGCTACCCGTCTACAAGAATGCCTCGACCATACTTTAATAGCAACATACCACTAATGTATAAAAGCAATACATTTTGAGGTTCGTTTAAAAATAAGAGTGTGTAATTTTTTTTTTAAACACCAGACCGCCCTAACGGACCCTGTATATGTATCTAAAATGTAACCCTTCCAGCGAAAAACATTTCATTGTTTTCTGGAAGTTCACCCGGCAGTTGATCAAACAGGCAATTCTTTGTTATAATGCTGTTACTATTATCTGCTCAGAACTAAAAAGCAATTAGATGATGATGAAATAAAGTAAAAATTCTTCTATCTTAATTGACACTGTGTACGTGTATACATGAATATCATTTTTTTTTATTTTCAAGGACATTGGGTTTACAACTAAAGTGAGGCCCAACATAATATGTTAACATGGACATATATTTTATTAATTTTTTTGGTCTGTATTGATTTCTACTAGGCTAATTCAAAAGTTCGCGAAGCGAAAATGATAAAACAAGTTTAGATTTGAAAAAACTACTTTAGTCTTCCGTATATTCTCCATTAGGCTTAATATATTTCTTCCAGCGTTTCTGCAATTCATTTACTCAATCTCTCAAGTGATTTTCTGGAAGTCCTTCAAAATACTCATCTACGATTGCTATAACTTCTTCATTTGATGAAAAACGCTTGCCACGTAGAAATTTTTTGAGGTTTGGGAACAAATAAAAGTCAGAGGGGGCAAGATCTGGTAAATATGGTGGATGCTCCAACAATTCGTAGGGCAACTCCTTCAATTTGGCCATTGCAAGAACACCCACCCATCTTGTACATAGCTTTCTCAAGTCCAATTCCTTTTTCAAATATGGATATCTCAACTGAACCCCCGTTCAGTTGAGATGTCCATGACCTTAGCAATTTCACCCAAAGTCAATTGACTGTCATCCATAACCTTATCACGTATAGAATTCATTATTTGTTCAGTAGTTGCACTTATTGGACGTCCACAACATCCACAAATTCTTCATCTTGTTAAAGAGAATTCTGCCATAAGTACTCGAAGTGTAGTACGACACGTTTACGTTTGGAGTTTCCCATTGGATTGTACATATAATCAAAAATATTTTTACCCGCTGTTTTACTGCTGCCGACCAAATTATAAATATGCTAGCACTTGTTCGTACTTAAATGGTTTCATATACTCAAATTTAAAAAAGTTTTGACCTGCTTTCCATGGAAATTGACTGCATTTTGCATACATGTTTGAAAAAACTTTTTGTTCAACATGATGGAAAGAATCGTTGGATAAATTTACGATTTAAGTATTTTTCCTTACACCCAGTATAATATAATAATTTGTAATTATAATAAAATATATGAAATGTCATTTACAGTTTAGGAAAGTTAATTGTGGTCAGAAGTCGTAAATTAAATAACTTAAAAACGAATGAAATTAATGAAATCCTCTTTTAATTTTTAACGAATTAACACAGCCCCCTCCCAAAGGCGATAATAAAACGTTGATTAAAAAATGCCAGACATAAAACATTCTTTTAATTAAATTAAACACAAACAAATTTAAAGTTCGCCCTGGTCTGGGCGTCCGATTACGAAATAACGGATTATATCGTTCAGAACAATTTGATTAAAAAGGGTTCGCTGGAAGAGACCGCTTCCAACCCTAAAAAGGAAACCGAAATAAAACCTGATCCACCGCCCCCCCCCCCCCCTCTCTCGATAATGCATTTGGTTTGCTATAATTAAACTGCAATTAAATCAATTGGACCTGGTTTACGACGAAAAAAATACGAACAAAGACTATAATACTAAGTATTGATTAAATTGATTAAATGATTCTATACATGTACAATATCCGAAAGAATTTTCCTACATCCAATTAAATCTGAATGTAATAAATTATAGTTTAAAAAAACTAAAAAATATGCTTTAATTATAAACCGAACTAAAACGTAAAAAATTATTTTTAGTATAAGAATACAGTGATGAACAAGAAAATTAATGTGAATTAATTTAAAAAATTAAATTAATTGTGGAAAAAGCGTGGGCTGCTCGATATCACTTGTTATAAATATTCTATTAGTACCGTTTCTATAAGTAGAGTTAGTATGAAAATATGGTACAAAGCACCCCACGTTTTTTTTACAATGACACATTCATTTTCTCATCACTTTATTCTTATACTAAAAATTATTTTGTATTTTTCTGTTCAGTTTATGATTAAAGCGTCTTTTCAGTTTTTTTTTAAACTAACTTTTTTTTAACTAACTTTAATTTTTAGTTCGAACTGCTATAAAACGGTGTTTTTTTTAGTTTTTTAAACTAATATTTATTTTTCGTCACTGCCTACCCGTGGCGGGAGTGGGTAATTTACGCACCTAATACCCTCCTTGGGCATTGTAACCGTGTCTCAGGCTCCCTCTCCGAAAGCAAATCCTTGATCCTGACAATCCTGTTCAGGATAATGGGACGAACTTATTAAATTATTGTATTGGCATCGGTCCTTTATAAGTGTGCAAAGTTTCAATTTAATCTGATGTTTTAAAGTGGGTGAAAAGGAAGTTCAAAGATTCCGTTACATAAATAGATACAGGTGAAGCTAATAAAATAAGAAAAATTGAAAGATAGGATTTTACAAATTAGTTGGTCTAACAAAAAACAAATAAATCGATGTAAGGCCGAGCAGTATACGAGGGGTTTAAATAAAATAATGAGACTCATGACAAGAATTCCGGCAAAATAGATAGACGACTAATGCTTTATTGATAATAAGTCAAATAAGGGAAATGATTAAAGAATTTAGTTACCCTGCCCACGAGAAGGCATTTGATAAACTCCAGCTACCTGATATATTAAATATCCTAAAAAAGAAATAAATCCCACCACCGATCATAAACATCATTAATAAATTGAACACTGAGAATACAACTGATACACACTGAGAATACAACTAGCATCAAAGTTGAACATTAAAGATTTATAACACTAAAAGGAATATGGCAGTGCGATAGCCTCAGTTCATTTCGTTTAATAAAGGAAATTATACAGGATGTGACACCATTGAACAAGACGTACAAACTGCATGATATGTTATGCGGACGATGCGGTAATTTTCGCAGAAACAATAAACGACTTCCAAAAGCAGCTCCAGAAATTCTATCAAACTAGTTAAAAATGTAGCATGCTGATTTCCATCGACAAAACAAAATCGATGGCCTTTTCCAAGAAACCGATAAGAGCCAGCAAACAGTTGGCTGATGACCAATCAATTGAATATGTAATGAGTTCTCAATTAACACGTCAAGTCGCAATGGCCTATTTAGCAACCTAAAGGTGCAAGTCAACAAAGCCTCGCCAATGTCAGGTTGTTTAAGATATGTTATCTGGAGAAATAATCATATGCGCATTGAAAGTAAAATACGGATACCGCTACTAACCTATGGTATCGAGACCCGAACTGATGCATACAAAACTAAAAGCATTCTACAAACACCAGAGTTGAAAACCCTAAGATTATTAGTGGGAAAAGCGTTTAGAAATAGAATGAGAAGTAATATGAGAAAGTAGAGGTTATAGTGAGATGAGAAAAAAAGGACGGATATATTAACAAGACTATGTAAAGAGGATGGATCAGCATAGAGTAGCTCTCAGGGCTAAAGACAGTCGGAAAGCCAACAGGACGTAGAGCGGCGGGAAGACCACCCAAGAGCTGAAAAGATAGTTCAGTATCTAAATATTAGAAAACCTATCAAAATTAAACAGCCTTCGAAAAATCATTAGGTCTCCTTAAAGAATGAGAAGACTCGTGGCGTAGCATTTGATTTGACAATACAATTGACTTTTTGAGGGGAGGTAGTTCAAGTTTGACCGAGTAGGATTGCAGTACAGTACGAGTTTGAACTACCTAGAGCAGGGGTCTTTAACCTTTGGTTATCCAAGGGTCAGATTTGGGTATCCCTGTTGACCGAAGGGCCACAAAATAAAGAATATATATGACAGTTAAAATTTAAGGTAGCTTAAGGTAGAAATTAAAATATGTTTTTTAACGAAATACAACATAACGAAAGACAAGTTGAAGACCTAGAGTCCTTTGCTGGTCCACAGTAATCCACTACGGAGTGAAGTAGAGTCACTTGGTAGTCCAATTATTTTTGCGAACCAGATTTTTCCAGCGCGTTCAGAAAATGAGCGACAGCAATTTCGGGCAACGGTGTGCTATATTTCAAACTTGGGCACACTATAATGGAACCTTTTGCAAACCAAACCTTCAACAAGACTGCGGAAGTTGTATTTTCTCAAGAAGCAAACTTTTCAGGTGGTTTAAGGTATTTTCAGAAGACCGAGACTCGACCGAATATAACCAGAAAACACCCTACCGACTTCCGGCTCATCGCGTCGACTAACCGATTATAATCAGCGTTACTCTTTACCCGGGGTCCGTGAAACTAATTAATACTGGTGTCTTACCAACAGACAGTAGAGTAACATTTCTCAAGAACCACGCCCTTCTGTGATCATTTAATAATACAAGGTGGGTTTTTACATGTAGGTTAATTCTAACGCATATGATTGTATTAAGTATTAAAAACATTGTAGACATATATTTCAGTTTTAGAGCAATTGCAACATGCAATCAATCACCTTTACCCTATTATATTTATTCTTTAGAGCTGGTGGAACGACAATGGTGTACGATGACGAATAATATGTAGAAGCGAAATGTTCAGAGGAAAAGATACAGAGGGCTGTTGATACAATAAGAGCTCGTACAAACCTGCTCCATTCTTGATAATAGATTTGGTTTGCTATCTGACAATAGCCTTGCTAACTGACAATTCAATCAATCTCAATTGGATTACCATGCAAAACAGAATAAAAAATTAAGAACAATGTAGGAATATAGAGAAATATAGCATGCACACTAGTTTGGAAAGGTTCCATTCTACAAACTAAATCAGAAGAGTTTGCAAAATTGCTTAATGTTAGATGGTTTTCTTGTTATTCGGCCTAATTGCATAGAGCAATTGCATATAGCAATAGCAAGTACTAGTTAGCTTGATGTTGGTTAGTCGTTTAATCAAGTTGGCAACAGGTTTCACAAAAAAAAACAATTTAGAATTGTTTTAAACACACATGACCGTTTATCACTAAATTTGATGATGACAATGAATTAGCTTTAACCCATTTGTGTATTAAACAAGCTGCTGACGAGGTGGATCATTAACTAAATTATGGGTTTAACTAAAAACAGTTATTCAACGCCAGTACAATAGACAATTTTGTTGAAATGGATAATGTTCTTACGAAACAGAAATGCCTACAGGTCAAGAGATTATTATACATATTGATGATACTGAACTAGTTGTAGTTTCATTGAACATTCACTTGTAGTTTCATGTGTTGTAATTTGATAGTTGGATATTTTCTATAGTATATAATGTATGTACTATGAACTGTATCAAATATATGAGTATCAAATGATCACTAGTCGTGTAAAAAAAAATAACTAAACTAGTTCATAACATAGTAATAACAATTTGGCAGAATTATGTACCTTTTTTGCATGAACAAAAACGCATCAGGTTAAATTACCACCGATGCTAATTTGCTGATAACACAAACCCGAAAGCGTTATTTATCTCTTTAGTTGATATTTCCGTATTAGCGTATATATTTTTACAAAAGAAAACTTTACCCATCCTCTATATCTTGTTCATTGTCACAATCACATAGTTCATAAAATATTCTTATCAACTACTCTTATTAGGTATTGCTTGAATAATTTTTAGACTTGTCTCATTTTCTTCACTTATCAATGTCTCTAGAGCTCAGTTTTTGTTGATTTGGCATGTCCATGCCTTTGCATTTTTATCGTATAATCGAATTCAGTGCCATTACCTCTTCTTGTCATTCATTATAGTTTAACACTTTAAAAAATTGTAAAATTATTAAATCAACAATCGAAAAGCTATCATAAGAATTAATATTTTAAGCAAATATGTGTAAAAGCATATTTGACAAATATTAATTAGTTACTAATTAACGAATAAACAAGTAAATTAGCGCACATTGCTAACATAATTGTTAAAAAATTAAAAATCACGCCATACATCAGCTAAAATTGAAGTGATAACGTCGGTGATAATGGACATTATATGACGGCAAAATATATTATTTCAAAATTGCAACAAAAATGTATTCTGTATACGAATATCACGATATGCTTCTTATTTACGGATTACAGAGTACCAGATTTGCATTGATATAAATTGTGGAAATATTGAACCCTTAATTAATCAAATTAAATTAGTAAAACAATTAAAAACATGTGTCTTAATGTCACATCAATCATTTAAAATGTTTTGTTGTGTGAAAAATTAGCGTTAATAATTTCAACTTTAACATTAAACAACAACAATGTGCAAGTTTTCCATTTTTTGTAACAAACCGAATTTATGCTTAAACGTGTGGAACGAATGGCTATAAAAATATTATAGTTAAATTTCAAAAAATACCTTAAGAGGTCAATTAGACAAAAAATGAATTCCCTTGGACCCGAAATTGGCTATCCAAATAAGCACGACGTTGTCAAATTTTAGTTCTGACCCCTTTTCCGCAGAAAGAGATTCATTTTGGACAAATGTTTTAAGGAATATTTTATTCAAAATAATGTAAGGGATCGTTAGATACAAAGCTACAACTATATATATATATATATATATATATATATATATATATATATATATATATATATATATATATATATATATATATATATATATATATTGCATACGTCAGAATTTTAGTGAACCCAGAAAAATATCAATTAGTTTTGGCTAAATATAATGAATTTGCATTCAGAACGTGCCTTATAACCAGATGGTAAAAAATTACATTTTAATTGGAGTGTATTTTATTAATCCTTATATGAACACTCAGTAATCCTGCATGCTTTCACCTCGGTGATTTTTGACGAAATTGCCGTCTGTGTCGATTATGCATCTAATTAACGCCAATAGTTGGCGCTCATGTCTCGTATGCATATGGATGAGGGGACGATGGATACCGGTTGTGTACGTAAAAGTGATGAAATTACCTTTGAACGCACTGGCGGGCGACCTAACATGAAATCAGGTCTTGTTGGGGTAGCAAATGGCCTATTATATTGGAATTTACGTCAGAGATGGTCAAAGGATCTATAGCCAGGACCGGTAAATGAATTAACTCGATTAATATAAGTCTGGCAAAGGAATATTTGGCCCAGTGATGAAGTTAGTAAAGTTAGTAATATAGTTTATTAAATTTTGGAGTTAAAAATATAATCAAAAATCACATTTATACGAAATGTTTAGAACAAGTTTCTAGAAAGAAATCTTTTGTTAATTAAGTAAAATATATATATATATATATATATATATATATATATATATATATATATATATATATATATATATATATATATATAAATATATATAAAATATATATATATATATATATATATATATATATATATATATATATATATATATATATATATATATATTGACATTGCAACATTAAATATATGGACTATGAAAACTGAGGCCCGATTGCAAAAACTGTTAATCGAACTTGACAACATACATTGGGATATTATTGGGCTCTGTGAAACACGAAGAAAGGATGAAGAGTTAATCAAACTGGAACCAACTGGACACGTACTCTACACTCGAGGTACGGTAAATGGCCGATGTGGCGGAATTGGATTCCTCATCAATCGAAAGCTGAAAGACAGTGTGGTAAAATTTGAAAGTACATCCGACCGGACTAGCCCAATGCGTCATTCGACTGAATAAAAAGTTTAGGCTTCAAATCGTCCAAGCTTATGCACCAACTATGAGCCATAGGGATGAGGAAATTGAGGAATTTTATGATGATATGGCCCAGCTTTTATACAAGGAGGAATGTAGATACAAAATCCTGATGGGTGATTTTAATGCCAGAATTGGAACAATAAGAACAGACGAAAATGCAACTGGCCCATATGGAACTGGTGAGCGAGACAATAGGGGTGACAGATTGGTTGATTTTGCTGAAGGACAAGAACTATATATTATGAACTCATTTTATAAGAAAAATATCAGCAGAAAATGGACATGGAAAAGTCCATCTGGACTGCTGGAGAGAGGAAGCGATTTTGAGATTGCTTTGTCAAACCGGTTTGCTGCGTTACAAGATCCAGAGGAGGTGGAAATATCAGTTCAATATGAAGAAATCGCCAACAATATACTTCAAACGGCTGGTTCAATAGCACTAAAAGAAAAATGTCTCAAACAAACAAAAATCTCCAGTGAGACCATTGATTTAATGAAGAAACGACGAGCAATGAGAAATGCAGGTAGTGCTTTTGGCAGGGTCGAGTACACTGAGCTCTGCAAAACTATAAGAAAACGTATCAAAGAGGACACGCGCCAATTCAATATGCAGCTACTGCAAAAAACCCTGGAAGAAAACAAAGGAATTAACAAAGCTAAACAGAAGCTGAGAAACAAAAGAACGTAAATATATGCTTTAAAGCGTGAGAATGGCACAGTGTACAGGGCGCGTACCCAAATGTTAGAGATTGTCAGAAAATTTTATTCCCAATTATATGAAGATCAGAACCAATCAAAGACAACAATACCCACGGAAGAACAAATGCCAGATATCCTAGTGGAAGAAATAACAAATGCTATAGAATCGATGAAAAACGGAAAGGCTCCAGGAAATATAGTGTAACTGTCGAAATGCTAAAAGCTGGTGGTCAAACTTTATATAATACACTGGCAAAATGATACTTATAATGCCTCAAAGAACAAAAAGTACCGGACTTATGGAAACATGCAGAAGTGATCCTTTTACATAAAAATGGAGCACAGGAAACACAGGCACACACTAAGATAATTTCTAAAAGAATATTAAAAAAACTGAATAACGCACAACCAAGAGAACAAGCAGGATTTAGAAGTGGATTCAGTACACTGGATCACATCCAGGTTCTACAGCAGGCCACAGAAAGGCACAACGAATACACCATGCCACTGTGTTTGGTTTTTATCGACTACGAAAAAGCATTTGACTCCGTCCCAAAGCATGTAATAATGGATGCACTGCTTAGCCAAGGGGTAGATAAAGCATATGTAAACCTATTAGGATCGATATATAATGAAGCTACAGCCACAATTCACCTTGGATAGTGTAACTGTCGAAATGCTAAAAGCTGGTGGTCAAACTTTATATAAAACACTGGCAAAATGATACTTAAAATGCCTCAAAGAACAAAAAATACCTGACTTATGGAAAAATGCATAAGTAATCCTTTTACATAAAAACGGATCGCAAGAAGATTAAAAGAACTACCCTCTAATACGCCTCCTATAAGGTAATGTACAAAGTTTTCACTAAGATAATATATAAAAGAATATTAAGAAAATTAAATGACGCAAAACCAAGAGAACAAGCAAGATTCCGAAGTGGATGGTGTACAATGGATCAGTGCTCAAACATTCATCTTCGGTTTTGACGAAGAAAAAACTGAAAAATATGCATTGGGAAAACTTCGAACACACTGCATACAGCCCAGATTTGTCACCCTGTGATTATTTTTTGTTTGCGCCCTTGAAAAATGCATTTGAATGGGTACGATTCAATAACGATCAAGATGTTGAGGTCTTCGTGCGCAATTGGCTGATGACCCAAACCCAAAGTTTCTATGAACTAATAATTCACAATCTTCCAAACCGCTGGGAAAAATGTGTAGAGCGTGGAGAGGACTATGTCGAAAAATGATATAGTTTTTTGTGTTATTTTATAAATAATAAATATGTATAAAATAATTCTGGTTTAGAGGCAATTCAATTTCAGTGCCTTTTCTTTCGTAAAACATGTGTACTGTAGCAGAATTTTCCAGGTTTAAAATGTTGTAAATAGTACGTTTGTGCACATCAGTATACTATACATCCCCGCATGTTGTATCAGACTGTACTCGTTTTGGCATCCGCTGAATGACTATTATTTAGTTTTGAGAGTATAATGTTCCAAGCTATCTGTCCTTCAAGTTTTAGACCTTCTAAAGTATCTGGGAAATAAGGAAAATTTCCTGTTCTTGAAGCTTGAAGTGCCTTTGTTCTCACAACCCTACTCTTTAATTGAATTTTAAAATTAGATCTCGAATAGACATAAGTCTTAAAACATCCATATTAAACATCCTTTGTGCATTTCGATATATGGTGCCTACTCTTCTTTAATGTTAGACATTACAAAATCACATTCAACTTATGGTATTATCATCATCTCATTACAATAATCAGATTTTTGTTAGTACGGTTGGCGATACAACCAAATTAAAAACCTCCCTCCTCCCTTCAATGATTTGGTCTCTTTTAATTTCACTAAATATTTAAAAAAATTTAAATAATAAAACAATTTGTTTAAATCGAGCAAAATATGTTTTTGTTATCAATGGCATCTTTATTTATTCAAATATATTCATTTACTCCTTGCTACAGTACGTATGCTCCAACAAAAAATTATTTATATTGAACACATCCTTCTGGTTGAGGAGGAAAGGTGATGTCATTTTATACACATATCTGGAGTCTCTATTGAAAATTCTACATCTAACTTACCAACCAATCTATCTGACAGAATTGCAATTTCTTCACAAATTGTAACTTCCAGCTAGTCTACTCTGTGTAGACGTACAGTCAATAAGTTGAAAGAAATGCTGTTGAATGCGATGTAGAACTTTGAAGAGAGGCTGCTCCATGCAATTCTCCGTAATTAAAAAATCAATGGGTACCAATCAAAACGGCAGTTTTTTACAGACTATTTTGACTTAATTTTTTTTAGTTACCCTTATTAGGGATGCATGAGTTATAGGTGAGTATTTAGGAGTATTATGTATGAGTTATTAGGAATGCATATATATATATATATATATATATATATATATATATATATATATATATATATATATATATATATATATATATATATATATATATATATATATATTTTTGTGGGGATTAGGAAATCTTCTAAAGACATCCATGTGTTCGATGTTCAGTGACATGGGAATGTCGGATTCATGCCCTTGTTGGAGTCATGCCTACCGACTAAAACCCTTCCCCCTCAAGGATATCTGCTCGTGGCCTGGAAACCGCCGTTAGGCATTACTTCAGGGTACACAACAGATTGTCAGTCCAAATTTGCCTTACATCTTCCCTCGTCCTCTATTTTTGTCCTCATTATTTTCTCTACCATGCCCATTATTCTTGCCCACTGTCTTTTTCCTTCCAAAAGCAGAACGCCGATGTTGTGTTCCGTTATTTCTACATTGCATTCGGCAGCAGTAGCAATCCGAAGCGGTTCCCATCTCGGGCAGTGGAAGATTGTGTGGTCCCTTGTATCCACCATCCCACAATAGCGACAATCCTTGTCCTCTGACTTTCCCATTCTGTATAAATAATATCTGAAGGATCCATGGCCCGTTATTGCTTGTGTTGTGTAGAAATTTGTCTCCCCTAATTTTCTGTTGTGCCACTCTCTCACGTCTCGGATAAATGTTTTTGCCTTTCCCTCATAGTCGTTCCATTCTTTGTGCCAGGCTTCCAGTAATTTCTGTCTTGCTTGGGTTTTTGATTCCTTTCCCCTTTCGAATATTGATATGCTTTCCATGATTCGGAGTCTTATTGGTGGTAGACCAGCAACGGCTAGGATGGCCATTGTGGGCACGGTTCTATATGCACTTGTAATACGTATTACCATTTTTCTGTTTACTCTTTCGAGCATTGCCTCGTAGTGCTTATACCTTAATACCTTTGCCCCAATTTGCCCAATATATATATATATATATATATATATATATATATATATATATATATATATATATATATATATATATATTGTTCTTTTCATTTTCATATTAGCTCTATCTGTGCTGTTAGTTGAGTTATTTTTATCAGATCTATGGTGGTTCGAAATTAACACTGTAGAAAAATATGTCAATCTTAACAAGTTGGTTTGCTTATCATAAGCATTAAGTTGCAAATGGTAATGAAATTCATAAAATTATTATGATAATCATGGATTGATCTATGAATCCGCTGGTGGGGGCTGTGAAAATATGAGGTGTGGATTTTAATGTGATGAAAAGGTGTTTAACGCGAATTCTGAAATGGGCGGAACCGACAGTCCAAACAAAGGAAGAATTAGTGGGTGGAAAGAAATAATTAATCCTGTTTTTGGCATCAAAGTATAAAAATTTCTTTTTCCAGAGAAAAAAGATTCCTCTCATCCGACAACTACCTCCCTCAGCTATCCAATCTCTACTCGAAATATATAATGACATCTGGATCACCGGATCTTTCCCATCTTCATGGTGAAACTCCATCCTGATACCTATCCATAAACCTGGCAAACCCCGTACTCTTACTTCAAGCTACCGCCCAATATCTCTGACCGACCACTTGTGCCAAATCCTCGAACGAATGGTGGTCAGACGGCTATCCTTGCTCTTGGAGAAAAACTCTCCTCTTGACAAACCTCAACTAGGTTTTCGCCCGCATAGATCTACTCTAGATCACCTAGTTGCTTTCGACCAGAATATCAAGGAAGCATTTATACGAGGTTACCACCTTATAGCCGCCTTTTTGGACATGAAGTCTGCTTTTGATACTGTATGGAGATACCAAATCATCAAGTCTCTGCGCCTTTGGGGGTATCGAGGCCCATTAATAAAATTCATTCACAACTTCTTAACCAATCGCCTCTTCTCTGTCAGAATCAGAGGTCACATGTCCTCTTAACATCCACAAGAGAATGGGGTACCCGCAGGGATCCGTCCTTAGCCCCACCCTATTCAATATAGCAGTTAATAGCATCTTCGAAATCTTCGAAAATAAAGTGCAGTTTCGCCTCTATGCGGACGACGTTCTGTTTTATTATTCCTCACCCAGCCCGCGCGTCTGCGAGAGAAGAATCCAGAATGTCCTCGGTGAGCTCTCTACTTGATCCACCTGCTCCGGTTTTAACTTCTCCCCTGAAAAATCCAACATCGTACATTTCTGCAGAAAAAAATCCTGCTCTAGACTCCAATCCTTCACATTCCTAGATCGAGATATCCTAACTCAGTCCACCGGAAGATTCTTGGGCCTAACATTTGACTACCGCCTAACCTGGAAGGCTCACCTCATTGATCTAAAATCTAGATGCATTAGATCTTTAAGCCTAATAAAGTTCCTCGCTCACTCCACTTGGGGAGCTGACTATTGCTCACTTCGCTCAATTTATCTAACTGTCATCCGACCAAAGATAGACTATGGCTGCATAGTATACCACTCTGCTCCAACCTCCTACCTCAACTTGATCGATCCCATCCAGAACACAGCCATCAGACTGTCCTTGGGTCTCTTTCGAACCACTCCTATCCCCAGCCTGCTTTGTGAGGCTGAGATAGAACCACTAACACATCGACGTCTTCAATTACTTACAAACTATTCTTACAGCCTCTCATCCAGACCATTTCTCCCTCACGCTTCCTCATTCTTCAATCCTCGACCTATCCCGCCACATCTTATCAGAACTAGTCCTCTTGAGTGCGTGGGCCACATTTTTCATCAATCCAGGAATAAATACAATCTATCTTACCAGGACTGCTATCCAATTACCCCTTCTAATCATCCCCCATGAGCCCTACATTCTATGCCTTTTAACTTCTCCCTGCTCCGCTTAGACAAATCATCCACCCCTGCACTCTCCTTTCAGCACCACTTCCATATCATCCTCGACTCGATTCCCCAAACCAATATCATTTTCACTGATGGATCCAAATCTGCAATTGGTGTAGGATCTGCATTCGTACTCTTTCCCTTAGGGAATCCTCTCCTTCCCCAAACCTTTCGCTATCACCTAAGCCCTCAATCCAGCTCTTACACGGCTGAGACCCTAGCCCTTGAAAAATCTCTCCAATTCATACTCTCCCAACCCCCATCCAAATGGGCAATATGTTCGGACTCCACCAATACCCTTAGAGCTCTGGAAAAGGGATTAGACAATCATCCTCTCATATCCCGCTGTCTGGACCTCATTGAGGATATCCTTGCCATCGGATCCACCGTTCAGTCTCTCGGGATCCCTAGCCACTGCGGTATAGTTGGAAACGCGATAGCAGACACTGAGGCTAAAATAGCTGCCACAGATGGATCACCATGTCCCACTCTAATTTCATCCGACCTACCGTCCTTCGTCAAATCCCTGGTTAGAGAACAGTTACAGAATCACTGGAGCCTATTACAAGGACACAATAAGCTCAGAGAAGTTAAAACCACCTACTTCCTCAACAATTTTCCGAACTTCCCCTGTAAAAGAATCTTCACCATCTGGTTCAGGATAAGATCGGGACATTGCGCTCTCACACACCAGTACCTCTTGAGGAACGACCCTCCTCCTATCTGCTCCTCTTGCGGTGAACCTCTGTTCACTGACCTGAACCGTTGACACATCAAACGTCAGGACCAGACTTTCCCTCCCCAGTGACCTCCCTACTCTCTTCCGACCCGGTTTTCTCCTCCTCTATCTAAGAGAAATATCAATCATTGATCACATTTAGTCGCTGCTATCGCTATACCTCTCTCACATCTCTCATCATCCATCCTCCCCATTCCTTAACCTCCACTACACGTTCAGCCCACCACCATCCGAAAACATTCCCCTTTTCTTCAACACTCGCCCTTCTTTATCAAACCCAGAACCCTAAATCTCTAATGTAAGCGAACATCTGCCGTAGTCATACAAAAGGTCTCAATTAATGGACACACTGTGGTCGCTAAATGGTCTCTGTCACCGATGCGACCTTCATCCTAATTTAACTAACTAACTAATTAGAAATAGAAAACAAGCAAACCACCATTGAGGAAGGTAATGTAATTTTTAAGAGGGAATATGACTAGGGAAGGTGAGAGAACATCGTTCATTGTTGTTTGTATGGAGTACGTCCAATTTCGATTACTCCCTAACGGTTTTCTAGAGGAAACAACTCCTTACGTATGTTGAGGGATATATACGGGATATATAGTGGGGACTAGAAATTCCCGTATAAGTATAAGAGTGAAACTTTTAAAAGATATTCTTTCAGGGTCGGTTGTTAAAAGAAGAGTGTCATTACTCAACTTCTTTAAGCAAACCAACAGAGTTAATAAGTCATTTGTGGATTGCAACAGGGAAAGTGCTATTCACAAGGGATGTGATCATCACTATTACGAGAAATAATAAATCTTAATCTGATCTGATCTTAGATCCTAAGGGGGCAAAGAGATTTGAATTAGATGAAGACATAAAAGTTCTACGAGTGAGGAAAAAAGAAGTTCACCGAGGCGGTGTTCCATATCTCCAAGCAAGAGGTATTTCGGAGGTTCTGTTAAAGATACCTAAAATGCTTTCAGATGTCATTCAGGCATCACCACGCTTCGCATAACAATTTCACTTAAGGGAGAGGTTACGTTGCCCCAAAGTCATCAGTTAATCTGGAAAAGTCCAGATTACTCGAGGGGTAAATTAAAACTGTCTTGACTTAAAAACTGAATTATATTGCAAAACCTGTCTTGCCGACACGCCCTAGGATATTCCAACGAATTTGGCTTCGATTTGCAACATCCATTTTATTCGCTAGAATTAAGAGCCTCGGACTACGCTATTCGTTTCTAAGTATGCAAAAACACCTACTTTTTGCGATATTTTCAAGACATGACGACGTTAAAGTCGACGTTGAAGAAGTTAACAATTCTCAATTTTATTAAAGTCGGAATATGATATATTGAAGTGGCAGAGGATTATCTGGAAAAATAAATGAAATTTCAAATTCCAAAACTTGATTTTTATTTTCATTCCACGGACTTTTCAACCCATCCTCGTGTATGTCAATAACAGAAAAACGCTTTTTGTAGATGTTCGGGAGTTTACCCATTCCTGGAAATAATCATGTTAAAAAGTTTTATAACGTGTGTGTTCAATTTGTGGCCGGACGATAAAACGAATAATAGTTCTGAAATCCATTTTCATCGTAATGCGTTATTAGATATTAAGCTTTTATGTAAATTTACCCATAGTCAACATTTAACCAGAAGGGATTTCAGTTTTAACAGAAATAATTCAAATAATGCCATAGCAGGCGCAATTTCAAGCAAATCGTGCATATACTAACCGCAAAAATAAAATTGGCGATATATATGATGTCACATAGATTCGAAATGACGTCATATATTTCCCTTATGTAAACTTATCATAAAATATTGGCATTGATTTTAATAACTCAGGCTCTATAATTTTATGGCAAACTAATTTTATTTGCTATGTTTATTAGGTAGGTAATATGGAAACATATTTTTTATAACTTAACGATATAAATGTAGACATTTAAAATATCATATTTCAATATTTCTGCACGTTTCATTTAACTCTATACTATCATATCCAAAAATATTGGCCCAATTAGACAGATCCCCACTCAAATGTTTACCTTTCTAATGATTTATGACAAATAAGTAATAACCTCATGATATTGGACCAGATAAATACAAAAATGGCTTAAAAAACTATTTTCTTCGTTTGAAATCCAACAAAACATTTACAAATTTACTATTACAAGCAAATTCGAGCGAAAACGTGACTCAAATAGAAATAGAATTAAACTCGAAGAGTCCTGAACCTCTAAACACCAAATAACTTTATGTTTTAAACCTTAATATTTATGTTTAAAACTTGCTATCCATATTAGCATCATCAGGAGATGATTTTTTCTGGTAGATCTCTTCGAGTTTCATGTTTCACACAAAAGTTCCAATAGAATAATTGAGTTGAAAAATTGTTGAAAGCTGCATATAGACGTGTCACCGCTGTTTCTAAATATTCACTTCTAATAAGAACATACAAAAAGAAGAGAATATACTGGCACCCGAGATGTTGGAACCTGTATCTAGTTTGACTGTTTCAACTGATTTGGAGATATCTTACGTACTTGGAGATGAGAAAAACACAATTCTCTGATGAACTGCATCACAGAATTGTACAAACAGCAGAAGAAATAAATGCAAGGAGATTGGCACGATTGGTGAAACCATTTGTTCTGAGGAAATGCAGAGCAATTATTCGTGCTGAAGGCAAACAATTTCAGCATTTGCTTTAGTTTTAAAGAAATATTGTGATTGAGTTTTATCTTAATAAAATAATAGACCCATTATTAATTTGACGCAGATACCTTGCCTTTGGGTTGAGTTTTTCTTTTGCAAAATAGAAATACAATAATATTTTTTGTGGAAAAAAAATGCCAATTGTATAATTTTTAAATCTTCACTAAAGGGGCCATCTTAAATGTCAATCTGTTTATCTCTAATTCGTCGTCGAACATCATCACTATCTATCTCACTCTATCACATCTGCCCATCTCACTTACAGTGGTCCATCACAAGTCCATTTTTGAACAAACAAAAGTATTTTTTATCATGGTATGACTTTTTTGAAATGTGGTCCTTTCGCAAAAAAAATAAGCAATAATATTTTTTGTGGAAAGAAAAGTGCCAATTGTTGTGCCATTTTGAAATATTGACTAAATGGGCCATCCTTTAAAATAACTTGCCCAGGGTAGTGTAATATACATTTTTTAAAAGATGAGGTGTCAAAGTTAGCCGACATAATGTTTTTAAACCACGTCTCAATGAAACTTTTTTTACTAAATTAACAACGTTCAATGTTTGATTTGTGATTGTGATTAATAGTCATGCTATTAGTCGCTTATTAATCGTATTTAGGATCGCGTTATAATAAATAACTCTAAGATTAATATCTAAATTTCCACTATATTTAAAACTTGTACGTATGACAACGTATGACAAAACTTGTACGTTTGAAAAAGACACTGCGTCGAGACAATTGTCAGACGTACGTGGACGTAGTGGAAATTTAGATATTAATCTTGGTTTTTTATTTAAAATGAATTTCCATCAAGTATCGGTTACCTCGGTTAAATAAAAATAACTCTGAAAAATCGGGAAATTTGTGATCACAGTACCTAAAGATATAGCGTAGGGTGTTGAATTTCAAGATTTTCAAAAATATACCTATTATTACTGAATATAGTAACATGGATTTTTTCTTATTTTTGATAAAACTGGTATAACCTGGCCTTTCGTCAAGGCACCCGCTTGATGCTGAGTTTCGGGACACATTGTATGTATATATAAATATATATATATATATATATATATATATATATATATATATATATATATATATATATATATATATATATATATATATATATATATATATACTCGGTTTATTATAAATATATAAAATATATTATTGAATGCTTCATAATAATTGCCCGGACTTGGTTAAGCCTGTACGTTAAAAGTGACCTTTACTGTTTGTGGCCTGTGCATTTCTTCATCCGCCACCCAAAGCGCCAGAAAGCGTTTCCCAAAACCACTTTCTGGTCTTAAGCCGTCCTCAGTTGGTCTCAAGCTGAACGCTTGGAGAGCGGATGAAGGAACGACAAAAGCCATGACCATATAAATCGGGCATGTCGAATGGTGCCTGCAATGACATCCATTAATCGCGGTCGCACGATGGCTATGTTGGTTATCTTACATAGAACACCGATCGATACCTTAACACAAAATCCCATCAGCGCCCTTCTCAAATCCAAGCTGTAACAAACACCCTAATTTCCAGATCCTTCCGACTGATACTACTAGATACACGAAGTGAGGAACTACCAAAAATTTTCACAGTCCTTAGGCAAAATGGATATTCAGAAAACTGTATCAGAAAAGCCATTTCCAGTCAAAAAACGAAAACACGAAGAACAATAGAGGATCAAGAACCCAATGCACCAAAGAAAAAGTCAGACTGGAAAATCATGGAGATTATAGCATAACTTGTTCCGACTGCAACAGACAATACATAGGACAAATAAATAGACGGATCTCGGCCAGAATACAGGAACATCAAAACAACTTAAAAAACAAACAAACCACTTCCACTCTGTTCCAGCACCATCTACAAACAGGACATTAAATCAGTTTTGAAGGAGCCAACGAAGTAATGAATATTAAAAACTACAAGGTCCGAACAATTAGAACCGCCCTTGAAATAGAAGAAAGGAGTAATCTAAATACGTAAACCGACGCTCGCAACATTCCAAAAGTATGGAAATCGCTTCTGAAGAAAAAACAAACACTGCATCGTGGAGACGAGGAAAAAGCAATAAACAGACACCGGAAGCCTCTAAGAGTAAGCGTAACGACCCATTCACCCCAGTTGGACTCTTCACTCGAAACTAACAATATTTGAAAATTCCAAATGAGATTTTGGCGAAACATCGTGACTCTTTCTGAGAATGATTCCTTTGAAAAGCTGGTTGTCCATTTTAATGACGGATCGTGATCACACACATGGCCAGTTGACCTGGCCTGGCCCCGATCGTCTCTCCCAACTGCTTTCCTTGAGTTCGTTTGGAGCTCGGCTGATGACGGCTGAAAGGCTATAAACCTGTCTCGAGAGACACGTGACGTCGCATGGTGGACAGTTGGGCGAAGGGATCGGTGACACCACGTGAAAAAAGGGTGAAAGATTTCTGTAATATTTCCCTCGACGATTCCGTTACGCTACCTTGTGGGCATATATATATATATATATATATATATATATATATATATATATATATATATATATATATATATATATATATATAAGAACAATGTTGTTAGGTGCTTGACCGGGAATGAGCCCCATCCATCCCTGCAACTGGAAGGCATATGTTTCGCCTCTCGATGTTCAGGCTCGTCAGGGTATCGACACATGCTCTCCCGTCAAGAATAGAGAGACCCCATCTACAGTCATCTACCTAAAAAAAACCACACACCATATCACCTAACAAAAATTTTCATTTGGGCGGAGTGTGGGAGATTGTGGCACCCAGCGGTTGGGTGTACTTGACACTTAACTACTGTTGTCTCATTGGACGCTATCCAAAGAAATCTAACATTACATATTTACGCCATCCGATGGGACGTCGGCGAGAGTATGGGTTGCTGACTGTAGATGGGGTTTCCCTATTCTTGACTTCTTGACGGGAGAGCATGTGTTCTCCATTTGCAGGGATGGGTGGGGCTCATTTCCGGTCAAGCACCTAACAAAAATGTTCATTTGGACGGAGACGCAGGTTGCTGTGTGTTCCACATGAGGTTGTGGAACCCAGCGGTTGGGTGTACTTGACACTCAACTAATGTTGTCTCATTGGACGCTGTCCAAAGAAATCTAACATTACACATATACGTATATATATATATATATATATATATATATATATATATATATATATATATATATCGATACAATGTTTTTTCCAATAAATATACTTATGGTCGTTTCTAATTTCAATTTCAATAACTACAACCTATCAAACTAATCTTGTGGAAGCCCCATAAAATACAAATCATCGATTTATTGTTACTTCGTATTTAATTTCCATAGAAAAAATAAATATTTATAGAGGCAATAACGTATTCATATACAGAAATATCAATAAATTCATTTAATGAGCCAAAAGCTGATATTTAAACTATGTGCCACAGTGATTTAAATCAATATAACAATAAAAAAACATTTTGGTTTGATGACCCATAATTCCTTCTTATATCTAACCTATTATTCCGTTACAAAATTTTATGCCACTACTTAAAAATTCAATTTTGACAGCAAAATTAAACTAAGATTAGGTCACAGTGAAATTTTTCAATTCTAATTTCATCTTGTTCATCGACAAATGGATTCTGTATCCACGCGAACTTTGTAACATAAATATCTTCGAAATAATGTGAATAAAATTTCGTTTAGTTTAATATTAAGTTTGGCACAAAAATCATTTATAAGCAGAAACATTTCAAGTTCTTTTTTGTAAATTTGATTACCATAGGTCAATTTTTTATTGAAGGTTTTCACTTTATCTTACTGAATCAGTGAATGCATTTGTGGTCTATGCATTGATTTATTCAAACCAATTAATTTTCCAAAAAGTCCAACGAAATGGGTCAGTTTAATAACAAATGTAACATTCCTAAACAAATTTGTCTATTTATCTTGATTTTCATCGAGAAAAATTACCAGCTCTTCTTTAAACACACTTTTCCACAAGAAAACCAGTGTATTGTACAATACTATTAAAGTGAGGTATAATTAACTTCCATTCCTTTACATTGTGTTGCGAACAAACCAACCTTTAAAAGGTCTTGTTATTAGATTATAACTTTTATTATAAAAAATATTGATAAATTCTTAGGTCATATTTTTTGACACAAAAGATAAAATTATCAAGTATAATGAATTCAGTCAAATATTACATAAAATCCGTAGAAATTACTGAAATTAAAAATATATATTTCCTACTGAATAATACTGTAGATGTAGATTGAAACAGATTTTCGAAACCCTAAAAGTAATAATTTAACTATATCCCATTCAATATAAATTTTGTAACATATGAAATTGTGGACTAATCCTTCAAAAGCCAAAATAAAAATGAATCCACAGAAGAAAAAAAAACTGCAGAATAATGCTATTTTACTGAAAAAATATTAAATTCTTTTAACAAACTAAAAATGTTAAAGTGCATTTATTAAAAATGTTAACGTGAGTTATTAAAAGTACAAGGTGTCCCGAAATAATTTGGGACTTTCTTTTTGATATAGCTATATAAATAAAAGAGTTCATCAAAAAAACCTTTATTAATGATTGAAATATACATTTTAGGAAATTACTTATAAAAAATAATGTCATCCAAATGTAAACCTTCACACTCACGGCACTCATGTAAACGAACAGCAAAATTTCTTAGAACATTTCCTGTGGGATATTTTCTTTTAACTGCACCAAAGATCCCGGTTTATTGACGTAAACTTTCAGTAACAATTCAGGACTACGTGAAGGATAATTATATCACCTCTACAGGAGATTAAATTATTTGCGAAAATTTCACGAATTCGTGGTAGAAATGTGTTGGAAGTGTGTGACGTTGCTGATGTTGCAGTTTAGGTACCACAAAATTGTCCAACATTTCCACATAACGCTCTGAATTGACGGTAATTGCGCGTCCTCTGCCGTCTTCAAAAAAGTACAGACCGATTATTCCTCGCGCTGACATTGCAGCCCAGCACAGTGACTTTAGGCGAATTGAGGGGTTTTTGAGGTTTGTGTTTCGGGTTAGTTGCACTCCAGTAACGACAGTTCTGTTTATTTACATGACCGTTGAGATGAAAATAAGCCTCATCCGAAAACAATATGTTGTTGAATGTTGTAAATCAATCAGTTACCTGATTGGTTTACTGAATTGAATCCTCTGGCCGGCATCTTGGGGCTTTAACTGTTGCACTAGTTGAATTTTGTATGGGTGCAGTTTTAAGTCTTTGCGCGCGGAATGTGGTGTAATGATGATCGAGGCACATTTAAAGCATGCGCTCGCTTACGAGCGAAAAAGTCCGAATTATTGCGAATGGGCTGACTTACCATTTTCACATTTTCGTCATTTCGTTAGACCTTGGTCGCCGGGACATACGTTAATCCATAGTTGAACCGGTTTCTTCAAACCTCTTAATCCATTTCCTGATGAGGGGAACACTTGGCGCAAATTTAATGTTACGCAAACCACGATGACTGCAGAACTTTCTCTGCACTACAGTCACCGAATCATTGTTTTTGTAAAATTCTTACACACACAGCGCACGGTCTGTTCCCGAGAAACGGCCCATAGCGACTAAATTCCTAAACGCAGGGTTATGGTTTGACATGCGCTCCGCGCCCCTCTCAGTAGTTTAAACAATGAGGCAATGAAATAGAAATTTTCTGTGAAAAACCCAAAATACAAGATTAGTAAATATTTATCTTTCAGGACAGATTCACAACAATTTATAAAGTGTTGTCTTTATAAAGTGTCAGAATTTTAAAATGAAACACAACGATAACTACAAGTGATAATCGAGTAACTTTTATTTTATCTTAAAGAACATATAATGGTGTCATGTTTTGCAGATAATGTCGTTCTAATGTCCCCTTCGGTTTCATCTGGTGGAATGCATTCTGAAGATCCAAATATTGATTTCTCTTTCACACATATCGCATGTACATTTTCAACAGTAGTCTGAATTTTTCGCATAAGATTTAGTTCTGTAAATCAAAGATTTATCATAACCCACAAAAAATAATCACACTATCTTCAATATCATTTAATTTGACAGTATTTTCAAGACGCAATGTCATTATTTGTTCTCTCAAGATCAAATAAAAATTACACCATTATCACATGTCGTTATCATTATGCCTTTGTGGTATTTATCATAGTGCTTTTGTAGTTGTAGTGTGTATGATGACTTGTAGCCATCATTATACCATCACAACTATTTATATACATAGACATTCATTAGGCAGGTTATATTAGCTAGATTTTAAATAACATATCTGCGAATTTACATGCATATAACATCAGATTTATTTATTATTTCACTTTAAAAATGAGATATAATGACATGCATTATAATCATATCGACGCAAATGGTCGGCTGGTTTTTTAGTATAAATGGGCATGTGGCTACAGTGTCACTAGATCATTGTAGAACAGTCAATTCTGAATGGTATACAACCATTCGTTTTCCAGAAGTCTTTGAAGAAATAAAAATAAAACCAGCGTCGCAGGACCATTCTTCACTATGACAAAGCGACTTCTCACACATCGGACCGAACAACGCAATATTTAACCGATTAAAACATCGCATTGATGAGGCGTACGCCGCACAGTGATTCAATCTATGCACTGTTGTTTAGATAATCTACGTTGAAAGTCATAGTAAGGCATTGCACAAAAATTCTCACGAGTTAATTCCATTTTTTCACTAAGATGAAATTTTCAAGTCACTAAACAACACAAATAGAGTCCGTTCGACAAAATGTTCTGGAGTACATATAAAGCCAAGAATGTCAAACTTTACGATCTATATATATATATATATAAATATATATATATATATATATATATATATATATATATATATATATATATATATATATATATATATATATATATATATATATATATATATATCGAATATATATATATATATATATATATATATATATATATATATATATATATATAGAGTCCGTTCGACAAAATGTTCTGGAGTACATATAAAGCCAAGAATGTCAAACTTTACGATCTATATATATATATATATATATATATATAAATATATATATATATATATATATATATATATATATATATATTATATATATCGAATATATATATATATATATATATATATATATATATATATATCGAATATATATATATATATATATATATATATATATATATATATATATATATATATATATATATATATATATATATATATATATATATATATATATATATATATATATATATATATATATATATATATATATATATATATATATATATATATATATATATATATATATATAGAAAGAGGATTCATAGGATTCATGGAGAGAGGATGAGAGAGGTGTGGAAGATCAGAAAGAATACTCAAAAATGAGTCGGAATGCTTTGCGTGATCCAAACGGGTCTATACGCACCTAATAATATATATGTATATATATATATATATATATATATATATATATATATATATATATATATATATATATATATATATATACATATATATTATTAGGTGCGTATAGACCCGGTTGGATCACGCAAAGCATTCCGACTCATTTTTGAGTATTCTTTCTGATCTTCCACACCTCTCTCATCCTCTCTCCATGAATCCTATGAATCCTCTTTCTCTCCTTAGTCCATTTTGCGCCGATATCCTTGAAACTTCGCTCTCTCATGCGACGTTGAACATATGTATTTTGTTTCTGTACTTGGTTCTGTCCTCAAACTCTATCAAATCAATTTGTTCTCTTCCCAGATCAGTTCTGGCTTGTGCGATCCATGGCTCTGTTGACTTGACGCCTTGTATGTATGTAAGTATTTTGTTGGTGAGTCTTGTCGGTGGGAGTTTACTGATATGTCCATAGAAATTCAACCTTCTTTTTCTTATGTCTGCCGCTACGTTGGACATTCTGTTTGTGGTCTTCCTGGAATATAGTCTGTATCCTTCCTCTGTTAGTTTTGGGCCGAGAATTTTCCTCATAATTTTACATTCTTCTTTTAGTATGTTTTCTATGCCGCTTTTTGTGTGGAGTGTAAGGGTTTCGCTTGCATATAATACCTCTGGTTTGATTACTGTGTAGTAATGTCTTATTTTTGTACGTGTGGATATGTATTTCTTATTGTAGATTGTGTGTTTTACCGTATACCCTCTTCATCTTCTGTAACCGAGTCTTCTGTGCTATATTCTCTCCTCCTGTAGGTTCGAGGATATCGCCCAGTTATTTGAAAAGTGTAACCCTTTTTGCCGCATTTGGTGTTCAAATTTTGGACATCTAATTTTGAGCAAAAAAATTCGGTTTTTTGAAGGCTGGCTAATTTGTAGGCCAACTTTGTCTGTACATTCCTTGAGGACTTCTATCTGTTTGGTTGCCCTTGTTTCATTGTCTGCAAGTATGGCCAGGTCGTCCGCGAAGGCTAGGCTTAAGATTTCTATATTATTTTTGGTTCGTTCGAGTCGTATTGGTTTCCAGTGTCCTTAATTTGTTAGTTTCTTTTCCCATTCCCTTATAACTTTGTCCAGGACCAGGTTGAAGAGGAGTGGGGATAACCCATCTCCTTGGCATACTCCGGTTTTAATCAGAAATGGTTCGGAAATTTCTCCCAAAAATTTTACTTTAGAGACTGTGTCGGTCAGTGTCTGCTTGATCAATCGTAGTGTTTTGGGGTCGAGTCCTTTTTCTTCTAGGCTTTTGAACAGAGATTTTCGATTGATGCAGTCGTATGCTTTCTTGAAGTCCACAAATGTGGAGATGATTGGGACGTTCCTGATGGCTTTGTATTTCAGTAATGTTTTTAACTTAAAGATTTGTTCAGTGCATGAGCGACCAGGGCGAAAGACTGCCCGGTACTCGCCAATTTTGTGTTCTAGTTGTTCCTGTATTCTCTGGAGAAGGCATGCTTGAGAGGATTTTGTTAGTGACTTATAGTAAGGAGATTCCTCTGTAGTTGTGCACATCTGTTGTGTCTCCTTTCTTATGCAGCAGGTGTATAAAAGCACATTTTCATTCATGTGGTAATTTTTCTGTTTGCCAGATGTTCGTGATAATTTGCGTGAGTTCTCGCAGTGAGTTTGGTCCGAGGTTTTTCAATAGTTCCGCGGTAATACCATGTTTACCAGATATCCTGTTATTCTTCAGTTTTTGTATGTAGATCTCTTCCTGTGTTGGTGGTGGTGATTCTGAGTGGATATAGATACAATTTTCCTTGGGAAATCTTGTGTCGCGTTCGGAGCAATTGAAGAGATCAGAGAAATAGTGTGCCAGCTCCTGACAATTCTCCTGATTGGTTAGCGCTAATCTCCCATTTCGCTTTCTGAAACAAGTATTTTGTGGTGTGTACCCACGAATTTCTCTTGTGAAAGTTCTATAAAAGTCTTTCATATTATAATTGCGGAAATTGTCCTCTATACAGTCTAGTTGTTCCTTCATGTACTTCCTCTTGATTTGTCTGATAACTTTTGCGATCTATTTTCTAGTCTCGTTAAAAAGCTGTTGGCTTTCTTTGGATTTTTTATTGTTGTACTCCTGAAATGCTCGTTTGCGTCGCTACAATGCACTTGTGTAATAAATCTAATACTATGCAGCTTACGCCATCCTGTGGTGTACATCCGCTTTTATCAGTCTGCGCGAATCCGTCCGTGACGCTCCCAGATGCTGTCCATGGACCAGGTATACAAAAAACAAAGAATTTTCCGTGCTCCATGTAATAACAGCTCATTTCTTCAGTAGCCCCCCAAAACAACTATCTCTCGAGACCGGGAGATATGAAAATATTTCTTTAAAAGGACCTATTAATTTTAGTTCAAAAATAAGTTCATAAAAATAGAAATGTTAGTAACAAACAAGAACTGTATTGTAGCTTAAAAATTAGATAAAGGGTTATCCATTTTGTGCTTCGGAAAGTAAAATAAAAAGCACACAAAGAATTGAGATTTCGATATTTTTTTTTCATTTTATTGCTTGAACTTTGTCATTAAGTATGGAATACATCATTTAAATGTCCACCGTGTAACCGCTTGCACGACTCTATCCTTCTGGGGTATTTTTTGATGACTTTTCCGCATATTTCAGCTGGTATCTCGGCCATGACTTGACGAATGTTGGTTTTCAACTGCTCAATTCTTTGAGGATTGGCTATGTAATCAAGATTTTTCGCGTAGCTATACAAAAAAAGTTCAACGGCATCAAATCGCATAATCTCGGCAGCCAATTGACATCACCAATAAAACCAAAATTGGCAGTGTAGTGTGGTTTCTGGCGTCGTCTTGTTGGAACCACATATCGCTCACATGAAAATCTTCAATTTCCGGCTAAAAATAATCGGTTGTCATACGGCTATAGCGCTCAGAATTGGCGTTAATAATCACTCCTTCTTCGTTTTCGAAGAAGTACAGGTCAGTGACACCACCTGAACATAACGAACACCAAACTTTTGCAGATGCAATAGTACCCAATCGAAGTATGCTCAGTGCATTCCATGGCAGGCGGGCTTTAATTCCTGCATCACTTGAATTTTGTAAGAATGAAGATGCAAGTCCAAATGCAAAATACGCCATAATGTGTCGTAAGACAAGCCCACAGACTGTGAACGCCGAGGAATAGATAAATTTGGGTCTTCAGCCACACTTTCACTAACAGCAGCGATATTCTCCATCGAGCGAGCGTTACAATGATGCACATATCTTACCACATTATTAACAGATGTAGTATTTCTTGACTGCGTTGGAAATTGTGCTCAGAAGGACGATTATTCTGGCGACCACTTTCTGATCGCAAGGCGCGAAATGGCGGCTACGGCAAAATCACAATTTTTGTAAAAATATTTAACAATCTTAACGCGTTGTTCAGTTGTTAAATGATCTATATTGTAAAATGGTAAACCTTAAATTAAACAAATCACACTTGACATTTAAGTTTGATAGTTATCAAAATACATGGCTGTGTTTTCCGAACCACGAAATGGATAACACTGTATTAGGAGCGAATAGTAACCTTTTAGTATCAAATTAGAATAAAACGAACTAAAAAAATAAACAAAAGGTGGTTAATAACTTTATAAACAATAACAAAGTTTAGAGATCTAATAAATATAAATTTAAAACAGTTTCAATATACAGACAGACATTGTTAACTATTTCAGGGCCGTGTAATAGTTTTACTTCAATAATGATAATATAAATCATCTATGCGTCAGATTTTTTTCCACATTTCATACCAATTGCAAAAATAACATTTGCTGTTACAAATTTCCAGAAAAAAAACATAAATCCCTTTAAATGAAGCTGCAATTAAATTTAATCGGTAGAGAACTGCATAAATCAATTTTTAATATTCTCCTGAATATAGATCGCTAATACTAGTATGAAAAACGAAAAGCATAACTTATTTTCATGGCCATTTAGCTGACATAAACATGCCAGTTAGTTCTGAATTTTTTGCAACGCAGAATGATCTCGGATTGGATCGAAATATAGATTGTTTAAAATTTGGTAAAATCAGGATTTTGTAAAGGATTACGATTAGTTCAGTGCGGCAAATATTAAAATTATCCGGGTTGGTAAACCATCGTCATCTAATGACGATCGAAATTACTTTCAGTTTAAGTAGTTTGGTTGTGACGTGACTCTTAACCTGGGTCCACACCAATAAAAATTTGCGTTGTGCGGGCTGCATATGTTGTACGTAGTGTACATGCATGGCAATGTAGACGCTCTGATACACAAGATCACACACAAAGATTTTCGCCGCACAGCAGGCACTCAAACCATGTGTTGTCGGTCTTCTCGCGAACATCACAGGAATTTGCGGGGCACAAGTGTAGACGTATTGTATTTCACGTAAGTGAAATTAATATTTTTAGTTTCAAAACAAAGAAAAATGAAGAAGAATCAAGAAATCGAAAAAAAAAATATCAAGAAAGAGCGTTATTGGATGAAGCATCTGTACCAAAACAAAAAAGTGTAAATTACAGAAAATAAGTATAAACACTGAAAAATATAAAGAACTTAATTTTTGATGCTTGTTAGAATAATCTAATCAAGCATAATCTACAACCATCCCACAAACACACAGACGAAGCGGGGCGTACAGCATGCACAACACAATTATTTATTGACTGTGTGTGGTAATTTTGCGAGTAAATGTTTTCGCCGCATACTAAATTCCATACACACGCAAATTTGTATTAGTGTGTATCCAACTTTAGATTACATTAAAATATTACTATAAAAAAAATATATTTCTGCATCCATAGTGTAACGAGTTCGGGCTCATATTTTGTTATATTGGATCGTTTCGAACCATTTAATAAATAAATGAGGATTTTTCTTAAAAAAATTGTTTTACAGTAACCGGTTTTAATGGATTTTTAAGCTGATTTTATATTTCAATATAAAATATCATATGAAACCTATGCTTGTGCTAAATGTATTTGAGATTAACTTCAAATATTGATCATAGTAGATATTATATGTAACCTCTCCATTCAACAAGTAATAGTGGCAACTATACCCTGACAACTGGTACCTAGACACAACTGGTTCACCATATGACAGCGTGAGTTGCATAGTATTTCAGACTTCATACCAAACAGCCAATATATACGATCATATCTATTGTCATTTTTCCATCTGCACTCCGAACTTTCAGCTCGAACCTGACTGATAACGGTCAGAAACCGGCATCGGAAGACGTTTGCTGAAAATTGGGAGACGGCTGAATAAATTTGCCTTCTTTTTGGAATATATTTAACAATTTTAGTATATTTGGCTTTGGCTTGTACATGTTTTGATTTATAATTAGTTGTTAAATTGGAAACTAGATTCAAGATTCCTTGGGAATTACATTGTAAATAGATATTTTATGGAGTACATTTAGTCTGAGTACTCCTTAAATACTACTACTTAAATTTTAATAGACAAGATGAGAACTTTTAAAGAACAAAGTGGTGGTAAGGATAAAAAGCTACTGATTTAATATTATTAGGCCCTCAACATAATTCTCCACCTTTTTTTGACTATTTCTTTGACAAATATATATGAAAAAACTAGTGTAAACTCAATCGTGGAAGTAACCTCCCTCACTTTTCCATGCGCTTTCGGCACTTTCAGGTAAACATCGAAACCCAGATCGAAAAAAAATTGCTGGTTTCATTACTACAAAGTGATTGAGGATTTTATCGAGTTTCTCAAGAGATGTGAAGAGGTTATGAACCAGGTGATATTATAGTGATCGGAGGACAAGTACTTACAAGTGCTGAACAAAACAACATTACTTCCCAAAACCGCACATATAATGTCTTGAGCTCCCACAGCATTTTTTGGTATGGTATTTGAATTATTTTTAGCGAAAAAATTGACGAATAATAGTTGTGATGTACGTTACCGTGTTGAAAATAATAATAACTTTATTTTGTCACAGTTCTGGACGTTATTTCTGAATGGACTCGCGCAAATTGAATAACGCTTTAATAATATCCTGTATTAACTGATTAATCGGTTGAAAAAAACTCTTTGTGGACAATCGAGAGTAATAAAAGACAATAGTTAACATTCCTTTATTTTTTGACATATTTTGGGTAGTTTCCTCAGTTCTGATTCATCTTTAGCACGATACTCGCTCGATTATTCAGCTGTTTCTGAGTTATAAGCTTAGATCCATATCTGATAATCAGAAATTATGCATTTCGAAATGTCATCATCCAAAGAAACCTTCATCAACTTCAACACAACAAAACAAGACGAGAAGACACGAGGGAGAAGCCGATGTTTTTTAAAATTAATTGAATTACTGTTACGGGATTATATCATCTAGAAATGAATAGAAATTTAACTTTTATTCCTCATTGTCAAATAAACTGGTTAAATTTTATATCTACAATAATAAATACTTAATATAATTTTCAACAACATCTAACATATTCACCTGGTGAACTAGTACCTCGATCTCTGTCATATTCTTTAAGTTATAAAAATGTTGAACAAAAATGAGAATGAACTAACCCAGATCTTTGATGTTTTTTATATAGTTCCCATTTAAATATTATTAATTTCCATTTAAATAATATTAAATATTTTTATAGTTCCCATAGTTAAAAGAAAATTAAACTAATAAAATATACTAATAATACAGAATACTTTCTAGGTAATTATATCACCTGGAAAGTATTTTGAGTTTCCTGAACGAATTGTAGAAGTATGTATAGTGATGATTAATAAAATAAGACTGGTAGAAAAAACCAAGCTTTCTTTTCTAATTTATTTACCATGATAAATAACACAGACCAAGAGTTGTTTTAGTGCCGGGGTATTTGGAGTTGATTGCATACGAATTTGGTGCCCTGAATTCAAATATGGCATTAATTTTTACCTAGGGGCTCAAATTTCTAAGATATAACATTTTGTTGAAATATACTTTACACTATATTAAGTTAAATCTGTGGATCAAACTGTGGAATTTTTATTATTATATTATACAAATATTATTATATACAAAGGTAGAGGAAAAAGTTATCTATGTCGGACAATATTCGTTCTCAAGAGCTGTGCTAGCTAGTCAAACGTTTGGATAGGCACTTTCTCTGAGTGAGGATTGGGCGTCTGGCAGAGACTAAATCAAGAAGCCATCATCAAGTCCACTTGTTACAGTTGTTCCGATTGATTAACCAATTCTTGTATAAAAATTGTAAAAAAAAACATTGATAAATAAGAAATGAAACTGAAACTGATGAGAAAACTGACTGAGAAATGAAACTGATTTCAAATTTAGATTAAAAAATATAACTCCAAATATAGCTAAAATCCTAGGCTCCAAAAAGAAATTTCTTTTAGGCCTGTGCAATATAATATGCTAATATTAACTGAACTTGAAAAATTGTATTTACAACATAACCAACGCATTTTATTAAATAATGTATTTCTTTCTAATAGTTCGTACTTAAGTAGGGTAAAAAAAAGTGTACTAATTTTAAAAACATCATCGCGTAGCAATTCTAATAAAATATATATTTACTTTATTCATACAGCAAAAGTTAGTCCATTTTCCATTATATTAAAGTATACACGGACCGCTCTAGACATTGTACTGCTGAAGAAAGGTGTTTAATTTTGCAACTGGGATGCCAAAAAAAAATCTTATACATTTATTACACATGCAACTAAATGGTCACAATGTATAATTACTAGAGTTTTCAAAGTATCATATGTAACCCAAAAACAACCAGAAAAGAGACCGTACAAGAAAAATGGATAATCGTATTGTAAGTTTTGAAGGATCCTTTTGCTACCTCTTTTGTAAAAAAAGCGTGTGTGCATTTATGTACGCACGTAAGAAGTTACACTTATTTGGCATAATTAATAAAATAATTCTTGTATGCATTCAAACAAATTTTAATTGAGCAAACGACCAATAGACGAAAGTAAAGTAAATACTGCAAAAAGTTTCAATAAAAAAACACTTAAATTAAAAACAAATGCTGCAACGAGACCCGTGTGCGAGGCCGAAACGACCATAATCATAATAATAAATAATGTGTTACATTGGCGCGCAACTTCGTCCCACGCTAAAAATATACTCTGATCTGTTTTTTTAAACGGGCTAAAAGAAGTATAACTTCAAAAAATCTTGACCTAAGTATTAGCACCAGAATTATAAGACGACGTTTACAACAAAAGTGCCTATATGGTAGAGTGACCAGAAAAGTTCCGTTTTTAAGTAAATATAATATAAAGCAGCGGTAAAAATTTGCGCAAAGAAACTGCAGTAAAGATTTCCAACGTAACTAGTAAAAAAAACATTTTCTTTAGTGAGCAAGCCAAAATCATTAATTTGGTTCTGATTACAAATTGTATGTGAAAAGACGTATTAATGAATAATTCAATCCATGTAACACTTTGGGTACAGTGAAGCTAGTGGTAAGATCAAAGTATGGGTGTGCTTATCAAGTTCTCTGGTAGGTCAAATATTTTAGATAAAAGAAGATATGACAAAAAAAATACTTCTCTAAATCTTAGAGACAATTATGCTTACGCTGAAGATAATATGCGTCTACTGTGGGTCTACCAATAAAAAAATGATCCCAAACATACGGTTCGTGTAATGAAGCAGTGGTTCGAGAGGAAACATTTAAGTGTTAGAGTGGTCTTCACAAGTCCTGGATCTAAACATTTGGAACGTTAAAACGACATCTTGCTGGTAAAAACAAGCAAACAAGAAACATTGTAGCAAGAAATTCAGATAGCATGGATGTCAATAATTAGACTCCATGCCAAGAAGATGCCAATCAGTAATTCAGAACATGGGTCATGCTACAAAGTTCTCTTCTTCAGTAATTATATAGACTAAACAGTTTTAGAGAATTAAATCTTTTAGTTATTTTTATGATTTGTAATATATGCTATTCTTATTTTTTAACTTAATTACCACGTAGTTTTTTCGTAGCTTAATTTTTACCACGTAGTTTTTTCTGAAATATCTCATCAAAGTATAATTATGAATAAAGTAATTGGTTATATTCAATCTAATACCACGTATGCTTTTTAAATATTCGGTAAGTCAAGAGATGCGCCTAAAATAAATTTAATATTTTCGACGTAGAGCTAATCGTAAACCCTTACAAAACCCTGATTTAACCAAACCCAAAACAATTCACATTTCGAACCAATTCCGAGATCATTCTGCGTTGCAACAAATTCAGAATTAATTGGCATGTTTATGTTGACTACATGGCCCTGAAAATAAGTTATGCTCTTTGTGCTGGTATTAGAGATCTATACTCAGGGGAATATTAAAAATTAATTTTTGCAATAGTTTACGGATTAAATTAAATAGCAGTTTCATTCAAAGGGATTTATGATTTTTTCCGAAATTTTAGCACTTATGTTATTTTTGCAATTGAAATAGCATGTCGAAAAAACTGATGGATAGATGATTTATATTATCATTGTATCACTGTATCATTGTTATCAGATTAATATATATATATATATATATATATATATATATATATATATATATATATATATATATATATATATATATATATATATATATATATATATGTATCATCATTCAGCCATTGTCGGTCCATTGCAGGAAGAAGGCCTCCCCAGCATGCTTCCAACTCGCGCGATCCTGAGCTCTCCTCTGCCATTCAGGTCCAATATACTTAATGATGTCATCCGTCCATCGTGTTTACGATCTTCTTCATGGCCGTTCATGTTCAAGTGGTATCAATTCCACGTTCCAATTTGGTCCATCTATCGTCGCATCGCCTCGCTATATGGTCTGCTCACCTCTATTTCAATCATTTCACCCTTCTAATGATGTCATATATTTTCGTTTGTTCTCTGATCTATATGCAGGTCTTTCTGTCCCGCTTTGTAATGTCAAGCATACACCCTTCCTTTCCGCTCTGTACTACCCGAAGCTTTTGAACTAATTGTAATGTAGTGTCCACGTTTCACTTCCGTATGTCGAAACAAGCAGCACGCACTGATCAACAGCCTTTCTCTTCAGACAAGACACTTCTTATTCTTAAACATTATATTGAGTGTGCCAAATGCCTGCCAGCCACCCTTAACACAATGTTCCAGTTCCCGGGCAGTATCACCCTCCATTGAAATCCTTTGCCCAAGATATATGTAGTGGCCCACAACGTCTAAATCGTATCCTAAAATAGAAATTCTTCCGTAGTCAGCAAATTCGCTGAACATAACCTGACTCTTTTTTAGGTTTATTTTCAAGCCAAATGGTTCTCCCGCCCTTTGCAGCTCTTATACATATTTTTGTAGCTGAGCTGCGTCTTGTGAGAGAAGAACGATATCATCTGCGAACCTAAGATGGCTTAGGCATGCACCATTGATTTTTATTCCCTTCTGTTCCCAATTCCGATTACAGAATACCTCACCTCTTCAAGGCAGACTGAGAAAATAACAGGCAATATTGAGTCCCCTGCCGTACACCTCGCTCTACGTTGATTTTAACTTTGACTTTAACTGATTAAGACATGGTCATCTATGTGAACTGTAACGGTAGTTTCATCATACATGGATCCCAGTAAGTTCACAAGCTCTGTCTATCCCTTGGTTATGGCTTGCTTTGATATTGACTCAAATGCCGTTTCATAGTCAATAAAAACCAAACACAGAGCTAGGGTGTATATATATATATATATATATATATATATATATATATATATATATATATATATATATATATATATATATATATATATATATAGAAGATATAATATATGCTACAGAATTTTTTTTAGTGTACATGTCGACGAGATCGCATAGTACCTAAAAACAATAGTTTTACAAAAACAAACGCACCAATGGATAGACAACCGAACAATTTCTTCGCCACACAACACCATCGGTGAAGCACTATCCATAAACCTAATCAACCACATCATCAGCGAAACTCAACAACATATACTTTTTCAACAAATTCAAAATTGACCTCTTTATGCAGGCAACGGGACCTCAAATAAATATATTATATTCACTTGTGAGTTTTGAGAATTTTCCATGAATTGCTTTTTTAATGCTCCTAACAAAAAATATGTCTTAGACTACTAACACTTATTTATATATTATTAGAGTATTAATTCTTGTGGTATTTACAATGTTTACATTCAGATTTGCTTTACCTTGTCTATAAAATGTCTATAACTTGCATTTGTGCCACATTACATTTTTTATTTCAAAAACAACAAGGACGCTACCCAAACAAAAAAAAGATTTGTTCCATTTAAGGAGAGGGTTTTATTTGGGAGGCCACGATGCAAAAGTAGGTTGGTTGGTGCAGGTGTAGAGACTTTGACCTGTAAGACCGGCATTTAAGCACTGATATCGAGAAAATAAAGACCACAATAGCCGAAAATCCACCCATCGTTTATGACCATCTGCAAAAAATGGGTACGTCTGCCGATACCATATGTGGGTCTCTTAAGCTATGGTTTCCTAAGAGCGGTGCCGTTATCTAGCGGCTGTAGTATAGCGGTGTATGACGTCACTAAAACGTTGTCTATGCACACCAGAATAAGCTGGTTTTCTAGAGAGCGTTGGTGGTGAACGTAATGTCAAATAGCGGTGCCATCATTTGCATGACGGCCGTTATATCCGTGACAAACAGTCTTGAGATGTTTTTTCGCGTGTAGCGGTGACCATTTTTAAATAAAAAATAAGTGTAAGCGTGATTTGGACCAGCAAAGATGACGAAATATTTTTTGATTTTGCAAAAAATAATGAAGCTTTATATAATATGGAGAGTAAAGACCATAGAAGCCCACTTAAAACAAAAATTTTGAAATGCATCATCTGTAGTACGATTTCTAAATATCTCACCCTTCTCCAAACGATATAGACATTATGTCTTACATCCGCCGCACGACGATTTATCACGACCGTTAGATAACGGCGCCGCGTTCTTAGGAAACCGTAGCTTTCCGAACTTAGTGAACGAAATCTGATAGACCGAATCTCTTCGTGCAACCTTTTGCTGAATAAAAATTCTGAGGTTCCATTTCTGAAGATGATGGTAACTGGTAATGAAAAGTGGCTTGTGTTCAATAATGTGCAAGGAATGAAATCATTAGGATTGCCAGGGTCAACTGTTTCAAGAACACGAAAGATGGCTTTCATTCGAAAAAAATTATGCTTTGCTTTTGGTAGGATTTGAAAGGACCCATACACTTTGAACTTTTTACATGCAACCAAACTATCAACACCAACCTCTACTTTTCACAATTAGATCAGTTGAACCAGTAGAATCAGTTGAACCAGTAGAATCAGTTGAACTAGTAGAATCAGTTGAACCAGTAAAATCAATTGAACAGTGGCAGAAAACCGGTCAAAATCAGCAAACAAGAAAGACGTCGTGTTTCATTATGATAATGTATGTCCACACGTTTCAATCGCGACAAAAATGGCTAAGCTTCAGTTGTAATGTTTTATCCCATCCACCTTACTCATTGGACCTCGAACCCTCGGACTACCATGTATCTCTCTTCCTCCAAAATTATTTATAAGAATTATTTTAAAACGAAAGAAGAACTGGAAAACAACTAATTCATATTTTTTGGTAATAAAGACACTATTTTTTGGTAAAAAGACATTATATACCTACCATTACTTTGGCAAAAAGCCAAAAAAATAATAATGCTAATTGTATAATACTAAATAAATATTTAAATAAACTATTTATGTTTCTTTTTCTCCAAAAAAAAATTCTGACGAACTTTCCGTTGATAAGATAGTTACCTCAAAGTTTAGTAGTTTTGTTTTTAAATTTAATTATAAATTCATCTTAAATAAATTAAATAATATGTTAGAACAATCAATTTTGGCATTAGATTGTAACAAAAAGAAATTTAAAAATTGAACGATGTTGCAGAGAGATTTTATAAACAATGATACCGGAACAATGTCAGCACCATTTTCATAATCACATAACCATCCGGTTATATAAGTTGCTACGAATGAAGAAGCTACAATTAAATTTATTCGATAGAATGTTACACATATCATCAGTTAATATTCTTTTAGACGTAGATTATTAATACAAACGTCAAAAATGAATGTAATAACTTTATTTCAGACCCATTTGTTCCACATAAAGATTCCAATTAATTTGGAATTTGCTAGAGAACCGAATAGTCTCGGATTTCAGTAGATTGTTTGGGGTTTGGCAAAATTAGGCTTTTGTAGAGGTTTATGATTAGTTAGACGTGGAATATATTAAAATTGGTTTTCCAATACACTAAACGATATTTAGTGCTGGTCTGAATTAGTTTATTAGTTGATTCTTATTAATTATAATAAATTATTTTTCCTCGTTGCGTTTAACTTTATGTGTCAAATGTTATTATTCACATTATATATTATTTTCGGGATTAACGTAACCTCATGTTACAATTGATTCACCGCGGCTGTTGAAGAATAGCGCGATTATCGAAATAAAAATTATTAAGTTCTCAACTTAATTCTTGACCTTTTGGCAATCTTTGGCATTTATTTATGACAAAAGTAATATAGGGTGATTTTTTTAATACGCCCGAACTTAAAATTCAATTGAAACAACAACCAAATTAGATGCCTTGAAACTATTTATTTTTTATGAAATAATATTCAATAGCATTAATGTTTGAAAACAATTTTGGGACAAACTCCGTCGTGGCTACTTCTGACAAAGCGCATGTTTGAGTTTCAATTTCCGACCACTTTTTCAATCAATTGGGGTCTTATGTCCCCAATTGCCTGAGTTATGTTGGCTTCCAAGGCTTCAATAGTTGCTGATTTATCGGCATAGACCAAAGATTTAACACAACCCAAAACAAAAAATAAGCTAAATTCGTTAAATCGCATGATTTTATTGCCAATTAACAGGTCTGTTCCTCGAAATAATTTTCTCACCGAATTGTTCCGTCGATAAATCGATTGTTGCGTTGCCTCTATGACGTATGGAGCCGTCCTGTTGAAACCACGTCTTCAGATCATTACTATTCATATTCCAAATTAAATAATCATTGATCATCTTTTTGTTGATCGTTTTTGTTTTAATATCGAGCAGAGTGATATGCGTTCAGAATATGTTAATAATTCGACAAATGCATCGTCCGGCTGCACGGCGATTATGGGCACCATAAAGACTGTAAGTTTGGCGGATAGAACACTGATTTTGATCATAAATTTTAATAATTCGCAAACGTTGCTCTGATGTTATATGTTCCATGATATAACATGATTTGCCATTTAATGTGCCATGACGACTGCCATGATGACATTTGCCATAATTATTTAACAGCGACCCCTATCGGAAAATCAGACACACTAAAAAATCACCCTTTGCAAACTTGTAGGCGTAAGCCTAGGAGTCCAACTCTGGAAAACAATTTTTCAATGTTCCAAAATAGTGACCTTTGAGATGAATTTTTAATTTTGCGGAGAGGAAGAAATCTGGTGAATAGGGAGGCTACGGAGATACAGTTGTGTTTTTACTTGTTAAAAACTCGTTGGTTGAAATCGCCGTGTGGCAAGGCATATTGTCGCGATCCAAAATCCAATGCTTGATGTTCTAATCATCGTCTCATGCAAATGACCTTTTTTTAAATTTTTGAAGAAATGCTGGTTTATCGTTTCGAATTTATGTCCAAATTCCTTATGGGTGATCCTCTTGCAATGAAAAAAGCAAAATCACCATGTTTTTGCCATTTTTTGGCCGTGGTAAAGTTGGAGTGGGCCATTACGGGCGCTTCGCTTCGTATTAAAAAATCCTTACTCGTCGCCAGTAAGGACACGTTCTAGAAAATGAAAGTCATTATCAATTCACACGAAAACTATTATCTTTCTGATTCTGCAAAAGGTTTGACTTTCCTCATCCTCAATTCACTGGCCAAATGAACAGCTGTGTGAGTTAAATTCAACTCTTACTCGGTCATTCCGACCGTCAACCGACGATCAGAACGTACAAGATCCCGAATTCTGTGGATATTTTCATCACTTCTCGCAATTGAAGATCTTCCTCTGCGAGGTTCATCATTATTCGAGTCTCGGCCTTCTGAGAATGCTTTAAATCACCAAAAAATCTGAACCAATTCAGAAATAAAACTTAATAGTACACCATTGCTCGAAATTATGGTCACTTATTTTCGGAACGCACTAGAAAAATCCGACTTACAAAAAAAATGCAACGGATCACCAACTGACTCTAAGGAGTTCAAAAACGCACCAGATGGCCAACCACTCATCCAAAGGGAAAGTCAACATTATTGCCAGATTAAACGCCACACCACCAGTATCACTACCTTATTTGCGTACCTCATATATAGCTTCAGATTGAATTGTTTCAATATATCCGATTCGAGGGGAAAGTTGAAGGAGGTCAAGGCTCACTAAGGAGCTCTAGCACCATCCGAAGAAAAAGAAGAATAGAAACTTCAAAATATTCTCCTTCACTTTCTATACATTTTTGCCATTTTTCAGGTAATTGTCGAATCCCAAATCGAAAAAAAATGGTTTTAATGTGAAAAAGTTATTGAGGCTATTGTCGGCTTCTTCGAAGATATGGTGGCTATCAACCAGGTACTGTAAGAATCGGAATGTATGAAAAAATATGGAGAATGCGTCTTGTGCTAAAAAATCTCACAGCTCAATTCAGTGACCATTTTTAGAGCCGTTCAGAGCCGTATGTGGACGTACGTTGTCCGGCAACAAAAACAGTTTGCCTTCTTCCTTTGCCTAAGACTCTTTTTCTTCCAAAGCGGCACTAAGATGAATCAGTTGCTGCTCATAACGGTTAGTAGTAGTTGTTTGATCAAATTGATGCAACACATAGTGCACGACACTCGACACTCAGTCGATCCCACCATATATACAGTAACACCCTTTTTGCATGGATATTTGGTTTTGCAATACCAATTGATGTCTCTCCAGAAGCACTATTTTTCCACTATTTTTAACTTTTTGGACTATTGCACACAAAAGTTTTCTCCCAACCGTGCTTCCAATTCTCCATCCTCCGCTTTTTTTGCTCTTCTATATGTTCTGCATTATTTAAGTCACATTTTCCAGCTCGAAATTGCTGGAACTACTTTTTACAAGTACTGCACGAAACAGTATTTTATTCTAAACCTGCACAAATCATGTCCTGAACTTCCACAGCCATATTTTTTTTTTCAGTTGAAAGGCGAAAATAAGGCAGCGCCTCAAACGCGGCCTCTAGAACGACATCGCATCTACAACTGATTTTACAGGTTATATGTACAGTAGACTCCTATATGTTGTGCCTTGTTTTGAAGCTGAAAATGGCGCTTTAAAATAACTGTAGGCGAGAAAAAAATCTGATTCGCATAGGTTCTGCGGTCGATGAAAATTAGATGAGAATTAAGTTGATTATCTGATGAAAATGGAGTAGTAATCACAATCTGTCAATATACATGGAGATTGGCAAAAATTTTACCCACCGTAACAGTAATGGTGACGGCATATTTAAACATCGGTTGAAAAATTACATCAAGTTTTGTTTTAAACTCGGCAAAAGTGGCACAGAAATATTTTGAATAATTAATAAATTGAATAATGAATATTTCAACTCCTTTTGGTAGTGAAACAATGAGCCAAAGATCATTTTAAAGTAGTTTAAAAGATATCATCGTGACAGAGAGGACATTGAAGATAATTCATAACCAAGTCCAAAAAACCCAAAAAGAACAAAAAACTGAAATTCATTAAAATTATAATTGTGTCCCTACTAGGCTTATCATAGAGTTTACCGGTTAGTTAGTAATAGTTTTAATGAAAAAATTATATTCGCCTGATTTAGTTCCGTGTAATTTCTGGTATTTTGCAATACAAAATCTGATAAAAAATCTAAGGCCGTGCATATCCATATCCATTTCGATATCCAACAATTTCAACGGTTTCGACTAAGGCTTTTAAGCGAATTACAAAATGTATGAGTTTATTTTAAAATAAAATTAGAGAGTTTTGAGTCTTGAACTAACTCAAAAACGATTAATTTTAAATATAGAATAATAATAACTATGTTAAATAAGATGTTTTGCATTTCATTGTATATTAATCAAGATTTTTATATTGAAAAGAATGTATGAAAAACTTACGCTGAAAAGTATTTTGACAAAGATAAAAATTGGCTTAATTAAAAATGTAACTAAAATATCAAAACTAATCATTTTTGATAAATCCAAAGTATTTTGATATTATAACAAACATTTTTTCTAACACAATAATTATCAACTATAGTAATGAGTTAATCAATAGTTAGTGGCATATCCTTTGGTCTTTAAGCTTAAAAGTTAATTAGATAAAAAAACTAAATTTTGTATTCGATCTAAAGAAACTCGGTCCCATTCATTTTTAGAGCTTCGTATTTTTTATATTTTTTTATATTTCTCCTTATTTCAATAATTTTGACATCGTACTCTGCGATCTAATTCCTCTCACAGCTGCTCTATGGGGTTTAATTCCGGACTTTGCCTTGGCCACTCCAGAACAATTACTTTTTTATATTTCGGGATATCACTAATGTACTTTGATTTGTGTTAGGGTCGTTCTCTTGCTGAAAATGCCACTTAACTAGTATATTTTGTTTAGTTTATAATAGCATATGAGCCATGAATATATCACCATAATTGAATCGATTCATATTTCCTTCAATTCGAACTATAGGTCCAACTGTATGGCATGAAAAACAGCCACAAACAATCACATTGCCGCCTCCATGTTTAACCGTGGGAATTTGATACCGAATATCATATTTCTTGTTTTTAGGGTATCGAATACATTAAATTCCATCAGATGACGCTAAATTAAATTTGCTTTCGTGGCTCCACAAACATTAGACCACCCTGAAAGCGAGACAGGCCTTCCTATTTTTCGCAGATATCAAGGACTTTTTGCTAGTCTACGGCCATATGGTTAACGATAGTGTGGAATATTCCTAATTTCCCCGAAAGTTTCCTAGAACTTATCCTTATATAACTTATATAACGGCTCTATACCAGAATCACTTTAATATTGAAAAAAAAAATATTATTTGTCGGAACAAAAAGTTGAAATCAGATCAAACTCCTGATTAGTGAGATATAGTCCTCCATTTATAAACAAAAAAAAAATGGATATAGTTATGTTACACCCAAATATTGGCCTATTTAAACTGTATCAATATAATTAAAGTTGTTATTTGTTTTAACATGTAGTTCAGCAAGACTGTATTACACATTTCATTCCAAAAAGTGTTTTGCCAATTTTTGATATACGGTTAGATATTTTATTAACAGCAACATAACTAAATATATCAATATCAAGAACAAACTATTTGTAATATGATTAATAGACATAATTAGTAATCAATGTAGTATATAATTCTAAAATAAGATTTAAATAACAGTAAATTTAAGTTTTTTAATAGAAAAATTAGAAAATTAGTTCAAATAGTAATATTTGCCATACCATAACAATAACAAATAATTGAATGCAAGTTATATTGTGACCTTTTGTACAGTAACGCATAGTAAAAATCCAATAGCTATAAATCATAAACAGATTCCATTATTAAATCGACTTTGTAAAGTATTTTATGAACTCACAGTAAACTAGTTTCAATACAACAATGACAATATAAATCTTTTATCCGTGAGCATTTTTCCATATTTTATCTCAATGACAAAAATATTACTGTAGTTGTAATAACAGTTTCGCAAAAAGCCTAAAAGTCCTTACGAATCAAAATGCAATTAAATTTAACCTACAAAATATTGTTTCAATGAGTTTTTAATATTCTAGAGTCCAAAAGTAAGCATCAAAAATGAATGCAGTAAACGGTTTATATTGACAAGCCAATTAATTTTAAATTTTCTCGAAAGCAGAAAAATCTCCGGATTCGTTGAAAATGTACACTGTCGGTTCTGAAGGTTCCCAGAGTAGAATAATTAATTAGGAAAACATAGTAAGGCTTTATGATGATACTATTATATTTAATTTATTGGAAATGTCTTATAAATTTAATGTAATGATATGCAGGTTAAATTGATGTTTAAAATGTTTTTATTTTTATCTTTGACGCGTTTCGCTATCACTTCAGATTCGACATTCCTTGTGTTCAACTTAAGCTCGGCTTACGACTAGTGAAAGGCTAGAAACCGATCCCGAGAGACACCTGTTTACACTGACCTATAAGGTCATAAAGAACACATTTACTTAATATAAACCCCCCGCCCCCATTGCTTGAATGACCGCATCCATTCTCCGTCTGACGCACCCCTCTGCTCGGTCACAATCCATATCGGCGAATGCCGCTTCAATAGCGGCTCTCAATGATACGACATGGGGATGTCTGGACTTGTTGGTGACCCTTTCAACCATGCTCCAAACATAGAAGTCCAAAGAATTTAAATTGCTGGGAGCCCACAATTCTTTGACCAAAACATGTTGACCAAAACAAACCAATTTTGAACTAAATGACTTGTGTGGGCGGGCGTATCGTCCTACTGGAAAACATACTGCTTTCCAGACGATACAGCTTCCATCCACGACCTCACTACATTTGTCAAAACACGCAAATAAACTTCTTTTGTGAATAAACTCCCTTTATTAAAGAAATGTGATGGCATCATATTACTGGACACAAGACTTGGCACGTGAACATTGACTGGATATTTTGTTCTGGAAACAATGGGAACATCTTTAGGGTCATGTGCGAGGTAGCGATCATTCCTTCGATTGATTTTCGCATCGACAGTAAACATTTTTCGTCAAAAAAAACCTGAGGAGTTCGACAGCACAGGTGCAGCTTTTAACTCGCTTTGTCTTGGCAGCTTCAAAAAGCATCTGTCTCACTTTAATTGTATAAGACTTGTAGCGAAAGTCCTCCTCGACGATTCGACGAATAGTTTTTTCACTCACACCGACAACCGATGACAATTGTCAGATCGACTGCCCCGGATCTTCAAAAATCAACCCCTGAGCCCGTTGGATCATTCGAGTGGGTTTTCCTTATGTTGCAAAATTGGGGGTTTTCCTTATGTTGTTTCCGATGTTGCAAAAACCTTCGTTGGACTTCTCTAACTCATTATTCTTCACGACGACATCAAACACAGTGGATCTCGGATACCCAAAGAACCGAATGATTTAATGTTCCCGAACGTAACCGAATGTTCTGTAGATTGCAGAATTTTCAGCCATCCACAAGATGTGCAATGGAATATTTGATCACGAATATCTCGCCAAAGGCATAAGATATCGATATTGACCAAAGGTATCTTTTTTCGTGGTGAATTCTGACTCTTCTCTATTTTGAAGTCATAACATTCCCAGCTTGAGAGGGTAAAAAAATATGACCGAATTAATTCCTCACAAGTAGGTAACAAGCGTCCTCTAGGAATTAGACAAAACTAGTACTAAATTCGGATTTGTCACTTTTGAAAACCCAACCACCCCGATTTTAAACCTAATATCTTCAACTATTTTTAAATAATCTCAATTTTTAAAAATTTAGTTTCATTTTCAATACTCTGCATCTTTTTAATGTATGTATATTGACAGGCAGCGGTAGTTAGATGGGCTAGTCACTGGTCTGAAAATCCAGTACTCCCGGGTTCGAATCGGTTATGTTATATATATATATATATATATATATATATATATATATATATATATATATATATATATATATATATAACCTCGCTCGATTATGGAAATATGCACAGTCTAGCATAGCAGAATATAATGGAGCATTATGAAATATTGGATAAGATAGACGCTAAATGGCCAGAATAGCCAATGTATCTATAATTAGAATCTAAAAAAAAATAATCTACATTAAAAATAACATTGAATTATTATTTCCGTAAAAAAATTGCAGAATCGATAATATTTTCAGTTATAGATCTCATTCTTTAGTTAACTTGACAAGCTTATAATATAATAATAGACAACAAAATCTGAAGAACATTTGCTGTAGATTTATTTTTAAACTGAAACTAACAGACAAAGTAATGCTCATTGGCTAAAATGTGATAATATTTTGAATCATTTTACTGCACTTTTACAAAGAAAACATTTTATTTATTTGATAGGGTGATTTTTGTGGTTATAACAGACAGACAATATTTCCCAGTATAGTACAGTTCCCATCATACACTAGGAAACCAAGAAATTAAAACACCCTATATATCAACTTGCAACAAACGCAAAATATTAAAAATTTACTCACTGTATAGTATAAAGTGAGTATATTTTATGACTGTATAAAAAAAAATCTGACACATACAAAGTAAATGGCATAATGGCAAATTTTGTTTTTGTCATGTTGTGAGAAATTTTTCAGATCTTGGCGGCCAGTTCGATTGCACCCAATGCTTCTCACGAGCTCTGCTGTGCCACATGCACAAAAACCAGGGATACTGGGTATACCCGCGTTGCTGGCCAAGAAGGAAACAAACCATTTTAAGGTCAACACAGATGATCCATTGGTGTATGTTATATTGCAACAAGTCAATTACTTTCTTTATGTCGTCATATTCTTCACGCAAAGAAATTGAATGACCTATTGGGACTGAACCGTATAAATTTCCATTATGTAGGAGAACACACTTCAAGCTACGCTTTGAGCTATCTATAAACGATCGCCATTCAGTTGCGTTATAGTTAGAAATGACTAATTCTTCCATTAAACCTTCTACGTTCTGTCAATATACAAATCCGTCATTATTTCTGAAGTACTGCCTAAATTCACTTTCTCTGGATCGGTAGTAAGTGACTTTAGCTCCTTTGTCAAGCAAATTTTTTTCATACAGTCTTGATGCTAATAATTCCGATGCTTTTTTGGATAGTCTCAAATCTCGTGCTAAATCGTTTAATTAATGTTGATTGAATCCTTTACCAACCGGATCATTGGAAACTTTGAATTCTTCGTCGGTGGAGTCACTTCGATATTCACTTGATTCACATTCTTGTATTTCTAAAGAAGGTAATTCTTGAAAAACTGGCACTGGAATTTCAGCCGAATGAGGCACAGTGCGTATAGCTGACGGTAAACTAGGGTACTTAATTTTATGTTTGTTTTTCTTGTTGAAACCAGATGTTTTCACTATGCAAAAGTAGCAATCACTTAAGTGATCTTTGGGCTCTCGCCAAACCATTGGTACACCAAACCAAAGTTTATTACGTGTTCTCTTCGTCCACATTCGTAAATTCTCTACACACTGCTTGCACACTTTATGAGGGGCCCATGATTTATCTTGGTCACCTATTTTCACTTTAAAATAAGCAAAATAGGCTTGCCTGACAAATGTACTAATATTAGTCCGTTGAATGGGGATGGTAAAACTGCGACATATATAACAAAATGAATCAGGGTTGTTTAAGCACTTACGACGAGAACGTCCGTTGAATGGGGATGGTAAAACTGCGACATATATAACAAAATGAATCAGGGCTGTTTAAGCACTTACGACGAGAACTACCAGAGGTAGACATAACGAAAATCTGTAGTTGTGTATGTATACTTTGATTTCACTATATCAGAACGACCAGGCCCGCGTACTTTAGCATCTCATGCGTAACTGACCGAACTAGTTTTGGATGACGCAACGTCACTCACGCTCCCACTCCTAGGTCGAAGAAGGTTCGCCAGTAGGAGAGCAGTAGTGACTTCTGTGATTCTCAAAGCTTAGTCGGATGCGCAAGAACTGTAGAGAAAAACTTGACGTGATAGAAAAAAACTAAATAAAATTTTGGAATTAGCATGTCAATTTACGTATAAAACAGCTTAAATATTGAACTCAACAGAAATTATTTTTCAAATTGTTCCCCAGTGTCAGGGATGAGTCAATATTTAATATGCAATGTGGCCATAGTGAACGTAAGAGGTCAGACAATTTCAAGGTGAAAGGTAAAATTTTACTTTCAAATTAGAAAAGTACAAAATTTAATTTATCATAGTGTTACATTTTTTTTGTTTTTCAGTATATTCTACATCAGCGCTTTCTGGAAAAAAGTTTTATTGCGTTGTATTAATTGGAATACTTTGAGAAAAAAATTCATTTATTTTTTAATTTTTACTTATAGGAGTTATAAATAAAAAAAATTGTGCTCCGCATTGATTGTCCTGTATATGGATTGCAAGCTTACGAATTTTATACTACAAAATAAGGAGAATGCTTGCTGTAGATTTGTTTTGAGTTATAGAACATATGGTCACAAAACTAATCGACTATAAAATCTGGAATCAACTTTTACATTTAATTATCTTCACTCATTCACGTGTTTATTTACTTCATATATATTTATTCGAAGTCAGTTCTCATAACTATGGTAACCCGATATTGAGATTTCCTAGAAAATTTGAATTGTCATCAGGCAAAATATCGCTACTTCAACACATCTACTTGAAAAACGCTATGATATGTATTAAATGTGTTTTAAAATTTCTATCTGATTTATTTTTTTACTTTTTTCTATTTAATTTATGAATCGTCTCAGTATTATATTTATCGAATTATAAATTGTTTTCCAATAAGAGTACAAGAACTTTAAAACTAAGTCAATGATAACTACAAGTGATAATCTAATAATTTTTATTTTATCTAAAAAAAGAAAATAAAAGCATTATGTTTTGTAATTAACGTCGTTTAAATGGCCCCCTAGAGTTTCATCTGCTGTAATATATTCTAGAAATCCAATTTTCGATTACTCTTTCACACTTTTTACTTAGTATACCATATTTTCTTCAATGGTGGTCTGAATGTTTCATTTAAAGTCAAATTTTTCGGGATTTATTTCTCTAAATCAGAGATTTAACATAACTGCAATAGTTAACATTACAATTTCGCGAAATAACGCCCCTGGCAAGATGTGTTACAGTTGGAACTTCTTATTAAAAAAAACATTGCTTATATTCACATTTACCAGTTCAGGCCAAATATATTCTGTTAACATATTCCTATATTCTTCACTATTAAGAATAACACAATTTTCATCATCGTCTTAAAAAAAATAAGGTCCTCTTACTTCTTCATCCCAAAAACTGCACCAAACAGTGACTTTCTAAGGATAAAGTAGAACTGCAATCCTGCAGTTGTGTTTATTCACAAATCCATTAATCTAGAAGTGCGCTTCATCGGATAATCAATTGGCTTTAATTGTTAAGTTCGTTGAACTTTATAAGCCTTACAACGAAAATCATGATGTACAAATACTCGCCTGAGAAAGTTGAGTTCTTAAGAACGACGTGGAATAAATAAATTCGAATAACACCGTTTTACTGCAACTATATTTCGCGAAATAACGCATCTGGCGAGATGTGTGACAGTCAGATCTTCTGGTTGAAAAAAAACATTGCTTATATTCACATTTATCAGTTCATGCCAAATATATTCTGTTAACATATTCCTAAAGCATTCACTATTAAGAAAAACACGATTTTCATCATCCTCTTAAAAAAATAAGGCCCTATTACTCTTTCATCCCAAAAACTGCACCAAACAGTGACTTTCTAAGAATGAAAAACTGCAATTCTGCAGTTGTGTTTGTTCACAAATCCATTAAGCCAGAAGTGCGCTTCGTCGGATAATTAACTGGCTTTAATTGTTGAGTTGGTTGAACTTTATAAGTCTTACAACGAAAATCATGACGCAAAAATAATCGTCTGAGTAAGTTGGGTTCCTAAGAAAGTTCGTGGAATAAATAAATTCGAATCACACCGTTTTACGCCAACTATGTTTTCCAATGATCTTGTTCAACGACGCACAGATAGTGACTCATCTGCAACTGCACCAGTCAATTTTTTCGACAAGAGAATAAATAGACCATTTGGGTAATCGATTATGTTGACCATAAATTTCAACACAACACAACATTCGGAAAGTCTGACGAATTTTTCACGCATTTTGATGGTAGATACGAATAATTTGTTCGTGTAATGTGTTCTTTGTAAGTTCTGATACTCTCATTGAAAAACTCTTAAGTTAAATGTATAGTCCGATTCAAGATATTTCGTTGCCTTTCGGCAAAATGTTAATTGCCCCAATAAATTTTAATAAAAATATTCTTAGTTTCTTCAAAGGCGCCAAAATCGGAGAGGTTTAATTTCTGAATGATTTTGGGAAAAATAAAATATTGTTAAATTATGATTAAATTATTATTATTATGATTAGGTATGATTAAAACATTGTTTATTGGTTTGTGTATTTTGAATTTATTAATACAATAAAAATAAATAAATTTATCTATTAGTACAATAAAATTATAACTGAAATTTAATTCAGTTTCACTCTCACCGTCACTTTGATCTACATTAATAATAAGTGGTTCCATATTATTTACCTGATGCCACGTATGTTCAATTGGATTAAAAATACAGTAATACGGGGGAAGGCGTAAAACCGTATCTGCTACATCGCCAGCAATGGTATCACATCCATATTCCTTTTTAATATTAAATGTCTTTAATATTTCTAGAAGATCAAATTTTTTATATGTATTGTCGAAGTATATATTGTTTTTTAACATGTAATTCTGAATTTCCAATTTAGTGTTATTTGCATTAGGAAGTTTATTTTTTTGCAGGTTATGATAACTAGCATTGTCCATTATAATTACGCTCTCCTTAGGCACATTAGTTTTATATTGGTCCAGGTGAGAACGTAGCATATGAAGTTTATGGGACACTCTGCAGTTCATAATTTTAAATCTTTCAAGCATAGTTTCAATCAATTATTCATAATTGTCAGCTATGTTCTTTCCAAGAAAACCATTAACAACCTCTTTAAGACTCTCCGAGGCTTGTTTTTCATGAACATTGAGGAATTCTGTGAAATCATCACTGCTTATTATTTGTTTTATTTGTGATCCGACGAAAATACCCGCTTTAACTTTAGCTTCAGATACTTTGGGAAAAATCTCTTTAAATATTCAAAAGCTTCAGAATTTCGATCCAGAGCTTTCACAAATGGTTTCATTAGACCTAATTTTATTTGTAACGGCGACATCAATATATTCCTAGGCTCTACAATTGGTTCCGACTTCACATTATGTTTTCCTACCTGAAATTCGACTCGATCAGGCCATATACGCCGTTGGTAATGTACTGAATCTGCTGTGCTATTCCATAAGCAAAGATGATAAGGGTATTTAGTATACCCGCCTTGCATTTCGATCAGAAAACCAACCATCTTAAAATCGCCTATTACTGGCAAATGGTATTCTGCATATTTTAACTTTTCCAGTACCATTTTACTACACTACACTACACACTAACGTAACTTTCCTTAAGCATTACACAATGTTCGACGGGAAGACTAGAGAATAGGTTTCGGTTGGGAAGAAGAACTGATTTTAAGCTTTTTGAAGAGCTATCGATAATAAACCGCCAGCCAGAAGGTATACATGATATTCCGATTTCCTCGAACAAATCAGTCACGCTACAACAGTAACAAAGTCCGGCTTCTTTGGTGAAAAAAACATGAAAAAAATTTATGGCGCTCTCTTTGATCAGTTATTTCACATCATATTTAAGCAAATTGCACTGTTTCAATCATGAATCTAAAATCTCTGCTTTATTATTGGGTATGTTTAGGTCTCATACTAAATCATTGAATTGTGTTGAGCTAATGAAATGTGGTCCAAAACTCTGTGACTTTATCATGAATTCACTACTATCGGTGTTGGTAAGCGGTGTACTGGATTCTGTTGAACTTTGCGACGATTGAATTCCGAAGTTATCTAATTCTGAACGAGATGAAACGGGAAAATTTTCAGCATGAGGTATCGGAGAAGACGATGAAGGAACATCAGGATAAAAAATATTTTCAGCATTTTTATTAAATCGACGCTTACTTGGATTAACGATACAAAAATAACAGTCTTGCACGAAAACAACTACTGTAATTTAAGTTTTATACATAAAAAATTAAGAAATACTAAAATAGTTATTAATTAATACAGGCAAAGTGAGGTACCCAATTTTTATCTTGATTACGGATTTTGAGATTAAGATAGGCTTCATAAGCTTCGCAAAGCTTCAAATTTGTTACCAAAGCAAATTTGTTGCTTCTTACTTTAATACATTCACCGCAAATAAAACAAAATGAATCAACATCCTGTTTACCCTGTTTTGACGCCATTTTCTAACTTAGCAATACGCCAGGGCGGTTGTTACAGCTGTGATAGACAAGTAAACACTTTTACTACTGTGCCCTTCATAACTAATATGCAATTTGCTATCGGGTTGAACAAAGTGCGGCCATCTTAATTAAATTAAATTAAATTAAAATCTCCAAAACTTACTTATCGACGTAAATCAGGCAAACTTTAAATGTTAAAAATGAAAATTTAAGTATTTTTCGAGGTCTAGAATCAGAATTCAAGCATTAGAACAGAAACCCAAAGAAAAATTGTCGACCTGTGTTATTTATAATTGAATTTAAAAAAAAAAAAACAAAAATGTAAAGTGGCGTAATTTAGTTTATAAATAAAACAATAAATGTTAAATGTTCTATTTTCGGTCGGATTGGAAAAAAACTTAATAAAAGTTGATATATGAACTTATATCCAGTGGCATATACTGCATATTCAATATACATAAATCTAAAGGTAATCTATTTTATGAACTCTGCGAACTAGTCCAAATATCACAACGACAATGTGATGTTCTCGTCGATTTTTCAAATATTCCATGTCAATCGCTACAATATCATAATCGTAATAACGACACCACTACAAATTGAAATCGACACTAACTTCAACAAAATTAGTCGGCACGTTATTACAGCAACCCGCTTTTAACATATTGCCGAATGTAGGTTGCTGAAATAAGAGTTAAAAATGAAGGCAATAACTTTATATCAGACCCTTTTGGCCCACATAAACATGCCAATTAATTTTGTATTTGCTGGATAATCGAATGGTCTCGGGCTTCGTTCGGAATGTGGATTGTTTTCGGGTTTGGTGGAATTGGGATTTTGTAGAGGTTTATGATTAGTTCGACGTGGAAGATATTAAAATCGGTTTTCCGGTATACTAAATAATATTTAATGCTGATCTGAATTACACGGTATAATTTGGTCTATACCTAATGAGGAAAGAACTTTTTGAAACCTCTATCCCGCATCGTTAAAATAGAATTACTATACAAATATGTGTATATGTTTTTATTAGACTACCTTGTCTTCATAATTCAATTTCATAATATGAATATCTGATATTCTAAAAATAATTGTTAATTATAATTAACATTATTTGGAAAACAAATTTGTGATGCGAAATTATTAAAACGAATTTTATTTGGGAAATTGTTCCATCACCTTTTCTATTTGGCGAAGTAAGTTCGTACTTTCTGATTGAAAAATCCGGAAATATTATCTTCGTCGAATATAGTTTAATTTTCACTAATTCGGGGTGATTTTTTTAGCGTGTACGAACTTCCCATAGGAGTCGCTGTCAAACGCAATGTGATTTTGCGCGCAAGTTTGTAAATCTGTGTCTTAAGAGTCTGACAAATCGTCGGGGAACGTTTAACATCAGAGAAACGCTTGCAAATTGTCGAAATTTGTTATCAAAATCAGTGTTTTGTGCACGAAACTTACGGAGCACTTCGTTAATATCATGGTGCATAAATTCCGAACGCATTTTACTCAGCTCGATATTAAAACAAAAACAAAACAAAAAACTATGCGTTCCGAAAAAAATTTCGCCGCTGTTGCTGATTTTGTTGATGAAGATCCATAGTCGTCGTTTGCAGGAAGTTGGGCTTTATTATTTAACTAAGTGTATTATTTAATTCCGAATTTCAATAGTATTGATCTGGATGAGATGTGGTTCCAACAGAATGGCTCCACATGTTATATACATAACGTAACAATCGATTATTAAGAGGGCAATTGACGCTTGCAGACATTCGATGATGAGCATTTTTTTGTAGTATGGGCATTTTTTTTAATATCTTTAATAGTCTCCACGAGCCCAATGTTCAATTTTTCATATCATGGAAATGATATTTTGTAAAAATCCTGTGTTAATGTTATATATACATATACAGTGTAAAATCCCAGTTAGGATATAATATTTGATAAGGGACAAATACATAAATTCACAAGTCATTTTTAAACCAAGGAATAATAATTACACATCAGCTTGAGAGATACATTGGAGGGAGTGAAAAAACTGAATCAGAATCGTATTCTATCTATCAGAGCTATCCGCTTTGCTATTACAAAATTCATCCACATGTGGCTAAAGAAATTGACGACACGATCTGTAGATTAAATTGAAAAATTCGACTTCACGCAACTTATTCACCACATTTCATTCCATCTGATGGAATACATAATAATTGATATAAGAATTTAAATACTTAATAGTTAGTATTAATTAATAGTCTGAAAGATAATATAAAATCATCGTACTCGAAAAAAATTTAACACTTTACGTATTGATACATTTATTTCTTAAGTTGATATGATTACCCTAAACATCTGACAAAAGTTTTATATCATTTCGTTTGTTAGAAAGTTAGAAATTACAACGCCTGTCGTAATTGTTACAAATTTTTGTCGGTCATTTTTTAACCGGATTAGCATTGAATTTTGTTTAAAAATTAAATTGCTTATGCTGATGTATGAAAAATGTTAAAAAACTGATATGGCGATGAAGCTCTGTAAAAAAGAAAAACGTTTATCAGTAGTAGAGGGAGTTCCGCGTCAACCAGTGAAAAAGAACATTAACAGAATCAAGGATCTATACTGAGTAATCTTCGATTAAGTATTCATTCGCTCGGAGTTCAATTGAAAAAAAATCGTCCAGATTTGGGGCAAAACAATTCTTGGTTTTTGCATTACGATAACGTGCCATCGTACACCATAATTTCGGTGCAATTTTTAGGCACAAATCAAACAAACTGCATTCCACAGCCCCATATTAACCAAATATGGCACCGTATGACTTTTTCCTATTCGATCTATTGAAGAAACCATTTTGTGGATGCCGTTTTCAAACCACAGAAGACATCAAGACTCGTAGAAGCCATTAACTGTTTCGAAGACTGAAATAAGGGTATTGCAGTGAGAACGTATTCATTTGTAGAAGACAAAACACAACCCTACTTTTTCATAATTCATTACATTATAATAGTATGAATGTTACGAGTTATCGACAAGAAGATGTTTAATTCTTTTTATTTATTTCTAATAATACACAGCAATATTTCAAATATTTTTTAATCCATTTGTACAGAAACTGTTAAAGTAAGTAAAAATGGAATATCATTATAATACTCCTAGAATAAATCTCCAATAAGGTGCTACAAAAAAATCAGCAATAAATATCTTAACAAATATTTCAAACAAATAAAGGGTGATTCATCGTGAGGTACTTTTTCAATACATCTTTTTTGCAGATCACGTGTGAGTCGCGTCAAGCCGTCATTGCAGTTTGACTCAGTATTGAATAGCATTGGCTCGTGGAAAGGACTTACACCGGAACGACGACTCCAAATTGCTGCATAATGGAAAATCAATGCACTTAGTTTTTTAGAACTTAGAGCTACTTATGGTCGGAATAATTGACCCACCGAACGCACTATTGCCAATACCATCAAAAAATTGCAAACCCCATTTTCATATTTCATCTCCAGCGATCGAATAAACAACGTCCAGCACGTAGTGAAGAGAATGTGGCGGCGGTAGCTGAGAGTAAACAATCGATTCGACGTCGTTCTCAACAGTATGGTTTATCGTATACAACTTGGCGAATTTTGTGTAAAGATCTTGGTTTACAAGCATACAAAATCCAACTTGTCCAAGAACTAAAGCCGCCAGATCTGAGTTTGTATGTATGTATATAGGGTTTTCAGTAAATAGGCTCTGGAACAGCACAATGAAGATCCGCTGTTTTGTAGCAGAATTTTGTTTAGCGATGAGGCTTATTTCTGGCTCGATGGATACGTTAATAAACAAAACTGATCACCCCAAAACAGTTGGGGCAATGAGGAGCCGAAAGTAATTCAAGAACGGACGATGCATCCATCAAAATGCACTGTGCAGTGCGGTCTATAATCTGGTGATAAGGGGCTATTTGTTACCTGAAATTCAAGCCCGTAACATCGGTGATATCTGATTCCAACAATATGGCACTACTTGCCATATATTGATAAATCATTTCGGTAAGCAACTGATTTCACGTTTTAGACCGGTGAATTGGTCGCCTAGGTCATGTGATATCACCCTTTTAGATTATTTCCTTAAGGGTTAGGTGAAGTTTCAAATCTACGCGGATAAGCCAGCTTCGATTAAAGCCTTGAAAGCAAACATTACGCGTGCTATTGACCACATTCCGGTCATTATGCTCGAACAAGTGATCGACAATTAGAGCGTAGCCCTGACCAACATTTGACTGAAATAATCTTCAGAAAATAAATGGTATCGATTGTTCTTTTGGTTCAAAATAAAATTTTCACCATCACATTCAATTGTATGTGTTTTATTTCAAAATATTTCTCTGAACCTCATGATGAATCACCCTTTATTATAGTCGCTTGATTCTAGAACCATTATATAAATTAAAGTAGCACGTACTACTAAAATGTTAATTTATGAGGAATATAAAGCCACTATTTTGCGATTCTAAATAAGTTTAATTGGTTTATTTCTGTTAATTGCCTAATCCTTTTATAATCATTAGGTAGACAAATATAAATAAATCATTTATAATAATAGGCACACTCGGTAAATGCCTCAAAATAAGAAAAGTTGTAAAATATAACACCAAGGAATCATTTGTATTCTTAGTAATGCCTGAATGATTGTGGCGTGTTCATATATATATATATATTTTTGAGTTTTTCGCCACGATCTAAAACTCAAAAAATATCAAAAATATCTGTTCTTAAGCAAAAAAGGATCACTGGGTAAAAACAAAAAACCAAACGGAGACAAATTTCTCAGTGATTCTTTCCTGTAATAAATTTTCCTAACGAAAAAAAAATTAACTCCATATTGCTCATCATCAGAACAATTTTCCATGACTAACATTATATATATATATATATATATATATATATATATATATATATATATATATATATATATATATATATATATATATATATATATATATATATATAATTTTTTTTAAAGTTGGATTTTGCGGCGAGAGAATGACAAAATTTTTGTTTTTAACAAGATTGTGTTCCAAGTTTGGGGAATAAACTGAGTCTAGAAGAATTCCTAATCGATGTCGTTCTACATTGTTATGACAATAGTTATTGGTGACCATTGTTGCGTCAATTTATCAATCAATTTAAATATTTGTTATTGGTGGCAATTGTTTCAAGATCCATTAGCCTACCATAACACACGCCATCGTTATACAATTCTTGAAAAAGCAAAACATCAAACAAATTTTAATACAGAGTATGACCTCCGCAGTTGTTAAAAACAACTCTACACCTATTGTTCATAGATAAAATAATGTGATCTATATCGTCTTGGGGTAAACATACAATTCTCTTGTTAGAAGTTCCCTGAATCTAAAAACATGTGGAATGTTGGCCATGTGTGGGGTAATTCATACATGCTCGATTGAATTCAGGTCCGGAGTTTGTTCTGACCATTACAATACGTCAATTACCTCGTTGATTAATCAGTTTGTTACAACAGGCACAGTGCGTGGACGAGCATTATCGCGCATGAGATGGAAGTTTTCACCAACAGCACCCGCAAAGGGACTCACAAGGGGTTTGAGAATATTATCCAAATATTGCTGAGTCAAAAATCCATTTGGAAAAATGAGCTCGGTTTTATTGCCAATAATGATTCCACCCCAAACCGTAACAGTACCGCCTCTGTAAGTATGCACCTCCTGGATGTGCTACAAACGTTCCAAATCTCCGGATTGTCTCCTCGCTCTTATTTAACGATAATCGGGATGAAATCCAAATCTAGACTCATCAGTGAATAAAACCGTGGACCAAGCAGTTTCATCCTAATTTTGAAATTCTCGAGACCAGTCTCTTGCGCCACGATTGCCTTTGTGCAATGAGAGATCGTCGAGAATGGAGATTGGCTTTATGGAGACGATTTCTTACAGAATCTCGACTAACAATAGTCCTTTTGATAGTTGAAATTTTTTTTGTGCTCATGCCTCAACTTCCGCAATGTTTTTCGGGCACTTTATGCGTGTATATGCTGTGAATATGATGTGTGCTTTAGCTGTGAATATGATGTTTTGCCAGATAATTAACAAAAAAACATATTTAATTATTGATTCACTATTAATAGTACAGTTTTAATTGTTATGTACTTGAAGTAAAATATTAATACAAGTATTTTAATAAAAATATATAATGTTATCAGTCAAAAAAGGAGCAAAAAAACGTTGTTATGGGATATGTCGCAGCTATACGTGAAGTAAATCATTTTTGGAGCATTTATATTATTTTATTAGTTTTCCAAAGCCTTGACTTGAATATCGTCGAAAACTTAATAGATCAACGATTAAAAACACAAAAAAGTTTGTTCAAAGTGTGCTAAATGTGATTTGTGAGTTAAAAAATGTGGACGAGGTGATGGTCGATTCCAACTGATTGATCATATTAACAAAAATACGTACATTTGTTCACTTCATTTCAAAGAAAAAAGTGGTCTAACAACAGAATATCCTGACCCCATCAGTTGGATAAAAAATCATGTAATCAGCTAATTTTAATCAATTTAATTGTTAATCTAATAGGTCATGCTATAACCTCAAATGATGAATGTTTTTGTTGGTAAAAGTAGCAAGTGCCTGTCTGGCTGAAAAATATAAACAAACTCATGGTACAAGTTAATTATTTTAACTGCTGCTAATTACTTCTACGTAGAGTATACGTATATAAGTACTAAAAGAAATGTAAATTAACATTTGCTCCAAACTTAATATAAAAATAAATATAATGTTATAAACATAAAGTTAAAAATAAAGTTATAATATTATAAATATAATAAATATGTTATAAATATAAAACTAATATGAATATAATTGTCATCTTAACCTTTCAACAAGTTCTGCTTTATTTCCATGTTGGGGACGGCCATGGCATGGCATACTGCGTCCTCGTCCTGCATGTTGTTTAGTCGGACTGCCTGTTTCTCTAAAGCGCCTCCATAGCCGACTGATGACACTTTGTGAAACACTGATCTGCTCAGCTATTTTGACTTGCCACATGCCAGCTTCAAGATTCGAGTCTACTGCTTGATTCATATCTTCTAAAGCTAAATGCTGTCGTTCGATTATAAAACACAATCTTTGCAATGTAGAACACAATATTTGCCATGTGGTTTATAAGGAAAAGAATGACAGAATAAATAAAATATTAAAATGTATAATACTAATAAATAAACGAATAAAGGAATTATATTCCTTCTTCCTTATATCTTATATATATATATATATATATATATATATATATATATATATATATATATATATATATATATATATATATATATATATATATAATCTTCTATATTATATTACATCTATCTTTTTTATTAAGTTTTTATCGGTACTTTAAGTTTTAACAGGCAAAAACTATTTTATCGGTACTTTTACCATAGGAACCTAAGAACCATAGGAACCTATTCGACTTTTACCATAGGAACCTATACATAACTTCAATGTATAATTTAAAATAATTATGATTTAAATGATATATAATGTTTTATTATTATTAATGTTTTATTATTGAAATGGAGATGGGCAGGCCATATAGCGAGGCAACAGGATGATAGATGGACTAAGGCAATTCTGGAATGGATACCGCTTGATCGCAAACGTCCGCGAAGAAGATCGAAAGCACGATGGATTGATGACATCGTTAAGTATATTGGACCAGAGTGGCAGAGGAAAGCCCAGGACCGTGAAAGTTGGAAACATGCTGAAGAGGCCTTCATTTTGCAGTGGATCGACACGGGCTGATGATGATGATGATGATTTAATATATATATATATATATATATATATATATATATATATATATATATATATATATATATATATATATATATATATACACACACAAGAAAAGTTTAAAGATATCTCTATGCAATAATAATAAAACATTATATATCATTTAAATTATTTTAAATTATACATTGAAGTTATGTATCGGTTCCTATAGTAAAATTCGAATATGTTCCTATGGTTCCTAGGTTCCTATGGTAAAAGTACCGATAAAAACTTGATAAAAACTTAATAAAATAGATAGATGTAACAAAATATAATTCCTTTATTCGTTTATTTATTAGTATTATAAATGTAAATATTTTATTTATTCTGCCATTATCCACAATCTCACCCCAAGCTCGTCTGATGAAACATGTGCCCTCCAATGTACAGGATAAAAAACTATGTATATATATATATATATATATATATATATATATATATATATATATATATATATATATATATATATGTATATAATATATATATATATATATATATATATATATATATATATATATATATATATATATATATATATATATATATATATATATATATATGTATATATATATATATATATATATATATATATATATATATATATATATATGTATATATATATATATATATATATATATATATATATATATATATATATATATATATATATATATATATATATATACACATAAGTGTGGATTTTATTTTTCAGATGGACCTTAACAACACGCGATCGATAATACGAGTATTACATTTTAAATATTGATTTATTTCCCGTTATTATAAGATGGCGTGACGAGTACATATATCTAGAACAATAGTTCGGTTTCTATTTAGAAAGCCTGCTTATTTTTGTATTAAAATTTAAACGCCGTCCACTAATAACATTTTCATAATCCGCAGACTAACTGGAGAATAAAAATTCCCTTTACAGGTAAATATAAATAATAAATATAAGAAAATTTAATTACAAAATATTTTCTTAAATTATTTATAATAATATGTTCGCACTTTGGAAAACTCAGTAGAAAAGTTTTTGCTTTAGTAATATCACACAATTTGAAAATGTTGAATCTAGAACTTCCATTATCATTGTTTATTTGTTGACAAAGTTTTGAATAATTATATTTCTTTTTCAAGTAATAATAACTTTTTAAGTATATAACTCTTTCAAGTAAAATAGAAAAATAAATAAATACAGAATAACAGATTATAAAAACTTGTCACAAACATAATAAGGAATCATCTCTTGATAATGAAATTCGGCAATGAAGCACCATATAAAACCATTGCATGTATATCTCTGGTTTACTGAATTTTTTCATGGCCGTTATTCACTCAGGGACGAATTTAAAGAAAGTGGTCTAAAATTGGTTGTTGTGTCAGAAAACATCGATATTGTGTGCGATCTGATAATGTTCATCCCTGGACATTAGTATGATAAATATTCACAAGATTTTATATGAACATTTAGCTATGAAAAAGATGTGTGCGCATTAGATTCCACATAATTTGACAGTCCCTGAAAAAAAAGAAAGTAAACAGTAGTCGACTATATGGGTCTTTCAAAATGAACCAAACCCGATAAAAGATGTTCGCGCAAAAAGCACTTCGAAGCGAATGATCCCCTCTTTTTGTGGAATAAATGGGCATTTCGCTACAGTGCCACTAGATAATTATAGCATAGTCAATTCTGAATGGTACACAACCATTTTTTTGCCAGAAGTCTTTGAAAAGTAACAAAAAACAACCAGCCACGCAGAATCATTCTTCATCAAGACAACGTCAGCTCGCACACATCGTTGATGGGATCAACCACCGTACAGTCCTGATTTGGCACCCAGCAATTACTTTTAGATCCCATCCATAAAGAATAAACTACGTGGACAACGATTTTCAATAAAAGAGGAAGCGTCTGATGCGTTCAAAATACATGTTTTGGAGATACCTCAATCGGATACCTCATGGAAAAAGTACTATGAAAATTGGTTTAAACGTGTGCAAAAGTGTATCGATCATGGCGGAGAATGTTTTTAAAAACAATAAAACCATTTTAAATGATATATATTTGTTTTTATTTATTGTTTTTATTTTATTTTTTTGTTTATATTTTATTCCTTCTTATGTCAAGGCATCCCAGGCGCATTGTCCACATAATTCTACTCATTCTACTATTCACCTAGACATACTTATACATAGGCATTATGAACTTCTTAAGGAGTTAATTCCAAAGAACTTGTATTAAGCCCCGACATCACGTAGTTGTAAATTCGTTGTACTATTAGGAAGCATAACAAGCCTATGACTAGTAGTTAATGTTGACACATTGCAGGAATAGTTATGTAACTTTAAAAACACGGAGACAAACAATATTTTGTTACGAAACATAAAGTAAAATAATTGATTCCAGAACATCCTGAATGTTCACCTAAGCATTTAAATGCGTTTGAAGGACTACTAGAGAACCTCTACTTACAGCGATTGTTCCCTTTCAAACTATCGCTAATCTGATACGACTCTTTTTTCCTCCTCCGAGCTTGTCTCATCTGCTACGATCGTTAATCCATTGACAATAAAACAACTCTGTTCCTCTGTCCAAGTGCTATTTAATCTGCTCGTATACTACAGTACTCTAACTGAAGAGCCCTGTTGAACATAGTGTTAATCTTGAACCATGAAGAATGAATACGATAATATACGGAACTGATTGTTATTCATTCTCAATTTCTTTTTAAAACACATTTTTCACTATTGTGACATGCTATACTGATTACAAAGAGCAGATAACCACCTTTTTATCTTCCCAATTTGTAATTCTTCTTGGTGGCTCAAAGCCTATTCTGCGACGTTGTTAAGCTGGAGCATTTCCATCCATTCACCTAACAATGCGAAATGAAAATCCCGCTTTAAGGACCCATGGATGCAACTACTATCAAAATCACATCATCTATCGTTCATAGATAATCTCATTAGAAGCATGTTCAAGAATAGCAAAATTAATCCAATTTATATAAAATACATCCGGTACAACATTTTTCAACAAAGAAAATAAATATTTTGATAAAATTGTCTACAAGATTACTAAGTGATGCAAATTTTTTTTACATAGTATATTTATTATTTTTTTGAATCTGTCTTACTTGGTATAATATTTCTTTGTTATTTTAATAATTATTTTGAAAAATAAATTTAAATAAACAGAAAATAAAAATATTAAATCATAAAAAAAGTTAAAAAAAATGGAAACAGGCAAAACGGTTTCGATTTTAATTCAATGCCTTTCTCTGAGCTTCAATAGTAATTCGTTTCCCACGTAAACCTATTATAATATTTAACTTCTTTTCTGGCAGCTATTTATCGTGATGTTAGACAACCTTGAACAGTGCTGAAAAAAATTCATTTCTGTGAGGAAAATGGAAGAAAAATCGCTTCTAATTCGTAACTGGATTTTGAAGCCGTGACTGGAAACATTACAATCATCAATTTTGCAAAAATAATATATAGGCCCGCGAGACGACCCGTTTTTTGCTCAGAGACATGCGAAATCACCCCTTAACATAAAAACACATGTTTATGATCAATCTTCGATACAAATAGGGAATTTAGTTTACATTTTTCAGTTTTTTACTTGCTCTGGGTTTATTCATTTTAGTTTTGCAATATATTTTTTTTAGTCGGTTGGAAAATAAATCCATGTCATTTTCTGGAGTATAAAATAACCATCTATATTACTAAGCTACAAATATTTTCATCAGTTTTATATTAAAACGATGTTATATACAACTATGATCAAATAGAAAGGTTACTTTTTAATAAAACAGAAAGTATTCGCATATTCATTCAAATTTAATTTGTCTCGTTCAAAGTAATCCGTCCTCACTACAGTACGACTGAAATTTTTGTAATACATGCAGCTAATGTTTTCAGCCATTTCCAGTGAAGACTATACGAGATGAAAAGGACGCAATAACCTTATACCTTCAAACAACATTCAAAATGACACTTCTCTTTAAAGCCATAAAATTAGTGAAGTTAAGACTATGATTTGTAGAAACCACAACCCAAAGAAAAGTCCAGGATTTGACCTTATAACTGGGCAAGTCGTTAAACAATTACCGGAACGAGCAATAGTTGTCTTTAAACAAATGTATAATGTAAAAATTGGAGTCGGCCATTATCCGTCACAGTGGAATGTTGGACAAATCATATTGATTCTAAAACCTGGTAAACCGACAGGTAAGCATCATCATATATACCCATTACACTTTTGCCTGGTTTGTAAGTTGTTCCTAAAGAGACTGAAGGCATTGTTTAACGAAATAAATATCATTCCAGAACACCAGTTCGGATTTTGAGAAAGACACGCAGTGAAAATAAGTAACGACGCTTTTGAGAATAAAAAGTACTGCTCGATAGAGTATGGCTCTCAGGTTTACTATACAAACTTAAATCAAAACTTCCTACACCATACTATCAAGTATTGTTATCATATTTGACGAACAGATACTTCGCTGTCAAATATAAAGGAGAAATAACTAACATATATCCGATAAAATCAGAAATACCAGAAATAGGTAGCGTCTTGGGTCCCATACTTTTTCAAATGTTCACTGCTGACCTACCAACTACACCAAACACGTCTATATCCATCTTTGTAGATAATACCACGATTATGGCAATAAGCGGATTACCAAGATATGCATCTGAGAAGCTTCAGGAAGCTCTTGATAAAATAAAGGAATGGTTAAAAAAAAAGGCACCTAAAAATCAACGAGGCAAAATCTCAGCAAGTCACTTTCACCTTAAGGAAGGAATGTGTAACACTTAATGAACATCAACTTCCCCAGGCGGACTGTGCAAAATATATTGGAATGAGACTTGATCGAAAACTAAACTGGAAACAACACATTTTTATGAAGAAGAAGCAACTTGGCTTAAAATTATCCAAACTCTACTGGTTAATAGGTAAAATATTCAAACTAACAAAGTAATCCTCAAATCTGTATGGAGGTACACAACTGTGGGGTACTGTAAGAGATCCAATATAGAAATACTTCAAAGATCCCAGTCCAAAACCCTGAGGATAATTACTTGGTTCGTGACAAATCAAACTTTACACCGCGATCTAAAAACAAGGCCTGTTCTAGAAGAAGCCAATCCAGCCAGTCCAGCGTAACACAGAAACAAGTTTTTTTTTTGGTCAAATTCGGTTTTATTTCTCAAAATAGTAATACTATACACTTTTCCCACCGATACTCGCATCTTTTTAATCCGTCCAAATAGAAGTTGACATCTTGTTCTGGAAAATATTCGTTTACGAATGTGATGTGGCCTCCTCGTCCGATGAAAATCTTTGTCCTCCAAGCGAAACTTTAAGCCTAGAAAAGAGAGAAAAGTCGCTAGGGGCCAGATTTGGTCACCACTGAAGTGAGAGACGATGCTTTGACTTGGTGGAATAAACCTTTCTTTTTCTTCAAATGCGAACGTTTTTTCTCCTTCAACTTGCGTATTATGTCCCTGTAATTGTTTTTCCCTTTTCAAGACAGGCGATTAACAAAACTCCGTGACTATCACAAAAAAACCGTCGATTACTTTCCCAGTCGATGGAACAGTCTTCGCCTTCTTCGCTTTTCACCCTTTGTAGTCAACTGTTTCGACTCTGCCTTGGTTTCAGGACTGTAATAGTGTATCTAAGTTTCATCTACAGTTATTAATCGACGTCAAAACTTCGACTTATTTCGCTTACACTGCTTCAACCGGGAAATGTTCATTCGAATGCGTTTTTGGTCCTCAGTGAGCAATCGCGGCACCCAACGCGCGGTTAATTTTTTCATGCCCAAATTTTCAGTCGATATTTTACAAACACCTTCTTTCGAGATGCCCACACTCTCTACTATCTCTCCAACCTTAATTCGACGGTCGTCTAGAACCATTTGGTGAACTTTTTCAATGTTACGGGCAGTGATTGCAGTTTTTGACAGTCCCGAACATTCATCCTCAACCAAGCTGGTACAACAACGTTTAAATTCAACTGCCCAGAATTCACGGTGGCAAATAATGTTGCAAAGTCTCCGTAAACAGCATCCATCTCAGCTTAAATTTGCGTTGATGTATTACCTTTTCAATGCAAGAATATAATTACGACTCGATATTCGATTTTTTCCATTTCTTGCAGAAACATTAACACCGGTTCACATAAATGACTGTTAAACAACTGAGTATCTAATATGGCTGAAATTTTCAAGGTTATCTTTCAACGGATGTGCCATTATATTGTCAGAATATTTTGGACGAGCAACGCCATCTCCAAGTCAAACCTCGAAACTTTTCAGATTATCCTCGTAAGCGATCAACGAACTTTTCTTGAATGCCTTCTATGGACCCAAAATAGCGCCCACAAAATGTTTTCTTCAATAGAAAGAATTGTAAATTCTACAATAGCAGATCCATTGAATGAATCGAAATATACTAGCCAAACTCAACAATATCTTCCACATGTTTAGTGATGTATGACGTGTAACATGAAAGACAATTTGCTTTCGATGTCCTAATTTTTAACATCCTGTAATGTTTTCTTTATCGAATGTCAATATAAATCAAATTATTTAAACTATTCGTAATAATGAGGTAAGATTTAATACCTTTATAATCTCATTATACAGTGAACGTTATTTCTTTAGGATATAATCCTGCCTTGGAGGTATTTATGTAAAACCGCAAACTGAGCTGCCAACATCCAAAACATCCTCTGTATTCACTAGCATGCATTTGGTGTTTTGTGATTTCAAGAAATCACATTCCTTTAATTTGTTGAACGCTGAGAAATAAAAAACAAGTGATTTGATAAAAAACAAGTGGTTACGTTGTAAGTTTTTTGCCATTATGCATGCATTAAAGTGAAATAATGAAGCTTACAAAATATTAACGGAACGGCCGACACGAACCAAACAGGAAAATTATAATGATCTTAGACGATTTGCAAGCAAAATTTGCAGACCGAAAAAACAAAAGTACAATAATGACGAAATAAAAAATATGGATGAACATTTTAAATTGGTGTAATTGGCGAATACCAAGACCGATTTAGAGCTGAACAATGGACCACGGACCAAATATTCTCAGTTAAGCAGGTGCTGGTAAAGTGCTGCGAAAATATCATTGATGTGTACTAGGTATTTGTTGACTTCAAACAGGCACACGACAGTATCACGTTGGAATTTCGAGTTCTACCGAACCTAATTCCACTTACAAGAATGACAACGACCGATTCTTTGTCACAAGTCAAAGTAGAAAATTATTTGACTCTCAGCTTTAGAACTGACAATGGCCTTAAACAAGGTGATGACCTGGCATCAATGCTTTTCAATTTGGCACTTGAATATGTTGTTCGGAAACTTCCCGTTTACACCAAGGGAACACTATGCTTCAAATCCACACAACTCGTAGCATATATCAATGGCATAAATATACTTGCAAGATATTTGGGATTCTAAAGAAATATTTTTAAACCTTAATTAGGTAGCAAGGGAAGTTAAACTACGTACTAAAAAAAACAAAACAAAATGACACAAACTAAGAAAAAGACGCCAATCAGTCAAAACATTACAGGAGGCTAGTAGACTTTACTTAAAATATTACAGGAAAATTTGGTATACATAGGGGCAAACTTATCGGAAACTTAAGGATGTAAGTGAACCCATCGAAATTAAAAGGAGATTAATGATGGCAAGTAAGATGTATTATACGGGACCGGAAACGTGCACTGGAAAAAAAAAACTTAAACTATATAAAACTATGATAAGACCTGTCTATGCTATGGCAACGAAACATGGACATTAACTTAAATTTCCGAAAAAATAATTAACGCCTTTCAAAGAAAGGTCCTCAGAAGAATCCTTGGACTCCTGAAGGAAGACTCGATCTGGAGAATACGATACAGAGAATTGTATACCATCCAAGAATATAACAGAGAATTGTATACCATCCTCGATAATCCAGAATTGTCGACCCTCATAAAATTCAAGAAGCTATAATGGGCTAATCAAAATTCCCAAATGCACGGAAGCCCTGAGAGGATTTTATTGACGCAGACTGCAAATCACTGCTAAGATTTTCAAACTGAAGGACGCGGGCACTGAACCGAGAAGGCTGTAGGCGGAGTATATAGAAGGCCAAGGCCCGATTTGGGATGTAGCGCCCTCGTAAGTAAGTAACTTGTAAATTTCTTTGAGTTTAATATCGCACTATATGAAAAGCTTAAATGAAAATTATTATCAAATCCTTTTCTTGTATTTTCGTTTTGATAGAGTATCCTATATTTATATAATTAATTAATATATATATATATATATATATATATATATATATATTATATATATATATATATATATATATATATATATATATTCTGGCACTACAGGAGAATAAACAAAGGCATATAACTATAACAGTATTGGAAAAGTACATATTATTTTATGTACGTAACTGATCGAAGAATATTGGGAGCGGGATTCAGAGTTAATGACAGGTTTAAAAATGAAGTTATCGAGTTCGAAGGGATTTCAGATAGAATATGCAGTATAAGAATTAGAGACCAGTTCAGAAAAATGCATATAATAAATGCGCATGCACCATCGGAAGAGAAAGACTCGGGCATTAAAATACAGTTCTACGAAGATTTGCATAGAATCATGGAAAACGTTTTGAAGTTTGATAAAAAATATGTGATAGGCGACATGAATGCCAAACTAGGGAGGGAAGAAGAATACAAGGAGGTAACAGGGGGTAAAAGTATATACAACACTAGTAATGCTAATGGAAAAAGGCTGATAGAATTTGCGTTCGGGAACAATATGAAAATTGTTAGCGCTGCTTTTGATCATAAAAACAAACATAAGGAAACATATGTAGATAGTCCAAATGGAGAGACAAAGAATCAAATTGACCATGTGCTCATAGTTATAACAAAAATGAAACCGAAAAGACCACCTAGAACAAAAGATACAAAGGGGGGAAGACGGAAGAGATATGACGTAGCAAAACTAAAGGATAGGACAACAGCAATGCGGTTCAAGCAGGAAATGAAAGGAAAACTAGGAAATAAAGAACATTTAAAGGAATAATGGGCACAGATTGAAACAGTTATGAAGGAGGTAGCAGAAAAAATACTGGGAGAACCCAAAAAAATCTTGGAGCAAAAAAAAAGAGCACGTGTGAGATTACTGAAAGAAAGGAGTGAAAGCAACAAAGAAATATATGATCGCATACGAAGGAAAGCCAAGACCGTATGTAGCAGGAAAAAGAAAGAACTTTTCGAACGTAAATTAAAAGAAATAGAAGAATAATATGCTAATAAGGAAATAAGAAATCTATCTAATTCTATCAGGGCGTTAAAAAAGGTAAATACAGTAGCGCAAGGTGACCCCATTATTTGAAAACTCAAGAAAGCTCCCCATCTGCATCTCCTAGCAGATGGAAAACTGAAAAGATTTGCCGAAGAGACGCTAAATGAGACTGGGCAAGAATGGAACTGGGGAGAACATGAAATGAAAGAAGATGAGCTTGCAGACAATAACGAATTTTTAATTGCACCTACAAAAGAAGAAGTAGAAGTGTATATAAAGCAATTCAAAAATAACAAAAGTGCTGGAGAAAAAAGTATAACAGCACAAATCTTGAAACATGGTGGTGATACATCTGTGGCAAGAACACGGCAGTTAATGAAGAGAATTTGGGAAAAATAAAATATGCCAGAGAAATGGAATATAGTGCTGATAATATCCCTTCACAAAAAAGGAGCTAAGGAGGAGTGCAATAGCTACTGAAGAATTACACTGCAAGACGTGAATTACAAAGTGATGGCTAACATGATTAAAGATCGACTAGAAAAATACCATTACGAACAAGTAGGGGAATACCAAGGAGGGTTCAGGGTAGGAAGATCAACAACCGATCAGATATTCAACATGAAAGAGATCGAACAGTTTACTTATGAACAAGATTTAAACTTACGTTTGCTGGCAAGGTGATTCACAGTTGACAGTTCTAATCAATCTAGTACAAGAAGTAATTCTGAGGGAGAGGGGCATCAATGCCAAGAGGTTAATCAATGCTTAACCTATGCCAACGACAATGCATTGATGGCGAGATCCAAGGAAGAAACAGTAAGGGTATTCAAGATGTTGGAAAGAAAGGCGAGAAAATATGGCCTAACAATTAATGAGAACAAAACCAAATATATGGTAATAAAAGACACTACTAGAGAACTCTCCCCCAATTTAGTCATTGATTGTGCAGAAAATAAGAAATATACAATAGAGAAAGTAGATCAAACTGAATATCTAGGAGCAACACTAACATGTAAAGGGGATGAAGAGAACGAAACAGAGAAACGACTAGCGAAAGGAAGCAAAGCCGCAGGAATGTTTTCAAAGGTTTTAAGGGCAAATAATATAACAAGAGCAAAAGTGAGAGTGTACCAAACAATTCTAAGGCCCACGGTTACCTATGCATGCGAGACATGGACAATAATGAAAAAGGAAGAAAGTAAGCTGGATATCTGGCAAAATAAAATATCAAAGAGGATTTTTGGAGGAATTAAAATTCAGAACGAGTTTAGAAGAAGAACAAATGGAGAAATAGAAGAACTGTACAAAAAATCAAACATTGCTCAGGTGGTGAGAGCGCAGAGAGCTAGATGGCTGGAGCACATAGCGAGGATGCCCGGCGAGAGATGGGTTAAATGAATGCTGAATGAATGGCTGGATGAGATAATGAATGATTTGAAGAAAGTAGGAGTCAGGGACTGGAAGAATGATGCTTTCGACCGAAAAAGATGGAAAAGAAGAATGAAAGAACTCGAAGTCAAGGGCCACTATATATATATATATATATATATATATATATATATATATATATATATATATATATATATATATATATATAGCTGATCTAAACATACTTAAGAAAACAGTGAGAATAGAGGAACAGTGTAGAAAATATTCTCTATTCTAAATATATTCGACCTAAGTAAAAAACTGTTTTATTTATAAAATATTATATTTCACATATCATGTTCTAATTCGCCATGTCATTTATGGAATCATTGATTTTATGTGTAGCTAATTATAGCCGTATCTATGGAAACAAATCAAAAATCGATTTACAATCAAGCCGATGGCAACGACTTATAATTCGATTTTTACATCGAAATTGAATTACATATTCGTGTAATGCACTATTCTGTTAAAAAAATAACAACACAATTTTCATTCTATTTACCAGACCCACTTTTAAATTATCTAGCATGTATTTAGTTATAGTGTTATAAATACGATTTATTTAATAAATGAAATTAATTCATTCTAATAAATTATACAGTGTAATGGAGAACAGTTTCGTAAATTTTATTTACAATTCTTTATATTTTTTGATGAAAATGAACCTGATCTGCCGAAAGAAGAGCAGAACGTCATTATAATTACTTTAACAATAGTAACGCCATCATTTTTGTTTATTTCGACCCATCGGAATTCAGTTTTTTGTTACATTAGCAACAATGCAAAAAACTTATTATTATTGGCCTTTGGAAAACTGAATTATTGGTCTTTGGAAAGTTTTCTGGTTGCATTATTCGCAAAATTGTATGTCAACAGATCACCCAGATCATGAAATCTCAGGACTTTGAATTATTTTTATGAGATTATGCGAAATCTCTCATTTATAGGGATAAACTAGAACGAAAAATTATGGTGGCCTGAATGTTTCGTCTAAGGTCAAAAATATTCAGGCCGTCATTGAAATTATACCACACGATATAGGTGAAAGATGAATGGAAAATTGGGTCTCTAGAATGCATTCCACCAGACAAAGCGACCGGACAGAAAACGACAGTATTTTTTACAACCTAATGTCCTTATTTTATCTTGATGATTGAAATTTATCTTGAAAACTACCGGATTATCGCTTATAGTCTCAACATTTTTAACTTCTGGCACTCTTAGTATCTATTAAAGGGTAGTCCCATCCTTTAAAAGAACTTATGCAACCGTTTTTATAAAAAAAAGAAAATATTCCGTATAAAAATGCTTTGATTTAATTACAACATCTGGAAAATCCCTCAAACAATCTAAAGTAACCTGATCTAGGACAAAATTGCATATATACAGGTGCCATTATGGCCAGGTCCTCGTCCATGACTCGTTTAATTTGGACGTACCGAATATATCCACCCCCTAGTTTGATATAACCATCTGGCGCTTAATAAAGAAACGCGCCACATGCCGTAGCATGTGTATCTTGGAGTTTATTTATGTCGTAGTATTATGCGCTGCCATGCGGCGAACAAAGCCAAAAGGTGACAACTTAACTTGTTTTGTGATAATTAACAATCCTCTAAAGTTAAATGATTTATGGTTAAACCACTTATAAATTTATATGTATTAGTAACTAAGGAAGAATTGGTAGTAAGAATGTTTAAGAAATTAAATAAACGAACTGAAAATTATATCTAAATTTCGACTATGTACACTACACCACACAATGCATTTTTCGAATACGAAATATATTAATCTATAAAATAAAAAATTCAAATAAGAAAAGTAGTTACAATCTAAATTGTAAAATAATACCATAAATGATAATACCGTTTTTTCAATGTCTAGATGCCAAATATAAATTTAACAAAAGTGAACATACCTGGCCATTTAGCAAAATACCGAAATTTTTCCTTTTATTAATTTTTTGGCTCTCTAAGAGATTCAGATTTTGAGATTAATTTTCATTATATAACTTTTTTAAATTTCCGTTGATTTGAAGTGTGATTTTCTAACATTAAGTGGTAGCATACTGAGAATTATTTTGTTTCTTAATATAACGTCTTTTATGTTCATTGAGCCTAATTGAAAAAGACCTTCCGGTTTGTCCAACATAGAGTTTTGGACACGAACCAACCGCCCTCAATTAAATTTACCCCTTGTTTATAAAGTTTATTCGTTTGACATTTATCGTTTTTAGTGAGACGTTCTAGACCATTATTCGTTTTGAAACCAATATTTATATTATTTGTTTTGATAAATGGTTATAAACTAATTTGGTAACTTTTCTTGTATATGTAATTGTTTTGTATAATATATTTTTTTATGTTTTTGGCAGTATTATTGTAGCATTTTTTCTTAGTTATTTTATGTTTAAAATATTTTGGTCGTATCTATTATTCACTGCGATCTGTTTGATGATATTCAATTATTTGTTAAAGTTATTTGTGGACATTGCTAAAGTTATCTGTGGACAATATACCTCGCCTAAGGTACTGGACGGGTCACGGGTGGTGGATAAAGTAAGCTCCATTAGATATTAATGGACAGCTGTGAATATCTCAAAATAAGCAGCCCCGAACCAAGGTAAAAAAACTAAAGCCACTTAGCGTCTGACTTGTATCAAGCGCTTGAGTGATCAGAGTCTATTCACCAGTGGTGCGGCTGATATTTAAATTCTGCAATTAACCCCTCCAGTCTTAACCTCTGAACCGTCATGGTTCAAACTTTTAATTCAAAGTACAAGATGAAGCGTTCTAGTAATTACATAATTACCCCAGGAGGTAAACAATCCTCTGCCAGCTTTGCTGGTACAACCGGACTTTCGGATTCTGGGGCGACCGGGCTTAAACGAAAATTCTTTCAGAGGAAATGGGATACCTCTGGCCAACGTCTGAAACCGAAAACAAGAACTTACTTTGGAACGGTAAATATCAATTCTCTCCTGCGCCAAGAAAAACTACACGAATTGGGGCGAACATTGAATCAGTAAAACATCCCAATTTTAGATTTGCAAGAAACCAGATTGACAGATGATAACACCTTGGAATTCGGACCCTGGAACTACAGACTATTTAAAAGTAAAACGGACAATAGAATACTCGAAAATACACCATATCTCGGTGTTGCTTTCGCTACCTCAAGAAACATTCTTGGTTCTATAACTAATATCCAGCTAGTAAATAATCGACTTATGACACTATCCCTCAAGTGTGCTAACAAAAACTATACATTAATCAATGCACACCTCCCAGTTAAGAAGAAAATAAATCTAATATTGAAAAAGTAAATAAGTCCTCGGAAATTCTGGATCAGACTATCTCTAAAATTCCGTCTAACCATGTAAAAATCCTATTGGATGATTTCAACACCCAACTAGGAAAATAAAAAAAGTACAGAAGAGAACAGTCGGCAGTTTTCCCGCTCATAAATGTACTAACCATAATGGTAGAAGATTGGTTGAACTATGTACACAGTTTAATCTAATAATAATATAAACCCATTTTAAGAAGAAAATAACAAAACAAAAGACCTGGAGGGGCCCAAACATGTACATGTTTGAATTTTAATTTAATCATGTGGCCATTTCGTACCCCAATTATAAAGAGATTTTGAATGTTCAAGTCAGGACAGGAGCTAACATAGACACGGATCACTACTTGACTAGAATCAAACTTAGCTTAAAATCTCGAAAACTTATCCAAAAGGGACTGCTAATACTAAAGATCGACCCTACGAAAATAAAACCAACCCTAACAACCAGCACAGAACTGGCAAGAATTGAAACAAAAAATTCTTAAAACAGCCTTAAAGTTGGTCCCTTTACAAAAACGTAGAAAACATCCATGATGGGATGAAGTTTGCGAGCAAGCAGTATTAAGCCGAAGTAAAGCATTCAAAGATTGGAACAGTCAAAACATAGAAATAAATTATAACATCTTTGTGGAAGTAAGGAAAGAAACATCGAAGCTAATTAAACAAACTAAAAGAAAATATGAAAACAATCAACTTAATGAGATAGAAAGAGATTTTCAAAAAAAATAACACCCGAAACTTTTACAAAACATTTAAAACTAAATTAACAGGCTATCAACCCTAAAGTCTTTGTTTCCAACAGGAAAACGGACAATTAGCTCTAAATAACCAAGACAATTGCAAAGAACTTGCGAAATAATTTGAACAACTACTAAACTGTCCTGAGCACTTAAACAAATTACCAACACTAAACCCTAAACAAACAAACCCAGATTCATTACCACCGCATGAAGATGAAATAATTAGGCAAATCAAGCGGCTTAAAAACAACAAAGCTTCTGGTGAAGATGGAATCACTGGTAAACTTTTGAAATCCGCTGGTCCAGGTACAATCAAGGAAATAACCAAAATTCTACAAGAAGTTTGGCGAACCGAACGGATTCCGGAAGATTAAAAAGATGCTCTAATCCATCCCCTACACAAGAAAGAAGAGAGAACGGATGTAAACAACTACAGAAGGATATCTCTTCTCTTTTCCAGTTTGTTACAAGATTCTATCTCAATGTCTACTAGACAGAGCAGAGGGACAGTTAGAACCTAAAATTGGTGAATATCAAGCAGGTTTTCGACCGGGCAGATCCTGCCCTGAACAGATCCTGAATCTAAAGTTGATCCTAAGATATCAAAAACTGTACAATAAAAATCTCGTCTGTACATTTGTGGATTTCAAAAAGGCATATGGTTCTATTGCACTAAGCAAGCCAGCGACATTAGTACTTTTTCTATAAGTAGAGTTAGCATGAAAATATGGTACAAAGCACCCTACGTTTTTTTACAGTGGCATATTAATTTTCTCGTTCGTCACTTTATTCTTGTATAAAAAATTATTTTTTACCTTTTAGTTCGGTTTACCATTAGAGCGTGTTTTTTATTTTTTTTAAATTATAATTTATTTTTAATTTTTTTGTTCGGTCTGGTATAAAAGCGTGTTTTTTTAGCTTTTTGAACTATTATTTATTTTTCGTCGCTACCTATCCAACGCGGGAGTGGGTAATTTATGCACCTATTGCCTTCCTTGTTGTAACCGTGTCTCAGGCTCCCTCTCCGAAAGCAAATCCGTGATCCCGACAATCCTGTTCAGGATAATGGGACGAACTTATTAAATTATTTTATTGTAATTGGTTCTTGATAAGTGTGGAAAGTTCCAATTTAATCTGACGTTTTGAAGTGGGTGAAAAGAACGTTCAAAGATTCCATAACATAGATGACAAATCAATCAATAACCCAATTATTTTATGTGCTTGATGTGCTCAATGTCAATTAATTATGAATATCCTTTCATATAGTAAATGAACCCACCCGATCAGCTACTATTCTGTTATTTCAACAACAGGCTTTTTCTTAGAATACGGCTTGAACGATCAAGACGGTGACAAATGGGTAAATTAGCAAGTGCAGCTACCTCCTGAGACCTTAATACGTGTGAATTTCCAAAGCTTAAGCTAACAAGATTATTCCGGAGGCGGCATCGCATCCAAAAAGCAAACATGTCTAGCTAAGTCTACAAAATTACTTAAGCCACGTTCAATAAACATTTACGTCTCCGTGATATACAAGGAGAATTTGCCAACATCTCTCTGAGACAAGTTGAACTATTTGTCATGTTAAATAAAGTTTACGAAAGTTATTAAACATTAATTTCGCAGATATGCTGGAAGGAAGGAGCAGTGTGCGAAGTTGTTCAATTCCATTACGGTCTGGGATATTAAATGAAATAAAATAGGAACTATGATGCGCGTGGGTTCGTGTCTGGCGTCATTCTAAAATTTAATTTAACATTTTGGTTCCAATTTATAAACTTACGTGTACCGCTTGTAAAGCTTGTTTCTAATAAGAGTGTCAGAACTAAAGAACGTAATAATGGCAACACTGTGTGAAATGTAAATGTCACTCATAGACTGCTGTATCAGTTATGTCAATTCACCATGAAAAGATACACGATACACAAATTGGGCTCGAGAGCAGTTGGAAAATGACCCCCCAACTTTGGGGAAAAATAATATTTTCTGACAAAGCGCATTTCTGGCCTAATGGATTTGTGACCGAACATAACTGCAAGATTTGGGCAGATAAAAATTCTCAAGTGATTCAGGAGTTACTTCTTCATCCTCAGAAAGTCACTGTTTGTTAACAGAGTTATATTTATTTTTATGAAGACGGTGACGGAAATCATGTCTCTGTTAATGGTGAAATCTACAGAAATATACAAACAGAATATTTTTAGCCACAACCCCATGGATTGTAACGCACTTATGCCACCGCTTGATCCAATCCTCGAAACATTTTTTATAATCGGTGTTGGATATGGCCATCAGAGCCGTCTTCGATTTTTCCATAACCTCCTCTCGGCTGCTAAAACGCGTTCCCCGTAGTGTTTTTTCATTTCATTTCATCAAAAGGTCGCGAATAATGATGGCATTGTGCGACGTTGCGTTATCGTGGTGCAAAACCCACGAATTGGTTGTCCACAAATCCTTTCATTTTTGGCGAATTGCTTTACGCAAACCTCTCATAACGCTCAAAACCGAGAGTATCGCCTTCTTTTTCGATTGAAAACGACGTGTTTTTTTCAGTCTTGGCTCATTGGGTTTCATTCACTGAATTGCGTGTCATACTCATAAACCCACGTCTCGTTTCCAGTAATAATGCGTTTCATAAATTAATTATTAAACGGATTATATAATCGGATTCAGACTTGGAGTTGCAAATTCAGGTCTTTCAGCACCAACTTTGCTGCAATACGGCGGAAACCCACATAATTAATTAAAATATCTTTAACGGATCCATAAGTAATGTTCAAGTTATCTGCTAGCTCTCTGATGGTTAATTTGCCATTCTTGACCACGATTTATTTCACTTTATCGATGTCTTCGTTGGTTCTCGATGTTGACGGCCTGCCATTGGGTTCGTCATCATCGATGAACTCACAACCACTTCTGAAACGTTCCTGCCACTGATAAACGATTGTTTTCTTTAGAGTATCGTTGCAGAAACACTTTTCCAATATTTCCAAGGTTCTCGCACCACTGAATCCATTTCAACGCAAAATTTAATACAAAGTCGTTGTTGCAAACGCAATTCCATTTTGAAATTGTAAAAATCGGAAAAAGAGAGGCAGATGTAGTCAAAACTGCGTAACTTTTACAAATGTCAGGCTATAACGCTGACATTTGGTGGAAATGTCAATTACAAATGTGGCAACCTAGCAAAAAAAACAGAACTCTAATCGGATGATTGACAGCAGCGCATGGTGGTCATTCCGAAAACTTTTTGATCAAGGTGATATTTATGAAAAAGTAACACAGACTTAATCTTCGAAGTAATTTCCCGCACTTTTTACACTCTTGCTACCTTTCAAATAATTGTCGAATCCCTGGTGGATAAAATGCCGCAGTTTTGATGTGATAGTGCCACTGAATTCCTTGTCAACCAGGTGATAGTTCATAGATCGAACCTTATCAACCAGGTAATAGTTCATAGATCGAACCAGCTGGAAATTCGAAAGGGGTAAGTCTGGGAAATTCACTTGATTCGATAGAATCTCTAAGCCCAACTCGAAGATCCCTTCCAGAGTCCCTTTTGCTATATGTGGCCGTGCGTTTTCCTGAAGCAAAATAACTTCCCTTCTTTGTTTTACCAGTTTAAAACCTTTTTTCTTCCAGAGTGTTACTAACACAAATCAGCTAGGTCAGTAATGACCGTTTGAGGCAGATTGGAGCAGCTCTTAATGCACAACGTGTAGTTAATCCCACCATACACACATCAATGCCTTTTTGGCGTGAATATTTAATTTTGCGGCATTGGTTAATGGCTCACCAGGATTAACTGACGATCTCCGCCTCTTTAGATTATCGACGAGGATCCACTTTTCGTCACAAGTCGCAGTCTTATAAAGAACATTCTTTTTCTTGAATCTGGACGGGAATGATACTGGACGGGAATGATAATATCAAACCGTCTACACTTATTCTCACTGAGAATTCATAATGGTCCCAACGACTCTCCTTTTAAAGTATCCCTAGCTTAGGAAATTGTTTAGAATTTGCTTGCGATGTTGCTTTGAATTCTTGTCCGAACTCTATCAATGTACGAAAAGGAATTTATTGCAGCAAGGTTTCCAATTTTCCATCCTACACTTTTTCTCTATTCAGAACGTTGTGCATCATCAGTTCGGAATTGCTGGAACTACTTCTTAGAAGTACTATATAAATCAGCATTATCTCCCAAAGGCGAAAAGGCATTGCGCCAAATGTTGCTTTTCATACAACATCGCATCTGCAACTGCTTTTTCAGGTTATATTCACAGTAGGTTCGTACATTATAGCTTATTCTGAAGTTTTAAGATCACGTTTTAAAATATGTATTAAACAAGAATTAATTCTTATTCAAAGAGGTTCTTGCAGTTGATGAAATATAGAGTTCCATAATTAAGTTACGGATCTAATTCTTTATTTTCATATTTTCGAGCGAATTTGACCTGGATTTTTCGATCTCGGCCATTATCGAAGCGACATTCCGAAGTATGTTGGTTAGATTGCATGTTAATTTCATAAACTTACCGTCATATCTTATGATGCGACCACATACATAAAGTATGTGGTCAAAAATGGTTCGTTCAAAAATGTTTCCATCAACCGTGAAAAATTCAGCGTCACTGCAACTTGAAATATCACCCATGAAAGAAATTGAAAAGTGGCATAGTGGACCCGTGGAGAATATTAAAAATATTCAAAAATAAGGAAACTTAATCCGTTCTCCGTGCAAAAATTGTCCATGCCTTCAGCAGGGCCTAGGCGGATGATGAGCGGTTTCGCATAGTCTGACCATTGCGAACGTTCACTATAGGATAACCTGAACTACATTTGATTACACCATACATCCAACATCGCCGATGTACTAGGCTAATTGAAAAGTCCGCAAAGCGATATCTATAGAGCAATAAATGAACTATATAATCTACTAAATTTTGACGTCTCATCCTTCATAGGAACACATGTGGGGTTTCAAATCAAACAGTGGTTTTTTTAATGGAAAATATCGAAAATCGTGCAGTGATTAAAATCTTTGTAAAAAAAGGTTTAAATACAATGGAAATCCATAGTTAAAAGGGAAAATGTATTAGAGGAGTCTGCTGAAGTGGCAACTACTGAATAAATATTTAATTATATTTATGATATGGTTATGGATGACAGACAATTGACCTTGAGTGAAATTGCTAACGCCATGGACCTCTCAACTGAATGGGTGTTTCATATTTTGAAAATGCAATTGCGCTTGAGAAAGCTAAGTGCAAGATGGGTGCCGCATTTGTTAAATTCTGATAAAAATCGACTTCGACTAAAACTTCCTAACCAACATTTGGATCATTTTCAAAAGAATGGAACAGATTTTTAAACGTCGTTTTGTAACTATGGATGAAACTTAGGTTTACTACTATGATCCTGAACTGCGACAACCAACCATAAAGTGGACTGAGCCCGGATGTTCAGCTCAGAAGTAGCCAAAGTGGTCAAAATCGACCAAAAAGGTTATGGCATCAATTTGTTGGGATGTAAAAGGCATTTTGTTAATTGATTACCTTCAAACCGGTAAAACAATCAGGACAGTATTAGTCAAACCTTTTGGATCTACAGATGCAAAAATTCGTGAGAAAAGACCTGGTTTAGTAAAGAAAAAAAAATGTTTCATCAAGACAATGCACCTATCCAAAGAGCTATTTTTGCATTGGCCAAATTGAAGGAGTAACACTACGAATTGTTAGAGCATCAACCAAATTCACCAGACCTTGCCCTTTCTGACTTTCATTTGTTCCCAAACCTCACAAAATTCTTACGTGGCAAGCGTTTTTCATCGCATGAAGAAGTTATTGCATCCATAGATGAGCATTTTGAAGGAATGCCAGGAAATCACTGGAAAACTGCTGGAAAAAATGTATTGGGTTTATTTAGTAAAGTCATTTTTTCAGCTTTATTGTTTTGTCATTTCCGCTCCGTGAACTTTTCAATTAGCCCAGTATATGGTCGTAGCGTTGGCTCATTCCTTCAACTGATTTCCGAACGTTCAGCTCCATCCCGATTAATGACGGCTTATCCCCAGAAAAAGGTCTCGAAAGACATTTGTTCATATTTTTCTGAAGGAATGAGCAATTTTTGTGTGGAGTAAGGATGATTTTTCATGGATTTCGAATACAAATAATAACCGTTCAATATAAAATATTGATTATACTCTGTTTTCTTCATTTTTCTCCTTTTTTTCACAATTTACATATTCATTGTAGAGTGCTTTGACACTTCAATATTCAAATTTAACCCAAAGTCCCACTGTCTCTAGAATCTTCAGGAAAGTGTTTTTCTTCTGATATAATAATTACTACTTATTATTTTACATAGTACTATGATGAAAAAGGTGACATTTGTTTTCAAATTCGGGCGTTGTACCTATCGACCCAGCCATTTATTTTTTACGGTGGTATGACTGTCCTTGATATCTAACAGAAGTTAGATCATATAATTTCATTTCTTACGTTAGAAATTATAGTATCTTGTTTGTTCAACATTTCTGTCGGGGATTTTTTAAAATGGAAACATTTACCGAGAAAAGAATATGCAATAAATTTTATCTAAAAACAAGAAATTTACTGTGCTGATGCATTAAAAACGTTACGGCGATGAAACCATGTAAAAAAAAATTACAAATGGTACAAGGTCTCCAGTGATAATAGTGAAGTAGGTTAAAATAAACTCCGTTCAGGAAAACCACCCACATCAACAACATTACTAAAATTAAGGATTTTGTATTGAGTAATAGCCGATTTGGTAGTCCACGGAAACCATTCAATATGGTTCAATAGTCGCTTTGAACAAATGGCAGAAGTCAGGCAGAAGTCAGGCTTCAGGAAGAAATGGCTGTTTCGAAGACTGAAAAAAAAAAGGAATAAGTAAGTGTCTAGCAGTGAGAGGGGATTACTGTAAAGCAGACAAAATAAGTTTGGATAAATAAATATATGCTTTACTGTATTATCTGAAAACTTACCTGATTTATTGATCACATTAGTAAAATATTTTAAATACCTTCCAAAAATATTATTCAACATAAATTAGGACTAAACGCGAAGAGATTTACCAGTGAACACCAAATCACTTTCAAAAAAGAAAAACAGATAAAAAAAAACATAGACACCAGAATACCAGGCCTGTAAATATGAAACCAGAATTTGCCAATATATGGCCCTAGCTGTCAATATAGTTACCGTCAACGAGCGTTATAGGCGCCATTTTCTTGTTGACATCCGACAAAGATTTTCAACTCACAAGAATACAACAAGTTTCATACAACAACATAGTTTGTAATAGCGTTGAATATGTCGAATGTTGTGCCTAAAACTACGATTTGCGGACATCATTGATTCTCTCTTACCATTTGAAGAAAACTGCTGTAGAATCGAATCGAATGCTTGTGGGAGCTTACGGTGAGCATGCTCTTAGTAAATCACAGTGCTTTAAGTAGTTTCAAAAAATCAAAAGTGGCGATTTTAACATGAGAAACGAAGACAGTGGAAGACCACCGAAAAAGTTTAAAGACAGCGAATTGCAAGCATTGTTGGATGAGGATGACGCTCAAACGCAACAACTCGCGAATCAATGAAATATGATACGATAAGCCATCTCTATACGTTTGAAAGCCATAGGAAACATCCAGAAGATGAGGAAATGAAATGAACTGAATGAAAGACAGTAGAAAAACCGAAAAACCGAAAAAAGCGAAATGCTGCTCGCCAGGTACAAAAGAAAGTCATTTCCCCATCGAATTCTGACTGGAGATGAAAATTGGATATATTTTAAGAATCCTAAGCCTAAAAGGTCATGGGTAACTCCCATGAGGTGAAGCATCGACATCGAGCTCAAGGCCAAATTGTTATAGATGGAAAGACAATGCTCTATGTTTGGTGGGATCAGAATGGTATGATCTATTTAGAGCTGCTGAAACTTGGCAAAACCGTTACTACCGAATGCTACCGACAACAAATAATTGATTTGAATCAAGTTTAACGTGAAAAGGGATCAGAATATCAAAAAAGGCAACACAAAGTAATTTTGTTTGGAATGAAAAGGAAATGATTGAAGCGTATAGATGGGAAATACTTTCACATGCGGCTTGCTCACCAGACTTGGCTCCGTTCGATTACTACTTATTTTTACCGATGGGAGAGTTACTTGCTGAGCAGCGCTTCAGTTTTTACAAAAAAGACTAGATGATTAGTTTGATTGAAAAGAGTAACAGATTTTTTGGGGTGGCATCCACAAATTGTCATACAGGTGGAAAAAATGTATAGCTAGCGATGGGTAATACTTCGAATAAAATATTTGTTATCATTTTCGTACAATAATAGTGTATTTTCTATACAAAAATTCCGGTTTCATAATTATCGATTAAATTAGACTACATTAAATTACATCCATAAAAAAATTAATAACAAATATTTATTTACATTATAAACTACCAGCATCCAATCAGTTATTATTAACACAGAGCAAACTATCAGTGATATCTGAAAACTCTATAAATGCCATAATAAAAATATCCAGAATACACATTGTATATATTCTCATTGTATCACATTGTACACATTAAAAGCTTTCAGAATACACATTCATTTTCACATCCCATTCTGTAAATTGACAAGGTCGTCAAACTGGGGTTACCAAAAGGTTATTAGATGCTGATGCCAAAAAAAAACAGGAAGCTTTATTTAAAATAAAATTCGTAAAGTTACTTTATTTAACTTCTCGTCAGCGTTTCGCTAGCCATGTTGGTATCATCAGGAGAGTTCAATATGATGAGAGAGTGGAAGTAATAGATTAATTTATCTTCTAATGATGTTAATATGATTAACGAAGCGCTCATCGAGAAATTTAAAATCGTGTTACATTTTATTCTAGTGGTAAATCCCTTCTATTTCAATGTTTCGCACCGAAGGTTTAAATAAAATGATTGATAAATAACGATATTTAACGAAAAATAAATTTAATTTCCAAAAGAAGTTTTTTCCAATAAAATCTCATAAGTATAGAAACTTTCAAAGTACTTAGCACAGATCAAAATCCCTATTCACACAATTCGTCGGAAAAGTTTTCGAAAAAGGTAAAACTATTTGACGAACAATCGGGCAAATTGCTCTTAAAAGGGCCGGAATCATAAAGAAAGCGCCGACCCGTACTGTTCGACCGAAATTTACAAATAATTTCGAGGGCCATTCGTTATTAGCCAAACGACTCGAAAGTTTCGAGCACCGAGAACTTTAAAATTTGTTGATTAAATTTGGTTTCTCGCCTTTACCAGCATTTTGCTCAAGATAGCAAACTTGGATGGTTGTAGCTGGCCTCGCGCCAGCCAATAACGGGACTCTTAAAGCCGCAATTTAGGTCTTGTAGAGCGAGTATATTTGCTGTGCGAAACTGGGACTGCGACCGTTTCGCTTCTCGATTCTGCCTGATGAAAGTCATCAATTATAGTTCGAGTTTTTGTCGGGTTACAAACGTTATCTAATGTAATTTGGACAAAATTGGCTAATACAAACAGATATGTCACCCCGTTTTGCCATCCGTATCTGTTACAAAGTTTAATTAATATTAATATATGCGTAAAATGACTATTACTATTGGAAATATTTATACAACAATTTATACAACAAGGTCTGAAAATATTTAGACAAAGATAATAGCTCAAATATTCTTAAAATTATTCCCGGCCTCTGATCTACAAACGGCATGAAAACTTCGATGAAAAAAAAATTCCATTAAAACAACGACAAAATAATGTCGCCTTTAAAGTAGACCCCAATAAAAGTCTGCCCCTACTTAACCCAACCTTCTATATAGTGTTCGTAGGCTGTTTGAGGTATGGCCTTCAGCTCCTTCAGCCAATTTTCTTTTAGGTCTCAATTGACGTAAAACGTAATTTTCGCTTTGGGAACAAGAAAAAGTCATGCGGGGCCATATCAGAAAAGTACACTGGTTTTTGGGCAAAAACTCTTACACAACGATGGCTTTGTGCTAAGGTCTATTATCGTGGTGCAAGATCCATGAATTGTCCTTCCATAAATCTGGCCATTTTTGGTGGATAGTCTCGTGTAAATGCCTAAATAATATTTCTTACTCACCTTTTGCCCTTCTGGAAGAAATTCGGAGTGCACCGTACCATTGCAATCAAAGAAAAGTGTCAGCACGTTTCCGTTCGTTTTCGAGATGCCATTTCAAAGGGTATTGGCATGTTTGCATGTCGTACTCGTAAACCTATGTCTCATAGCCTATTACGATGCATTTTATGAAGGTGGAGTCCGTAGAAGCTCAGGAAATCATGTCTCCACCCACCAACTTTCAATGTTCTTTTTGGACAAATAATGTTACGAACGAACTTAAAAGATATGTTGACCTGTTGAGCCAACTAATACCACGATTTTGGAGCACCAGTTTCTTGATTTTGTGGATATTGTCGTCACTGGTCGGCGTTGAAGGTCGACCTGAATGAGGCAAATCAATTACCACTTTATACCATTCATATGCCTGAGTTTTTGATATGTACGATTCACTGTAGTATCTTCTCCGACATTTTGTTTGAGACACAAAATTTATGGCAACTTCTTTGTATATATATATATATATATATATATATATATATATATATATATATATATATATATATATATATATATATATATATATATGAGCAATGGTTAGTTGCTTGATCGGGAGGAAGCCCCACCCATCCCTTATATTGGAGGGAATATGTTTCGTCTGTTGGTGGTTAGACTCTCTCGCTTGATTCTCTCTCGCCAAGAATAGGGAGTCCCTCTCCACACACAATCAAACAACCCATATTTTCTCCGACTTCTCGTCGGATGGCTTATAAATGCAGTTTTTTGGCTTCTTTGGACTGCGTCCAACGAGACAACAGTAGTCAGGAGTTATACACCCCCGATCGTTGGGTTCGATGTAACGATAACATTTACTCGACAGTAATTTGACGACCAATGCTGCATCAGCTTTGAGTAAAAGCTTTGAAAGAGATAGATGAGATTCCATCGAACCGTCAGCGTAACCGTCCACCAGTCGACATTCAGCTAACATGGAATACCCGAGAAACTATCGTTAGATTTCACATCCGTGAAAACATTCGTCTATATATATATATATATATATATATATATATATATATATATATATATATATATATATATATATATATATATATATATATATATATATATGTATGTATGTATAGAACTTCCAATAAGGGTCGCTGTCAAACGAACTGTGAGTTTGGGCGCCTCTAGTGTCAAAATTATTCAGTATAGTCTGACAAATCATCCTGGAACATTTACATCAAAGCAACACTTGCAAATTGTCGAATTTTATTATCAAAATCGGTTTTCTATACGCCAAACTTATACTCGTGAATTTTATTGTGCACATAATCGCCCAAGCGAACAACTTATTCGTCGAATTATCGAAAAATTCCGAACGCATTTCACGTTGCTCAATATTAAAACAAAAACAATAAAAAAAACTGTGTGTTCCGAAGAAACTATCGTCGTTATTTGAAGGAAGTTAGGCTTTGTTATTCGACGTGGAACATTTTGTGTAAAAATCTTCACTTGGTGCCTTAGAAGATCGAGCTTGTCCAAGAACTCAAGTCGGAAGACCATCGTTTGCGTCGTACTTTCAGTAAATAGACTAAAAATTGTTTGTTCAAAATTTTGTTCAGCAACGAAGCTCATTTTTGCTTAATTTGTTAGGTTAATAAACAAAACTGGCGCATTTGGAAAAATATTATTTAAAAATCAAGCTGAAAAGCACGTTACCATTAACGGGGATTATTACAGAGTGATGATCAAGGCTTATTAAATTTCGAATTTGAATGGTATTGATCTAGAGGAGATACGGGTCCAACAGGACGACCCCACATGTCATACAGCTTACACAACAATCGATTTATTGAGGAAACAATTTCATGAGAAAATTATTCCGAGGAAAGACCTGCTAAATGACCACTAAGGTCATATAAATTAACGCCTTTAGATTATTTTCTTTTGGAGTGATATTAGATATTTGATCTAAGCCGGTAAACCAGCAATTATTGATGCCTTGGAAGCCATAATAATTAGGATAATTGCCGACATAAGTCCCCAACTGCTTGAACAAGTGGTCGGGAATTAGGTTAAGAGAATGCGCTCTGTTAGAAGTAGCCGCGGCGGACATTTGTCCGAAATTCTTTGTTGAAACCTTATTATTCGACATCTAGTTTGAATATATCTCCTATTTTTCCTGTTTTTTTTTGCATTAGAAGCGCATCAGCAACTAAAGCTATTAGTAATTCGATCTATAGCTTAAGATGAACTCCGAACAACGGTCATCAGCTACCAATTAACCACAGTCAGCTCTCAGGCTATCAACATTTGATTTTATATTTAACGTTAAATGACTTGCATGCCCTATGTGGCAGACTTGCGAGTAGCCAAACAGGATACCTCTCAAAAGGCATTCGGCTTTACTCAGCCTTCAATTGGTGACATTAGTCGAGCTCGAGCTCGATGTCATCAATTGCAGACTACATCCGAAAAATCCGATATATCTGGTCATATCTTTGATCATTCCTACAGCTGTTTTCCAAGACTTCAGCTCAAGCCCGACTGACGACGGCTTAATGTCAAAAATCGGTCTCGGGAGACACTGAATTAGAGATGGCTGAAGAAATGATCAATGATTTAGTGACAGAAAAAAAAATTTGTTTTGTAAATATTTTTGTTATTATTTGAATTATTTCATGGAAAACCCCTAATGTAGACAAAATATTCTTTAGTTGTAATCATATTCACAATTATTCTCTATTAAATCAAAATATATATGTTACATCTAATAACCCAGGACTTAGCTTCTAGCCTAACAGCCGTCGTCAGCTGGATGTCAGCGCGATGAGAAACGATCAGAGCCAGGCCAAGTCAACTGGCCAATTCCAAATTCAAATGTTCGCTCAACGGAACGCGTTTTGCCGCGATTGAGGGCACTGAAAATAATTCACTGAAGGTACTGAAGGCCATTCCGGCGTATTCCAAGTGTATGGATGATTGGTTCAAGAGTTGGCATACATGTATCAAGTCAAATTGAGCATATTTTGAAGATAGTATTAAAGATTGGTATTAAAAATGTGTGTCTTTTTACCAGTTTCGGTCAATTAAGATTGCACGATATATGTATATATATATATATATATATATATATATATATATATATATATATATATATATATATATATACACGGATCACTACTTGACTAGAATCAAACTTAGCTTAAAACCTCGAAAACTTATTCAAAAGAAACTGTTAATACCAAAGTTCGACCCAACAAAAATAAAACTAACCTTAACAGAAGAGCTTGATAAACAACCAGCACAGAACTGGCAAGAATTTAAACAAAACATTATTAACACAGCCTTGAAGTTGGCCCCTTTACAAAAACGTAGGAAACATCCGTAGTGGAATGAAGTTTGCGAGCAAGCAGTATTAAGTCTTCTTAATCTTTTTGGAAGTAAGAAAAGAAACATCGAAGCTGATTAGACAAACTAAAAGAAAATATGAAAACAATCAACTTAATGAAATAGAAAAAGATTTACAAAAAAATAACACCCGAAATGTTTACAAAACATTTAAAACTAAATTAACAGGCTATTAACCCAAAAGCCTTTGCTCCCAAAAGGAAAACGGACAATTAGCTCTAAATAACCAAGACAATTGCAAACAACTACTAAACTGTCCTGAGCCCTTAAACAGATTACCAACATTAAACCCTAAACAAATAAACCCAGATTCATTACCACCGAATGAAGATGAAATAATTAGGTAAATCAAGCGACTTAAAAATAACAAAGCTTTTGGTGAAGATGGAATCAATGCTAAACTTTTGAAATCCGGTGGTCCAGGTACAATTACGGAAATAACCAAAATTCTACAAGAAGTTTGGCGAACCGAACGGATTCTGGAACATTGGAAATATGCTCTAATCCCTCGATTAGATAAGAAATGAGATGGAACGGATATAAACAACTATAGAGGGATATCTCTTCTCTCAGCTTGTTACAAGATTGTATCTCAATGTCTACTAGACAGAGCACAGGAACAGTTAGAGCCTAAAATTGGTGAATATCAAGCAGGTTTTCGACTGGGCAAATCCCGCTCTGAACAGATCCTGAATCTAAAGTTGATCTTAAAAAAAACATCAAAAACTGCACAATAAAAATCTCGTCTGTACATTTGTGGATTTCAAAAAAGCATATGATTCTATTGACCGCGAATCTTTATTCCAAATATTTAAAGAACAACGACTAGATCTGAAAACGCTGGCAATTATTAAAGCAACACTAACTAGCACAAAGTCAAAAGTTAAATTCATGGGAGACATCTCAAAGCCCTTCGAAATTAAAACTGGAGTGAGACAAGAGGATGGACTCTCGCCATTCTTATTTAACTGTGTTCTAGAAAAAGTAATACAGGAGTGGCGTGAAAAAAAAGTCAGTCCTGAATATTGACCAGCCCATTAAACTGGGGAAACCAACATCAAAATTGATTGTCTGGCTTTTGCTGATGATTTAGCAATTTTGGCAAGATATATTAACGGCACAAAAACAGATTGAAATCCTAAAAGAAACAGTATAAAAAGCAGAACACCAAATTTCCTTAGAAAATACACAATATATGACCTGCAACAGACTAAGAACGCCATTTCTAAAAACAAAATATGGAAACATCAGACAAGTCTCTCAATTCAAATATTTGGGTGAAATAATCATGCACAATGGGTTGGAAAAAGCGACCAATAAGGATAGATGTCAAAAAATGGAAACTGCATTTAGACGCAAAATATTTACAACAAAAAATGCATATCTAAAAACACAAAACTGAGACTACAACACAGTTATTAAGCCAGAATGTTTATATGGGGCAGAAATGCCCATTTTAAATAGGAAGAGAGACATCGAGGAGATTAAAAACAAGGAAAGAAAAATCTTAGGCCCCAATCAAATAAATAGCACAGCAAACCGACATCGAGAAAACTAAGAAATCAGACAATACACAGATATACATAGTGATATGAGAAAAAGAAGACTTAAGTTTTACGCACACATAAAACGGATGAATCCGGATGAGTAGGCTAACTAGACAAATAGTCGAATTTTATGAAAATAGGAGTAGAGCTAAAGTAGAAATAATTAAATGGATTGCTGCAATTAAAGAGGACCTAAGATCAGGAAATATTACACAAAGTGAAATTCAGGATAGAGGCTGTTTCAGACACAAGGTTAACGTTTGGGAGGTTGGCCAGAGAGAAAAATGTAGGAAGACTGGAACAACTTGGTCTGAGGAAAAGAAAAAAGTTCATAGCGAAAGAATGAAATCAGTATGGGCGCAAAGGAAGGCTAACAACAACACAACACAAGGCTAACAACAACACAACACAAGGCTAACAACAACACAACTAACACATCTGCAACAGTGTCATCTGTATGCGTGTTGAGTTGTAGAAGTTTATAATGTTAAAGAAAATTGAGTCGCCCACCGACTTTTGGATAGGATGTTTACTTTGATTCTTGAGTTCAAGAAACTTGGCAGAAGCGGAAATTCACCAGGTCAGTGGGATTTCTGAAGTTTACGATGATAATGCTATGAGTGACAGTAAAGTTCAAAAGTGGGTAAAAATGTTCAAAGACGGCCGAGTTAATGTGCATGATGAGCCACGCCCTGGCCGACCTTCTCTGATTTCTGAAGATTTGGTTCGTGATGTGGGCAACAAAATTCGAGAGAACCAACGATTCATGATTTCAAAGTTATCAAGTGAATTTTCACAGGTTGCAAGGTCAGTTTTGTACACCATTGTTTCGGAAAAACTGAATTATCGAAAATTGTGTACTGGGTAGATTCGGGAAAGAGATGGGGCTGCGCTTTATCATTTTTGGAGACTTTAGAGTCCAAGCTACGGTCAATGAAATGGCAACACACATCGTCGCCAATCAGAGTGAAAGCCAAACAGATCATTTCAGCACGCAAAATCGTGGCAACTGTCATTTCGAACAGGAACAGGATTTTGTTAGTGGATTTTATGCCGAGAGGCATAACAATCAATTCTGATGCGTATTGTGTCACCTTGTCTAAACTCTTAAGAGATTTACCACTAAACACCAAATCACTTTTTTGAACTTCTCGATGCTCGTTTCGCTAACCATGTTAGCATCGTCTGAAGATGATTTAATTTAGATCATGGTAACATCTCCGGATGATGCTAACATGGTTAGCAAAACGTGCGCCGAGAAGTTCAAAAAAGTGATTTGGTGTTTAGTGGTAAATCTCTTCGAGTTTAGTGTTTCACAACAAAGATTCCAATAGAAGAATTGATCATCTTGTCTAATCAGATCTTTTGGATGGGATGAACTAGTTTATCCACGTTATAGTCCAAACCTTAACTTGAGTGATTTTCGCTTGTTTCTGTACTTATAGGAGTTCCTTGGTGGTGAACAGTTCAACGATGACGAAGAAGTTAAAACTGCAGGCATGGATTGGACTTCACAGGCAGCTGATTTCTTCGAAATTTGAATACTTGTTGAGCGGTATGACAAATGTTTGAACAAAAATGGAAATTACGTAGAAAAATAGATAAAAGTAAGAATATGGAAAAATTTTATTCTAATGATAGTATTTTTCTTCTTATTAAAAAACACCTTATTTAAAAAATATACCATATATATCCCAAAATTTGCTCAAAAAAACAATTAAGAATCAAATATTTCCTATTTATATTACTGGAAGATTGCGGATTCCATTTAGGGTTTTGCTCAAGAGCGACTTACCGAAAATTATAATTGAAACAATAAATCAGAGGGTCCCCGAGGAACTTTAGCTTATACCCATTGTACGTCTGTGCGATCGATTACCGTACCACCACCCGAGCTGTCCAAAGATGCAATATATTACCTTGGCATTAATAAGATCGTATCTGTTTCGTTGGGATTAGTTGTCGATTAGGAGCGGACGTATCTCAAAGAGTAACAATGGGCGCAGGTGGAGGCTCCATCCAGAACAGGTATAATTTACCAAAGAGCTTCTCAATTGTTAATTATGTCAGAAAATCTAATTAAATAACTTTAGTTTAAGCTGATGCGTCCTTAAACAATTATAATGTTGTTTGAGGTAAGAATCTAAACTAAAATTTATTATCTAATGAATCAGTACAATAGCTGATATAACATTAAAATATATATTAGTGTAAAATGCATGATATAATTATAAATTAAAGTTTTCAATATAAATCTCTAAATATGATCATATAAGTTTTCAATATAAATCTCTAAATATGATCAATAAGGATAATACATCCTCTAAGGGCTGTTACCCGTTTTGGGGCTTCAAAAAAAATACTCTTCAAAAAAATACAATATATATTAATATGGTGAATATTTCCCAGGGCTAATTACTGCTCAGAGAACATGAGATTCTCAGGCGATAAAAGAAAACATTATTCGGTACTTAGACTTAGAAACTACCAGTACCGGACTGAGATGAATGAAAGTGAGTGAAAAGTGTTTTGTAGTGATTCCAGGAAGATAAACTTAAACTAAAATAAAAATAAACTAACGAAACATGGTACCGACCCTCTGCCAAAGCCTAATCAAATATGAGCAAGAAAATACGTAATCAACTCTTACAAATTCTCGATACGGTCGCAACAAAGTACGGCCCTGTATCCCGAGAGTTACTACGCAGTACCGGATATGCAAAATAACCACTCGACGCAAAATGTACTCCATTTCCTTTTCAGTACCTTCGCCAAAATGGCAAAATATGGAAAGTCTAAGTAACTGAAATTCCAACACAATACAACCAAACCTGGTAAGCTAATATAACCGTAACAGTGCATTGGACAAAAATAAGGAAACATTCTACATAGTAACAATTTACTGTTTTAATGACTGTTTACCGACCCACACGTCCTATCTTTCAGACTGAAATTAAAACTCTAGGAGAGTCAGTGTTAACTTATATGAACTATTGTGATATACTCTACGGCCCGTTATGTCCATCTTAAAGGTCATGTTGAAAAGATGAGCATCTTTTCAACTGCAGCTTTTTACTGCAGAAATGTTATCTCTAAAATATTATATATGCGCTGGATAGGAAGCAACAGTCCTTTTGAAATGTGGGCTCCGAGGTCTCCTGATATTATATCCCTCGATTTTTATTTTTGAAGAAAATCGGAAATCAGAGATGAACTTTGTGCCAGAATAAGGCAAGTCAGTCAAAAAAATGAGTATCCCGAAACTTAGACGAGTAGCTAAACAGAATCCTAAAGAAACCGAAAAATGTATTCGAATAGACGGAGGACTAGTTGAGAGAGATCACATTTGATAGTTAATTATTTGTATCATGAAAATTATTGTTGTATACTTTTTCCTAAATTTAATCAGTTACCAAAAATTGTTTCCCATTAGAATAAAATAATTATTGGTTTGTAAGTATTATTTAGTTTATTAAAATATTTGAATACATGACACTATTAAATTGATAATATGTCAAGTTTTTACTTTTCATGGCACACTAATCAATTATTAATGGTACACTATCATATTAAAAAATAAACTTATAATAATTTTGTGTATAACCAAAATAATGAAAAAATTAAAAATGCCAATTTTGTCATAAAACTCGGTATGTGGGGTTAGAATAATATTCTGAACAACTTTTTCTAATAACTGTTTTCGATATCTCTAACGCGACGCAAAATATCGAGAATTGACGCTGTGCATTCGTAGTAAGCTGAGTTTAAAGTTCAGGTTTCAGTTGAGTATCTTAAATAATGTGATCTATCGATCTGTATGAATGTGCAAAAATTAAAATCTGTATTATTTCAAGCAGCGAAAATATGGGAGTGTCTTCATTTTAAATGCGACACACTATATACATAGGTCCAACTAGTGCTACTACCTAGTGGTAAAAAATAAATACCTATTATCTTCCAAACAAGGAGGCACTGCATGATAGCAAGGTGGAAAATGGACCAACCTGTTGCTTCGAGTTCTCGCGAGTCTTCAAGTAAGTCTTCTTAAATAAATGTTTTAACTATTATTTATTAGCTTTTGATGGATAATTAATTGAATACATAATCAGATTAAATGTTCAGACTGTTTTTATTAGAATAATTAATCTTTATTTTAGAAAGTTAATTTGTTGATAAAATTTAGGTTACAAAATTACATCTTCTATTTTTTTAATGATTTTTTTTTATTCAAGCTAAATGATGAAACTGATGTTAACGAAATCTTCTCTATTTTGAATGAGAGTGACATCGATGTTAATAGCGATGATTCTGATGGCGACTCCGATCCTCAAGAAATTCCTTCAAGCATTGATGATAAATGCAATTATTGTGATGGGAGTGATGAAGTACCTAGTTTGATAGGAAGTGGACTAGATGACGCTTCTGTTTCAACTTCATATGCTTCACCACGTAGTGGTGAAATGTTTGTTGAATTGACAATCTCAGTTATACAATCCCCAAAAAGGGTGGGAAAGGAAAGTGCACAGAGATGGCGAGCACAGAAAGGGAGAGCTCAGCGGGGAAGACGTAAGTCAAATACAGAGCGTAAAATTTCGCCAGATTGGACAAATTCTAAAGAACTAGATGCACGTTTTCCTAACGTTGCGCAGACCTCAGTGGAACCTGTTTTCATTGAAAAGTCACCAATTAAATACTTTTGCGAATATTTTTCTGATATTTTTTTCTGAAATTACTGATCAGACTACTATCATCAGACAAAAAATGCAGCCCTTAAAACTTCAACTCAAGAAATTAAGAAGTTTGTTGGTATCACATTTCTCATGATAACAATAAAATATCCAAATATCAGGATGTACTGTAAGGGTGATTTTAAAGTTTCACTTATTGCGACAGCCATGACCAGAGACCGTTTTTGTTGCATCAGCAATGCCATACATGTGGTCAACAACTTGGCAGTGACTAATGAAGAAAGACAAAACGATTTTTTATGAAAAATCAGGCCGTTAATATCAACTTTTAGGGAAAAAGTTCTTTCTCTGCTAATGTCTTAGAAATGTATGTATTGACCAACAAATTATATCATTTACAGGACAAGTCGCTGTAAGGTAACTTGTTCCTCAAAAGGCCTATCCTATTGGACTGAAGGTATATGTGTTGTGCTCGCCCAACGGTTTAATTCTTGATTTAGAAGTGTATCAAGAAAAAAATACCGCCCTACACCCAGAAATAGACGGAAGATTCAAGTTGGGCAATGGAGAAAGGGCAGTTGTGAAGTTGGTTCGAGATTGTTCTCCTGGAACGAACGTTTATTTTAATAGATATTTTACCGGCACTGTTCATCTTTAAATGTTATTGTTATTAGAAAAGGGTATTTCTCGAACCGGGACTATTATGTCCAACAGATTCCCATACGTTGGATTTAAAACCGACAACAATATATTGAAATGTGAGAGAGGTTCTTATGAGACTCGAGTAAAGCTTGACAAAAAAATTAGTTTAGTCAAGTGGTGTGACAACAAGGCTGTGACCATGGCTTCATCCAAACACATGGTTCATCCCTGAATAACTGCAAAAATATATTCTAAGGCTCATAAGGGCTCATAACATTTTTATTCCCCAACCAGATATTGTATCTAGTTACAATGAAAATATGGGAGGGGTCGATCTCATTAATCGAATGATTTCATTGTTCCGATCATACCACAAGACAAAAAATGGACTGTACGCTGTATGGAACACTTCATGGCTGTGGCCATCGCGTGGGTTATGTATAAAAGTGAATCATCATCTACTAAGAAAAAAAATGAGATTCGTGGCTTCATAGCTATAAAGTTAGAGTTGCCCAAGCTCTGATTGTTGACAATAATTCTCAAAGAAAAAGGCAATATCTGGACGATGAAGAGACTCACATGCGAAAAAAAAAGATGTGTTTGCCGTCCGGGGTCCGTTGCAGTTCCCCATAAAGATATTCGACAGATCGGCACGCATTTACCAGAGGCCATGAATCTCCAAGACGCTAAAAGATACAGGAATACAAAATGCACTGCCAGAACGCGAATAAGATGTACAACTTGCAATGTATTTTTGTGTATTATAAAGGAAACAAATTGTTTTTTGAACTTTCACAAATATATAAGTTTTATTTGTCTGTTTTTATTTATTTTATTTTTTTATTTATTTTATTCAAATAACTTTAAAAATACCTCAATTGAATTTCCAGCAAATAAAAGTTTTTAATACTTTTTATTATTTTATTAGAGAACACAACCTCTTGGGCGAATTGTACACCAATGTAAACATTGGGATCATAATTAGTCTATAAAATACAGACCTAACTAGCACATGTGTGGACAAATGATACTTTCAAATGTTGATTTTCGAAAAAAAAAAACAAAGGCACAATTAGTTCCTATTGGCTTCAATAAGCATGCGTATTTTGTAGTGTCGGGATTGACATATATATATATATATATATATATATATATATATATATATATATATATATATATATATATATATATATATGTATGTATATAGTCTGGCAAATCATCCTAGAGCGTTCAACATCAGAGCAACGGTTGCAAATAGTTGAAAGTAGAAATGTATCATCAAAATCAATGTTCTGCGTTCCAGCATTTCACGATTCTCAATATTAAAACATAAACAAGCCAAAAAACTATGCGTTTCGAAGAAAATACCACCGCGGTTGCTAGCAGTATTGGTAAAGATACAAATTTATGAATTCGTCGCCGTTCGCAGGAAGTTGGGCTTTGTTACTCGACTACGTGGAATATTTAATCTGGAGAAAATGTGATTCCAATAGTACGGCTCCACATGTCATACAACCAACGCAATAATTACTTCGAGAAACGGACCTCTTATATCAATTCGTCGCTGTTCGCAGAATGTTGGATGTGGTTCCAACAATACGGCTCCACATGTCATACAGCCAACGCAATAATTATTTCGAGAAACCTCTTAACTGGCCTTTTATTTAACACCTTTAGATTATTTTCTTTGGTGTTATGTTAAATATTGTTAAATATTGTCTATGGATATAAACCAGCAACGATTGACGCCTTGGATGTCAACATAACTCGGACAGTTGTGGAAATAAGACCCCAATTGTTTGAAAAAGTATTTGAAAATTGAATTGACAGAATGCGCTTTGTCAGAAGTAACCGCGGCGGACATTTGTACGAAATTGTTTTCAAACATTAATGCCACTGAATGTTAATTCACAAAAAATAAATACTTTCAAAGCACCTAATTTGATTGTTGTTTTATTTAAATTTCATGTTCGGATGCACTAAAAAAATCACCCTATATTTCGAAGACTGGAAGAAGCCGTTTTTCTAGGGTACTGCGAATGTAACTTTAATAAATAATAAAAACTTTATCAATTTTTTTTTTTCAACAAAGCGTCTAGAATATGTATAACAGTTAAAACTTTCCTCTACTATTCACTCAAATGTAATTGACCTTAACCGCTACCACATTATTCTCAAGTAAATTCTAGTATGTCTTATTTAGTATTATAGATATAGAATCGTTGTAATAACCAATAAAGTTAAGAGTAGATAATGCTTTAGTCAATATTAGTAATATACTGACTTTTTTGTATTCCCATTCAGGAAAACTTCACTATCCATCATATAAATAGCTCTCAAAAACTGAAAGGCAAAATAATTTAGTATATAGAGGTAAAGAATACCCAACTAGCATCAGATCAATCTTGACCAATCTCACCCAAATTATAGCAGAAAATATCCAAAACCGAACTGTCTTCATCCATCATAGGACAGCAACTTTATCGGAAATCCTCCCTATACACGTACAGTTATATAAATCTATCAAATAAACATTTATCAAAATTATTAGTGGTCGGTTTGTGCTTTTCCTTTGAAAAATAGTGGTTTTCTGGCTAGAGGGAAGTAAATTAATCATTACCTTATTGCTGGAAATATATTATAAATTGATTTTAGGACTAATCGACTTATTCAGGGTTATCAGATAAGAGCTATATATTTTTAATTTAGAATAAAAACAAAACGGTATGAGATAAAGGTGATTTTTTTTATTTTAAATATTGGTTCATGGCCCTTATTATAAAACCCTATTCTGGAATACTAATTTGATCACTTTGCCACATAAATCAACATTTATTTCACCAATGACAGGAATAATATTGGTTTTAAAGTCATTGAGTGTTTGTGGTTTATTGATGTAAACGAATGATTTCACATAACCCCAGACAAAAAAGTTCAATAGAGTTATATTGCATGTTCTTGAAAAGGTCGATTTGCCAATATTTAACTTATCTACTATTTCACAGACTGTGATGCATGGATCATCGGTTACTATGGCTTTAATTTCCTTCAGCCTTGCCGCCCAAAATCTTCGCCCCTGAACAGAACTCCCTTTGTAAACGGCCGAAATATTTTTTATGTGAACAGCGTCTTTGCCCTTTTTGAAACAAAAAAAAAGGATAATGTGGCGAAAATGCGTAACATTTTTATTTTGAATCAACTTGGTTAACTGAAGGCAAATCAAAGCGAATTTGAACATAAACATCGTAAATACCACAGAAATTAGTAACATTACCAATCCAAGAAGGTTTTTGTTTATAAGCGTTAAAAGGGCAACTAATGGAAAATCCCTACGAACTTTCCGGAAAACCCTTGTTACTAACCTCTAAGATAAATCACAAAAATAACACAGGCCGACATATGAAAAGGGTTTGAGCATTCTCTTCATTTTAATGGTTTTTTTATTTCACGTGTCCTTTATTCAGAAGTATCCGCATTTTCTTTAAATCTCATCTGGTTTTTCTACACAATAAAAAAAAACGTTTATTATAATTTTTTTAAGATAAAATCAAGTCAAAAATATATTTATTCAAACATTTACAAAGAAAATATTAATTACAAATGATAGATTACGATTTTTCTAAGTGATATCTTTTGCGTTTTCCAATGAAATTATGCCTATGACTGATTTTTTTATGGATTGCGTCTGGAATATCACGTGTTATTAACTAACAGTAATCAGCCAATATATTCACGTCGACATTGGTATCTTATTTTCATAGTTTTGATGTCTTAATGAAATCATTATCCCTGTTCTTGACTAACATCACAAAGATTTTCAGGGAAAAAATGTAGATGTGAATTTAGAAAGTGGAGCTTAATACTCTTATTGCATCCTACTTTTTAATATTTATCTAACAATGTTGCGACAATATTTTTATAGTCTAGATGTTTGTAATTACCCAAAAATATTATGTACAGCATTTTTGAATGCAAACCAAGCTTCTAATTCGGCAATGAATTTTATTCATTGTCACTTCAAATTCCTTATCATTTATCTAACATCTGATTTGTGGTCTAACAAAAATTCTTCCTTTATTTTTGCAGCAGATAATGATTTTTTTTACGCAGGTACTTAAAACAGTCACTCTCTTTATTTGGGGCTTTAACAAACTCTTTGATTAAACCTAATTTAATATGAAGACAAAACAAAACTTTTTAAGATTGACAAAATGTTTTCGTAATATATTTCCGGCTCCAGGTTCATGTTTATACCGAGGAGTCCATTGTTTTTTTACGTGGTGTAGTTGTCGTGCTCTACTATACCACTTACCTAAAAAACAAAGATATTCTGTATATCCTGATTGTTGACCTAATAACAAAAAAAAATACCGGGAATTGATCATTTGAAAAGCCCGCTTAAAGGGACTGTCAAAATTCCTTTTATAGCTAAGTTGGCACAATTGTCCTCTATACTCTCCCGGAGTTTGAACGTCATCTGTCATTTAGTTTGTTTACAGTGCTCGATTTTGTCAGTTCATCTCAAGTGTTTTGCGATTTTTACAATGGGTAAAAACATCGAACAAACAATTTATCTCAAATTTTGCATTGCAAATGGAATTTCGTGCGCCGAGTCGCTGAAAATGTTGCAGAAGACTTACGATGAATCGACTTTATCAAAAACACGTGCATATAAGTGGTACAGTGTATTCAAAAGCGGTCGAGATGTGGTGGAAGACTTGCCTTCCTCGTCAACCATCAACGTCTTCAGTTGAAGATAACATCGCTAAAGTGTAGGAAATGGTGACTGAAAATCATCATTTAAGTTTGACATAGCCGCTGATCATTAAGTTTAAGACATAGCCGCTGATCTTTCTGTATCTCACGAATCAATTCGTACGATTTTAAGTGATTGTTTCGACATGAAACGCGTTGCCGCTCGATTAGTGCCGAAACACCTGAATTTTCTTCAGAAACTCAATCCCGTGAAGGTCGCTGAAGACATGCTAGAACAAATCAATTCCGATCCCACATTCATAAAACGCATTGTAACCGGTGATGGGACATGGGTATACGAGTTTGCCGTGCAAACCAGTCAACAAGCTTCGGTATGGCGCCTTCCAGTACCTTCTAGTACACCGGCGCCTTCTAGTACACCGGTGTTGCGAATGAGTGTTATTGCTATCGTAACCAACACGCGTTCTCACGAGACGTTGCATAATACGCGGAAAGAGAGCCAAAACTTAATAATTTGATTTATTTTTATCAAAAAAGTAAAAATGGACACTATATGGATTTTCTTTAAAACTTGATGTGATTCGATAAAACGAGTGGTAGATTCGTAATTAGTGTCACCGAATTAGTAAAAATGTAACAACATTTTAGACAATAAAAATCATATCGGCCTGTGTAATCATTTAAAATATTTCATATATTATTGAGAAACTCTTACCTATCCACTATACCATCACAGAAATATTCTAATCTATATTAACAATATTTTCAAAATGCAACAGCCATTTCATTTTTCCTTAACCTACAGTTATCCATCATTCAGTATTATTGACGTCTTTACATGTCGTTCCGCATCGACTCTAATAGAGATATTGGCACTTTTTCTCTTTCGGTCACGATCCATCATTTAAATTAAATTTGTAGGATAAGAACTTTACCTCAAAAAACTCAGACAGCTCTCCAAAACTGAATAGTGCGTTGTGTTCTTTGTGCGTCGAGATGATACCCGACCAACAACATATCAATCTTGATCAGGCTCGACGTTGTAGCCGAAGGTATCCAGAACGGAACTGTCTTCATCCATCATCGGACAGTAACTTTATCGGAAGCCGCCTCGTCCACTTCCAGTTATATAAATCAATCAAGGGAAAATTTATCAAAATTATTAGCGATCTGCTTGAGTTTTTTTACTCTTCTAAAAATAAGCAGTGGTATTGAGTCGAAAACATCTATTAATCAAAACTTCATTAGAAAGAAATTGTTATTAGTGGTTTTCTGAACTCAATTCGCTTTCGACCTAGATTTTTACATTATTATTTCACTTTTTCTTGATCTTCTCGTTATTTAAATATTACATGGATAAATTTAAGCATTTTTAAAAACTATTTTGTATTTGTAATTTGTATTGTTGAATTTGTAACTACTAGGGTCCAACTAGTAGTAATTCACTCTTTGGTGCAGTTTCTATGACTCGGGAATGTCGGTTAACAGTAATAGGGGATACTCCTAATTTTCCTGAACGTTTCCTCGTGCTTGTTGAAGGGTCTGCAACCATAGCTGCTCTTGAAGAGCCGGTGTAAAGAGACCGTGGACGACCTGATCTTCGCCTAATTTCAAGAGTCATGTCCCCTCCCGGAACTTTTTAAACCAGAGCTGAGCAATACCGATTGATACGGCACGTTCTCCTCTATTTCAAAAATCTCACGAACAGCGTCAGTCGCTTTGAACCGTTTTTAAAATAATATCTTTAAAATTGCCTTAATTTGCCTACTAATTTCACTTATTTTAACGTTATTCTAAACCGTCGATTGAATATTTTTCAGTGATATCACTTTAATACCAAAGAAGGAATATTTATTTGTCGGGACAAAAACTTAGTCAGATTAAGGTTAATAAGTGAAGTATAATCATTTATTTATAAACAAAGGGAAAATGCAAATATGTCTGCGTTTTTAATAGCGTTTTTCTGGTAAATAAGGAGCAAAATAAGACAGTATATTGAGTCCATTGTTATTAATATTTGCAATGATTGAAAGAGAGAGTAGTAAGACTAGTGGGACAGTGGTAGGATACAGGAAAATTCAACCGATAATTAAGGAACGGTTGAATAACGACAATCTTAAACACAAAGAGTTTTTCCCTAGGGAGTTTTTTTTACCCTTCTTCTCCACCGGATCACTACCATTCAGATTCGGAAATAAATAATAAATTAATTTTTATTGTCTAATAGACATGTTAATAGCATATGAAATGGGTTTCTAAGAAGAATAATGGATATAATAAAAAATTGGAAAATCAGTGAGGAACTGGAATTTAAGTATTGGAAGAAAGTAGAAGTATAATTAGAAGATAAAACTGGAAGAAAGAAAGAAGAAATTTAAGTATTGGTGAGAATGAACGAAACAAGAAGATGAACAAGTGCTTAGGGCATTACGTAATGAGTAAACATAAAATGGAATAGTGCAGTGAGATTATTTGCAAATAGAATAAACCTGAAAATTCTCATTAGAGGAGGACAAGACTAGACTCAAAAACACCTCAACATTGAAAAGAAGATGAAGATCAGATAAGTAAGTAGTAAAGATAATTTTTCTGATAAAAAAACTATATATTCATAAAATACTATTCTCAAAATCAGTTTTAAAATTTTCATTTTTCTGGAAAGACTAATGGCCTGCCACCTGTTTTCAAGAATAGATAGTAGAATAAATAGTTCAAACCCGAACTTCAGTGTGATTTCTATTGCGATAATAATACAATACCTAACAGCTATTATATTTATAATAAATAGTATTATACTTATGATAAAAGTGCAACCGAAACTTAGGATATTATAAGAAAATATCATTCAATGATATGGAACTTCATGCTCAGTACTTTCAAGCTATGAAAGCGTTTTATGCATCGCACAAAGTTCACTGTTCGATCTGACTTCGAGAAAAAAAAAAAAAAAAATATATATATATATATATATATATATATATATATATATATATATATATATATATATATATATATATATACCTCGCCTAAGGTGCTGAACGGGTCATGGGTGGCGGATAATGGAAGTTCTATTAGATGTTAATGGACAGCTGCGAAAATATCTCAAAATAAGCAGCCCCGAACCAAGGCCAAAAACTAAATCCACTTAGCGCTTGACTTGTATCAAGCGGTTAAGTGGTCAGCGTCTTTTCACTAGTGATGCGGCTGAGATTTAAATTCTTGAATTAACCCCTCCAGTCTTAACCTCTGAACCGTTGAGGTTCAAATCTTGAATTCAAAGTACAAAATAAAGCGTTCTAGTAATTTAAAATTATCCCAGGAGGTAAACAATCCTCTGCCAGATTTGCTGGTACAACCGGACTTTCGGATTCTGGGGCGTCCAGACTTAAAAAGCAAAATCTTTCAGAGGGAGTCGGAGACCTCTGGCCAACGTCTAAAACCGAAAACAAAAACTTTCATTGGAATGGTAAATATCAACTCTCTTCTGCGCCTAGAAAAACTCCACAAATTGGGGCGAAAATTAAATCAGCTATAAATTGACATTTAGCTCTGCAAGAAACCAGGTTGACAGATGATAACACTTGTTAACAATTGACTTCGGCAACTAGAGACTTTTTAAAAATAAAACGGACAAAAGAATACTCAAAAATACACCATATCTCGGTATTGCTTTCGCTATCTCAAAAACCATGACTGAACTAATGTTCAGTCAGTAAATAATCGACTTATGATACTATCCCTCAAGTGTGCTAACAAAAACTATACATTAATCAATGCACACCTCCCAGTAAACGAAGAAAATAAATCTAATCCTGAAAAAGTAAATAAGTCCTGGGAAATTCTATAAAAGACTATTTCTAAAATTCCCTCTAACTATGTAAAAATCCTATTGGGTGATTTCAAAGCCCAACTAGGGAAAGAAAGAAAGTATAGAAACACAGTCGGCAGTTTTCCCGCTCATAAATGGACTAACCATAATGGTAGAAGATTGGTTGAACTATGTTCGCAGTTTAATTTAAAATAATGTCAACCCATTTTAAGAAGAAAATAACAAAACAAATGACCTGGAGGTGCCCAAACACGTACATGGGTCAATTTCAAATTGATCCTTTACAAAAACGTAGAAAACATCAGTGGTGGGATGAAGTTTGCGAGCAAGCAGTATTAAGCCGAAGTAAAGCATTCAAGGAGTGGAACAGTAAAAAACAGCAATAAATTATAACATCTTTGTGGAAGTAAGAAAAGAAATATCGAAGCTAATTAGACAAACTTAAAGCAAATATGAAAACAATCAACTTAATGAATAGAAGAAGATTTCCAAAAAAAAACACCCGAAATGTTTACAAAACATTTCAAACTAAATTAACAACCCTAAAGTTTTTGCTTCCAAAAGGAAAACGGAAAATTAAGCTCTAAACAACTATTAAACTGTCGTGAGCTCTTAAACAGATTACCAACACTAAACCTTAAACCAACAAACCCAGATTCATTGCCACCGAATGAAGATGAAATAATTAGACAAATCAAGCGACTTAAAAATAACAAAACTTCTGATGAAGATGAAATCACTGTTGAACTTTTAAATTCCGCTGGTCCAGGTACAATCAAGGAAATAACCAAAATTCTACAAGAAGTTTGGCGAACCGAACGGATTCCAGAAGATTGGAAAGATGTTCTGATCCATCCACTACATAAGAAAGGAGATGGAACGGATGTAAACAACTACAGAGGAATATCTCTTCTCTCAGTTTGTTACAAGATTGTATCTCAATGTCTACTGGACAGAGTACAAGAACAGTTAGAGCCTAAAATTGGTGAATATCAAACAGGTTTTCGAACGGGCAGATCCTGCCCTGAACAAATCCTGAATCTAAAGTAAATCCTAAGACATCAAACTAACTATCTATAACTACTATATCTATATTGTATAGAACTATACAATAAAAATCTCGTCTGTATATTTGTGGTTTTCAAAAAGCATATGATTCTATTGACCGCGAATCTTTATTCCAAATCTTGAAAGAACAAGGACTAGATCTGAAAACGCTGCCAATTATTAAAGTAACACTAACTAATACAAGGTCAAAAGTTAAATTCATGGGTGACATTTCAGAGTCCTTCGAAATTAAAACTGGAGTGGGACAAGGGGATGGACTCTCGCCACTCTCATTTAACTGTGTTCTAGAAAAAGTTAGACAGGAGTAGCGTGTAAAAAAATCGGCCCTGAATATTAATCAGCTCATTAAACTGGGGAGAACAAACATCAAAATAGATTGCCTGGCGTTTGCTGATGATCTAGCAATTTTGGCTCAAGATATATTAACGGCACAAAAACAGATTGAAATCCTAAAACAAACAGCAGAAAAGGTACGACTCCAAATTTGCTTTGAAAATACACAATACATGACCTGCAACAGACTAAAAACACCATTTCTAAAAACAAAATATGGTAACATCAGACGAGTCTCTCAATTCAAATATTTGGGTGAAATAATCATGGAAAGCGGCCAATAATGGTAGTAATAATGGTGTAATGGCCCATTACAACACAGTTATTAAGCCAGAATGTTTATATAGGGTAGAAACGCTCATTTTGAATAGAAAGAGAGACAACGAGAAGATTGAAAAGAACAAAAGAAAAATCTTAGGCCCCAAACAAATAAAAAGCACAATATACCGACTTCGAGAAAACCAAGAAATCAAACAATACACAGATATAGATAGCGATATGAGAAAAAGAAGACTTAAGTTTTACGAGCACATAAAAGGGATGAATCCGAGTAGGCTAACTAGACAAATAGTCGAATTTTATGAAAATAGGAGTAGAGCTAAAGTAGAAATAATTATATGGATTGCTCCAATTAAAGAGGACCTAAGATCAGCAAATATTACACAAAGTGAAATTCAGGATAGAGGCTGTTTCAGACACAAGGTTAAAGTTTGGGAGGTTAGCCTGAGAGAAAAATGTAGGACTGGAACAACTTGGTCTGACGAAAGGAAAAAAAACTCATAGCGAAAGAATGAAATTAGTATGGGCGCAAAGGAAAGCTAACAACAACAAACGTCTGTAACTGTACTTCGCGTGGTCCACCATTACGTGAATAATAATGTAGTTAAAAGAATAAAAGTTTACTAACACAATGATAAAATAATTTTTTATTTTCTAAAATATAAATGAACTGAAAATGATCACTTGTGGGATATTTGATATAGGTATTCCCAAACTACCTTATACAGTCATACGGATCTACAAATATTTGTACAAAGATGCGCTGTCAGATAGATACCAAAATTATCGGCCTAGGCAATTAAATAACACAGGTCGACATAATTTTTGTTAAGATTGATGAGAATGCTCTTTTTGCGTTTCATTTATGTAATTATTAAAACAGCCTCTAGTTTATATTGTGGGGTATTTAAAATTATTTGTACTGGATTATTTGACTTTGGACTGGACAAAGTAGGAATTACAACAAGACCATAGAGGGGATATTCCCAAAATATTCTACCAACTTTTAAGGGCAGTTTTATTATTTTCTTTTGTTTTGTTTGTAGTTGTCTCGTTTACAGTAGAGTCAAGTGTTTAAGTCGATTCTATATAAAATGACAAGTTCTAGTCGGCGATTTTGCAGAAATCCAAAGGAAAAATTTTATTATATATGCGGATGGTTTATTTTTATGTCACAAACTAGATCTATATCTAAGAAAGTCAAAAAACCTATCTGTTATATTTTAAATACCAAATTGGAGATCAAGATAAAAGTTGGGCTCCTCATGTTTGCTATGTGAGTTGTTATGTAAATTTAGTGCAGTGGATGCAGCGCATTTCTATGGTGTGGCGAGAACCTATTGACCATATAAGTGATTGATACTATTGTATTAAACTGAAACTGAATGATTCCTAAGGTATGGCATGTTCTTAAAAATACATTTTTTACATTCGCATTTGGATTTTTCCAAAAAATTTGGGTATGGTAACCGACGGACAAGGAGAGAGATTTCACCGGGACATCAGGACGATGGAAGTAAAATACCAGGGAAGCTGGAACCCATCTATGTTGCTGGTTATTAAAAAGAGATGATACTACTGAACATAAAAGGAAAAAGTGAAAGTTTTTGTGGCTGTATGACATCTCATGTAATATATTTATATTCACAAAATCGTCAGTAATGTCTTTGCATAGATTTAATACGTTTTACATATTTTATTACATAATAAATAATTACGTTTTACATAATAAATAATTCCCACCACCCACCCTCTGCAACAAAAAAACTGTACGTGTTACAGTAATTCGCTAATTATTTTCGAATTTAGGCCTACAAAATACTTCATATACACCTATTTCCATCAATGTTACCTCAAAAAATTTAAATTTGTCGACCTGTGTAATCCTAAATTTATCACGGTCATAATATAATCATAACTTCAAAAAAAAACAAAATATAACAATTTTTATAAATATTCAAAAACAAGAAAATTTCTTCTGTGGTTCACGAAAAAATTGCTTATTCCTTCAATTTCCATCAAATTTCACCAAGCCTGTCCCGGGGCCAGTTTTTAGCATTAAGGCCCTTGTCACACTATCCACTCCACGCCACGCCACTCCACACCACATGTCGTCAACATATTGGTTCCTTTCACACTTATCCACGCCACGCCACGCCACACCACACCACTCGTCATTTCACACTTATCAACGTTCCATCAACACCTTATCCACTTGAAAAGTGAGACTTTTCTGTTCAGTCTGTTTTTGCCATCGTCATGGACTATTCGACTGAAGAGTTGGTTGGCATGAGTTTAATTGTCCTTTGAAGGTTAAGAAAGCACAGGAAAAAAAGGGAATTTTGGGTACACCCATATATTTCGACCCGACAAAAAATCAGCCCTTTTGACTATTTTGAGGAGCTCCTCCATTTCAAGAACTGTCTACAGTTTTAGACGAAAGTTTGCGCAGACAAGACACTGTCTTGAGGAAGTCTGTTACTCCCCAGCAGATGCTGATAGTACCATTGGGTCATTTCTGCATACTCAGAAAACAATGCATTTGCAACGTTAGACCAAGCAAACTGTTTTTTTTTTGTTTATTTGAATAATCACCGAGTTGTATGTTCCATAAGCATTCATTTTTATTTACTTCGTCTATTAACTTTTCAGTATCAAAAAACCATGTCCATATAATCAAAATTACAAAAAAAAAATTATCAAAATTACAAAAAAGTAATCAAAATTTAGAAAAAAAAAGAACAAACTTGGGATCAAATGGGCACTGATAACTGATATAATTAACCACGTGTGTATTGTGGTTGTGGAGTGGATAGAGCGTAGCAGAGTATGAAAGAGCCCATTGGTTTTTTCAGGTCTACTGTTGACAAGAGGTGGTGTGGCGAGGTTGGGAGTTGCGTACATGTGGCCCCTGCCTGCTGTTAATCTCGAGTGGATCCCATGTGGATCCATGTGGCTGAGTATAATTGTGTGGCGTGGTGTGGCGTGAAGTGGTGTGGAGCGAATAGTGTGAAAGCGGCCTAAATCTTTATCAGTCGAGCTCGAGCTGAACGTTCGAGATCAATTGAAGGAATTACCAAGGATACGACCATAGACATCCGCCATGACAGATGTAGACTGTACTTAAATGTAGCTTACGCCGTTCTGTGATCAGCAACACTATTAATGTGCGAAACCGTTCGTGACCGGCCCAGATCCCATCTAGGTACCAGGTATGCATGAAAAGTTGCATAGTGGTCTCGTGGAGAATATTAAAAATATTCATAAACAAGGAAATATCTTTCGTGCTCAACATAAATGGGTAAAAATAAAGGAATGGGCAACTTTTTGCCCATTATGCAACTTTTCCTCCTAGTTTTATTACGAGGTACTGATAGAGAATAATTCATATTTATAATTGAATATATGATTTCGAAAACCGCATTGTCCAAAATTTTTTCGCCGTTTCGAGAAAATCAATAAAAACCTATTAACGTTGAAACTACTTGACAGACTATTGGCTTGCATAGAAAAGTTTTAGATCCCATGGTTTGCAATGAAGTTTTAATAATAGTTTTCCAAAAAATAAAAGGGTCAAATATTGACAGATAAAAACAGCTATGGACTTGTACGGTTTTTGAACTCAACTCCGTATATAAAAAAGCAGGCGAAAATTATTCTTTGATTTAATTCATATTATTCAAATCGCAGTAGAAAAATACTATATTAAAACTGTTAGCTCGATCTTTTATCTAATCATCATTTTCGGTCTGTCGTTTTCCATGATGTGACATGGTAATAAAATTCTAATATTTTAGCATGGATATAAGGCATTACCTTTTTAATGTCTACGATTTTTTTCCTTTTAATCGCAACAGGTTCTTTATATGCATCACTATTGGACGGAGGTGGACTTTCCTTGTATTCTTTCAGCAATTGCAAAGTATGGGATCGTAAACCATCTATATATTCCCACGTTTTAACATATCCAGGATTTCTTTTATATAGGAACTGCCTATAGTTTGATATAGCAAAAGTTTCTTTCTTGGATCCAGCACCTCGAGTCAAAGTACTACACGTATTTTATAGTAGTCAGGCGACCAGTTCTTAAAATTAATGACATCGGTGTATCGGATTTGCTTCACAGTAAATGGTTGATTTTTCTGGAAGTTAATATTAAGTCTTAATACTCTTCTGGAGTATAGATTCGATCATGTTTTTTGAAATTTCGTTTTGCACAGCCAAAATGTCTATCACATGGCAAAAACGAATGGCCTCTTATCGGGAAGTAATTATATATTTTATTGAATCTCTTGGTTGCCTACAATACTAAGTGAAAACAGACCATGGTTTGGTTTCGGTTCTGCCCTGCGTATCCATCGGAAAATAAGTGTAATTTAGTGATTTCAAGGGGTATATGTTTCATTATGTAGTCATTAAGGAATATGCACACTTCATTAGGTTCTTTCTGGTATAAAAATGACCAGTATTCTCCTTAAGATTGGGCATTTGAAATGCGTATACCCAGGGCTGCCTAAAATAAAAAATGTCTTACACTGGAATATGCGGTAGTGGCATATTTTGCATGTAGTCAAAAACTAGTCCCATTACTTCTGGTCGTTCAGTATACAGGGTTTGCATTTTTTTAATTTTATTATAAAACTTCTTCACCCGCCTTTTATGAACCGTTAGTTCCGTTGCAACTGCTCTCTTTTCATTATCGTTAATGTTAACACCTTTAAGCCTCGTTCCATGTTTTTCGCGCTCCGAGCAAACATCAATGTGTGGTCTTCCAAACCGAAGATTGCAGTTTTCGTTGAAATATTTATAATAGAATTCGTATTTAACCAAGTTCTCCAACTCTGGATATTTTCCTATAAAAAGGCTATGCATTTTCTTTACATCCAAAGATGCATCTAAATAACGAATGCTTTTGGACGATGTGAAACTATGACCGGAAACGCCTCATTGTCCTCTTTAATTTTCTAAATCCATTCATCGCATATTCTACGAGGTCTGGTATTATGCCTGCCTCTAAGATCCTTTGGAGATCTAGCTGCCAGAGTAGGGTATTGAAAAGCTGAGTTAGCCAATGCAATATGCCATAATGACTCATAAATATCTGTTTTCACACGGAAATTTGACTTGAGTCTTTCAAAACAAAAAACGAAAAGTTCGATTTTCTTTCTTGTATATTTTCTGCACTTCTTACGCGATGTTTATGAAGTTGTATTACTTCCATGAGTCCCTGTAGATATGTGTCTTGTTCGTTTTCCAACCCCCGGTTGTATAGCTTAGATATAACATCTTTCTTTTCTCCCCCAGTAAGTTGTTCCATGTATGTTTTTGTACAGCTAGAAATAAATCAGCTACTTTAAAATTCAAACTAGACTTGTTAAAACTCCTTTACTTACCCACACGCAGGTCCTACATTCTTCGCATTAACGTGTTTTTGCTTCTTAGAAACATATGCCTGACCAAGGTCAAGACAACGTGATGTTTTATAGCGTTGTGTTTCCAACTACCGGCAGCCCTTTTTCTTTTTTTGCGACCACTACTAGTATTATCAACCTCTCTACTATCACTGGATGACGTAATTTTATATGAAATTGTTAAAAATCGCGAATATCAAGCTATTTTTTTTACAATACACATACACACGAAGCAAACTATGTGCTTCAAAACAAACAACTGTTTATTATTTTGTTGTTGAGATAAAAAACCGTACAAATCACGGACATGGTTTTTCCCTTTATTTCACGGGTGCAACCAGGTGTACTACGTTAACGGCTAAGTATAGAGTACGGTTTTTATGCGGAGACACAATTTAAACAAAATAGCGATCTTATTTCAAAATCTGAAATTTTGGACTTGTTCGGTTATCGAACTCACCGATTCACATTCAATTTACAACCATATATAAGGTATGGTAGGAGTAGATGAAAATATGAGGACAGAAGCCAGATGCTTTTTAAATAAAAAATATGTTTTTTTAAGGCAAATCGAATTATTGTTTCAACGTAGTCTCCTTGATTGCTTGATTTATCTCGTCCAACAATTTTTCAACTTTTTTATGCCTTTCAAAAAGTATAACTTGCCGATCTCTGTAATGCAGTTTTCTGTTTCAGCGATGTTCCTTTACATTTGGTGTGAATTTCTTTCCAACCGGCCATTTCTTCATGTTCGGGTAGAGAAAGAAGTCAAAAAATAGGGTGGATGGGACCATCCACCTTACTCACCGAACATTGGGTGCTCGGACTACCATACTTCTTCCAAATTCTTTTTAAATGAATTCAATTTCTACCATCAATTCAATCTTTTAAAACAGAAAATGAGGTGGAAACCAACCTGTAGGCATTTTTGACAATGTAGAATTGCCATTAATTGGCAATAAGGACCAAGGATATTGGCAAAAAGTTGCCAAAAATAATAGTCATTACATAATAGACTAAATACAGATCTACATAAATTATTTGCGTTTCTCTTGTCCTTAAAAACATCCCTAAGAACATTCCAGTCAACTTAATGTAAATAGAGTGAAGAGACTTCCGCTCCTAATGCCAAATTTTTACAAGCAAAATCGATGAAAGCATCAAACTTTTCTATATTTTTTCTCCTTTATTTGGGTTTTTCGCCACTGTCTAAAACTCAAAAAATATCAAAAATACCTGTTCTTATTTAAAGAAAGAATCACTGGCTAAAAACAAAAAAACCAAACGGAGACAAATTTCTCAGAGATTCTTTTTTGTAATAAATTTGCCTAACGATCAAAATTTTAAAGATATAAAAATGTTATAAAAAATTTACAAACTTTTAACGTTAACGTTTCGGAGGGTAATCTCCCCCCGTTTTCAAAACTGAACTAAAAAATAAATTATATTAATTTGTAATATATAAAGTAACAAGTGAAAGTAAATATATTTTTTTGTATGTCAACGATACTTACATTGACAACAATGGATTTTCATGACAGTGACATACTACCATGAAAATCCATTTTTGGATTTGGTTTTGGTTTTTTGTTTTTACCCAGTGATTCTTTCTTTAAATAAGAACAGGTATTTTTGATATTTTTTGAGTTTTAGACAGTGGCGAAAAACCCAAATAAAGGAGAAAAAATATATGAACACGCCACAATCATTCAGACATTAATCAAACTTTTCTTACGACCAAATTTAATCAAATAGCCGGTATTACGACACGACTTTTTGTTACCTATATTTGACCATTCAAAATGCCCTAATATATTCAAACATATTTCGAAAGAGCCAGAAAATACACGTCCAAATAAATATAAAACCGAACGATGCTCAATGGATCTATAAAAATGATATTGATTTCATATTTTCTAGTCTGGATTCGTAGTGACCTAAAATGGGCCGATATTATTGTAAGACCGATTTTAAAATGGCATTTTCTTTTTCCTTTCGACTCTTATAATATAACATGTATCGAAAAATCCGTGGCCTAAAAAATATCTAGATATATTTCTATCGCCGGTGGACTTTGAGAGAAATACGGAAATGCTTCGGAGCGAAAACGAAGAGTGGATATCGTTTTTGGATCTAAATTGATCTTAAAAATGTAACGACAGGAGCGGTTTTCGCTTGTCGTATTTTCTTACTTTTGCGCTTTTTCGATATTGCGTACTGACATTAAGCCTGGAAACTCATTTTGAAATATTTAAATGAAAATACAAATAAAAAGAACTAAATCATTTAAAATTACTATTAAATATTGAAAAGTAAAATGGCGAAACTCTCACAAATAATGGTTGTTTATTATTGATTTACTTATATACGCTATGTCGGAAAAATAACGGATCTTTTTAAATTTAACAAAAACTACTACCACCATCTATTGAAATAATCTATAACCTGATAGTTGTATATATTCCCTATAAAATAGGACTACCGTCATTAAAATCAATCAACGTATTGTCAAGTTATAGCGCTAAAAATGTCAGTACCTTTTGTCACCTCATCATAAAAACACGATGGATCAAAGACCTAATATTGATTTTTTTTAAAGCTCTGTAAAAAAACATTTTAATTGATGAAAAAAATTTATGGCGATGATTGCTTATTCCACACGTGCGTGTTCAAGTGGTATAAGCGATTCAAGGACGGTCGTGATGCTTTGGAAGATGACCCAAAGCTAGGTCGGCCAAAAACAAAACGAGTTGGCGGAAAAAGTGTGTGAAATGATCGCTGAAAATGCGAATTCGGCTGTATGATAAATAGCAGAGAAATTAAATACGACCAAAGACAGATTTCACGAAATTTTGACAAAGGATTTAAAGCAATGGAAAGTCTGTAGTTCGATTTGTGTCCAGGACCGTCGCTTTTCGGGAAATTCGAAAAATCAAGTACGTGTGCTCAACATGCTCCTGATTTATATCCGCATGACTATTTCCTGTTCCCGAAACAACTCAAACTGACCATGATAGGAACGTTTTAGTCATAAAGCGTTACGCTAGTCCAAGAAGCCGTGACGAGGATCATTGAGGCGATTCCGAAAAACGTCATAAAAAATCTGTGTTAGCATTGGTTGAATGTACCCAGTACCGTATTGATGCGTAAGTGATGCATTTTAAATAAAAATAAATAATTTTGGCAAAATAACTAATAGTCCTTTTCATAGTTGAAAATTTCTGGTGCGCATGCCTCAATTTCCGCCATATTTTTCGGGCATTTTATGCGTGTATAACCTGTGAATATTATGTTTTCATATGTAATTTCATAATTCATAATGTAATTAATAAAAAAAACAACTTTAATTATTAATTCACTATCAATAAGAAATGTTTGTATTAATAAGAAATATTAGCACAAGCATTTTAATTATAATATATAATGTTATCAGTAAAAAAGCAGCACAAAACCGTTGTTGCTATAGCATATGTCGCAGCGATACGTGTAGTAAATCATTTTCAGAGCAATTCTTCTGGTGGAACCTTTGGTGTGAAATACTAAACTTAAAGATATTTACCACTAAACACCAAAACGCTTTTTTGAACTGCTCGACGCACGTTTCGCTAACCATGTTAGCATCATGAGGAGATGGTTTAGTGGTAAATCTCTTCACGTTTAACATTTTCACAGCATTTATATTACTTTATTAGTTTTCCAAAACATTGTCTTAAATATCGTCGAAAACTTATTAAATCAACGAAACAAAAACATATAAAAATGTGTCTAAAGTGTGTTACATGTGATTTGTGAGTTTACAAATGTGGACGAGGTGACGGTCGATTCTCACTGATTGATCATATTAACAAAGATACGTATATTTATTCACTTCATTTCGAAGGAGAAAGTGGTCCAACAACAAAACATCCCGACTCCATCAGTTGTGTAAAAAATCATGTATCAGGTACTTTAAATCCATTTAAATGTTAATGTAACAGCTCATGCTATAACCTCAAATGACGAATATATATTATAGCTAAAAGTAGCAAGGGCTTATTTGGCTGAAAAATATAAATAAACTCATGGCACAAGTTAATTATTTTAAAAAATTGTTCCTATCGAAGAGTATAAATGTATTAAAAACAAATAGATATGCTCCAAACTTAATATAGAAATAAATGTAATGGTATAAATATAAAGTTAAAAATATAGATATAATGTTATAAATATAAAATATATAATGTTGTAAATATTATAAATATATGAATAAGCTTTCCTAAGCTTTCAACAAGTTCTGTTTTATTTCCACGTTGGGGACGGCCATGGTATTTTAACCATCGTAATTTAATACAATTATATGCTTCTATTGTGGGAGGCACTAATAAAGTACCATTAATTAATTTTTCATTTAGTTGCACCGATAATAAGGGTAATGATCCTTGTTATCCAGCCATATTTATAAAAAGTGCCCGAAACTTTCATATTAACGTCTCATTAACATGGCGGACGCGCTTGCGCGCAACTAGTCCTGAAAAGCTGTATTGTTTTTATCTAATTTAAAAAGTTCCGTTATTTTTCCAACATTCTGTGTATTAACCATAATATGTCCTTCATGACTCTATGATATATTATGTATATCGATGATGTGTATGATTTTGACGATAAATATGTTCATAGCTTTGAGTCAGTATAACTCACGCTCTCAAAAAGCTAGCTGACAGCCTCTGTACATCCAAGGGATATGCTCATAAAACATTCCTATGTAGATTTATTTTTCAACCTTTGTCAAATATAAGATTATTCCATGCTTTGTAATTAATTTTCATTCAATATTTCTAGTTTTTCTGAAGTTTTGATCGACTGTCGCGAAAATCTTAAGGCCTTTAACTTTCGAATACCAAATGTAATTACTGGATTAATACACTCAATTAACACCCATAATATATTGCAACTGCAAGTATTGGATAAATATTATAATAACAATACACTGAATTACAAGTATTGGATAAAAACTTAACATAAAGAATCCAAGAAAACTGTTTCAAATAATATACATGGACGACCTTAAGCCTTATTCAGAAACAACAGAAAAACTAAACTCATTTATATCATTTATAAAAAGGGATGAAATATTTGGTAAGGATGTAAAAATGCCATTAAAAATTGATAAACTATCAGACCATAGTTCCGTTATCAATCTACAGTCTCGTTTCTCAAAATTTTTAGTGTCGCGACCCACTAAATAACTAAAAGGTTAAGTAAAAAACGTTTCGACCCTCTCACTAGAATTTATTAATTTGACGTTAATTAAAGTTTTATACCGGCCGGTTAACACGGACCCGATTCGTCTTTTTTTCAGTATCATGATTTATGAAGAATTCTTTATATTTTTAAATGGCATATAAACTCCTACGAGCGTTCACATGCTTACGAATCGTGAAAAAAAAAGTAATCTATTTGTTCTTGTAATAAATGACGAATCATTAATGACGGATGTATGTAAAAATGGGTCGTTACACTTATACCAAAATACCTCACACAGCCAAAAATACTGAACTGCAAGACTTCCTTGTTCTTATATTACTTTTACCAGTTCGAACCTGTGCCCGTGCACTTGCACGAATAGTCCGGTTCAAGATATTTCGTTGTCTTTCGATAAAATGTTAATTGCCCTAAAAAATTTCAATAAAAATATTCCCAGTTTCTTCAAAGGCGCCAGAGTCGGAATGGTTTAATTTCTAAATAATTTGGAAAAAATAAAATATTGTTAAATTATTATTATTATGTATCAATAAAACCTTGTTTATTAGTTTGTGTATTTTGAATTTATTAGTACAATAAAAACAAATAAATAAATGTATATATTAGTATAATAAAAATTTTAACTTAAATTTAATTATACATTTAATTCGGTTTCACTCGCACTGTCACTTTGATCTACATTAATAATAAGTGGTTCTATAATATTAGTAAATGATACATAGGAATCTTCTATTTTAATAACATGGTTAATCGAATTTATCCAACTTTCTTTGGGAATACTACCTAAAACCTTTCTAATTAATATTGCAGCACTTGAACTTAGAGTCGGATAAATGTTTTCTACTCTAACATTGGATTTTACCTGATGCCACATATGCTCAATTGGATTAAAGATACAGTATTCCATATCCATGGAATCCCTATTCCTTTTTAATATCAAATGTCTTTAATATTTTTAGAAGATCATATTTTTTACATGTAATTTCGAAGTATATATCATTTGTTAACGTATAGTTCCAATGAATTTCCAATTTAATGTTATTTGCATTAGGAACTTTATTTTTTTGGCGGTTGATATCTAGCATTGTCCATTATAATTACGTTTTCCTTAGGCACATTGGACAAAAGGCTACTTATAAACCAATCTTCAAAAAGTTCTCCTGTGGTGTCGTCATGGTAGTCCAAAGACGAATGTTTAATATTTTTGGAAAACAACCGTAAACAATTTGGAACCCATCCATTCTCGGAACTAGCATGTAAAATTGTAATTCTTTTTCCCTTGTTTGCTGGGGTTTTGGTTTGGCATTTTCTTGATGTATCTACCCATTCTTTGGCTGGCGTCTCATGTGTATCGAACAATGTTTCATCAAGTTAGATAATGGGACGATTTCCTAATCTGTTTTTTTATAGAGTTTAAGTAGTCAAACCGCCATCGTCGCAATCGTTGTGATTCCATTAATATTTGTCTTTTATTAATGGTCCGACATGTAAAACCCATTAAAGATAATATTCTCCACCGGCTAGTTCTGCTGCAAAGAATGTTGGTTTCATCTTTCCTTAGTCGCTGTTGCAGTAAATGCAAAGCAGGCACAGTTTGCTCTTCATACATAGCATAAATTTTTCTTCGAATTAAGTCGTTGTCGATTTCAACACATTTGCTTTTACCTGAATCACTATGAACTTTTTTGGCTTTAATTGGCTTTGTCGCAATATCTTTAACTGTAGACAACCGCGTTTTCGTAAATGAAGACGTTTCTTCTGCAGCTGCATTTACATTAAGCCCCCTATTCAATAAAGAAACATACACATTTTTAACAATCTGCTTAGCATCGGGCGATAAATGTTTTCTTTTAAAATTAGCAGTTTCGAAATATGGAACGAATTTGAACAAACTCGATAAATGTTATCTTTTTACCTGTTATTTTATTAGGCCCGTCCCTGTTTACTCTTTTTGCAATTTTTCCGGAGTTCGTTACAATAGGGGTTGTTAACAGTTTATTGCTGCCATTCAGTCAACTTATAAAATGACCCGCTCGCCCACAGTGAAACAGTAAATAAAATGACCAGATTGTACAATGAAACATATTTAAAATATGGATTCATTGCCTTGGATCACAAGCCGCAATGTGTTTGTAATAAAATTATGTCCGCGGAAATAATGAAGCTGTCAAAATTAGTCCGGCATCTGAAAACAAAACGCCCATCTTTAAAAAACAAGGCATTAGAATTTTTCCAACGTAAATCACTCCTCTTGAAAAATCAACTAACTATTAACAACAAATCAACAAATCAAGCCATAATGAGACCGCAACACTTCAAGCATCCTATTTAGTTACATTAAGAGAGGCTAGGGAGTTTAAGCCCCACACGATTTCGGAATAGCTAATTTTACCCATTGCCATTGATATGGTCAATGCGATGATAAGTCTGTAAAAGGCAAAAAAGTTGAAAACTATACTACTTTCAAATGACACAATATCGAGACGTATTAATGAAATGGTTAATGATATTCACGATTACACAACTGAAAAGGTTAAATCAAATGAATGTTTTGCTATTCAGTTCGACAAGAGGGGTCAATTAAAGATAAAATGCTATCTTGCATATCAATCCCTGGCCGTGCAACTGGCGAAGGACTTTTTAAAGTTTTTATTGATGCAATGCAAAACGAAAAGTTTGACTTTAATAAATGCATTCGGAAATGTAGTGAATGTAGGCGCAAAAGCGATAACGGGAAAGAATAGTAAAATTAAAATTAAAATAGAATTATAATAAAATAAATTATAATAGATTTTAAATTAAAGAAGAAGAAGAAGATTTTTCATTATAGAAAACATGACAGATACTTTACAAAATGCCCGATCAGAAGCCGTAAAAATTGATAATTTTATTAAAAACCAACAATTGCAGACTAGTTTGCTTTCCAATATTGTGTAAAGAAATGGGTGAGATACGACTCACTACTTTTCCATACTGAACTCAGGTGATTGTCGGGAGGAAAAGTTCTAACGAGGCATTTTAAATTCCGAGATGCATTAAAAATCTTTTTTACAGATAAAAATAGTTCATTTTCAGAGATCTTACAAGATGGAGAAACTTTATTACAATTGACTTACTTGAATGATATATTTTCACATTTGAATTACTTGAATACGAGTTTACAAGACCGTAACAAAAAATTTTTTCTAATAATAGACAAAGTCAATGCCTTTATCAAGAAGCTTGGTATTTGGATTATACGCCTTGAAAAACGCAATTTTAACTTCGGATCATATTACCAACAATATGGCTTAGGAAAATTCTGTTATTGGAGAACATGAAAACATATTTAAGTAAATTGAAAATTCAGTTACTGGAATATTTTTCAGAGAGCAACGAAAAGATGGGTGCTCAATACGTTTGATGAAAATGTTGTTTCAACTGCTGAATTACATATTGAGATTCACAATCAACTTATTGAAATATCGGCCATCAAAACTCTACAACTAGTATTTTTAACTCAAGATTTATATAAGTTTTGCAGGACGATGTGAATACGGAAGCTTAGTAACGGACGCTCTGAAAACTTTGACCCCTTTCGCTATTTCTTACTTATGCGAAAAAAACTACTCCTCTGTGGTAGCTTTTAAAAACTAAATATACAAATCGTCTATCACTGGAAAATAATTTGCTTATGTGTGTTTTGTATCCACGTATAGAAAAACTTTTAAGCGAAAAACAAAATCAACCGACGTGTTAAATTATTAAGTTTATTTTATTATGTTATTAGCTGGTAATATTTAATTTTTCTAACACTTGTTTTTAAATTATAAATACTTTAATAAAAGAATATTTCGTATACAGGTCTTATTTTTTAAACATATTGCGACCATATTCCTAAACGCGACCCTCGTAGGGGTCGCTTTCAAAAAATCTCTCATTAAATTGCTTTTATTAAATATTTTTCTTTTTAATTTGCAACCTTGGAACATATCCCCTATAATCCTAACAGCTTAATTTATAATCTTAATTAATTCATATTTTCAAGCTTGTCAAATATAAGATAATTCCATGCTTTGCAGTTTTTATTTATTATTTGTATTATTTTGATCGACTGTCGTGAAAATCTTATCGCTTTTATCTTATCGAAAATCTTATCGCCTTAAATATATTGATGAATAAAGTCGAAATTGGCAAAAAAAGTATGTTTTATTTGTCAGATCGGGGACTTATTGACCAACATGTGATATCATGAAAATATAAGCAAAAATCATCAAGCCTATCCAAATCGATTTTTTTTTCGTCAAAAAAAAAACGATTTCTTTCCACTGCTCAGTCCATGACAGCGAAAGTCATTCGGGTTATTTTGTGGTGAGTATTAATGCTGGCTTCATATTCAATTTTTTTCTACAATATTTTCACATTTGTTTTTTATAATCTTTGGAAATTACTCTTGTTTGCACTTTGGCTTCCTCAGCAATTACGCTGCAGTCTTACAGGAATTCTCCGCAATTCAAACAACGAGTTTTTAAAGTGAAAACTTCTTTAGCCACGTTGAGCGTAATTGTGTTTAAGATAATCATTATTTTAATTGTTTAATTGTAGAATTACTGTGCAGTACAAGAGTACTTAATATCAATTCTTCTATTGGAACCTTTGGTGTGATGCACTAAACTTGAAGAGATTTACCACTAAACACCAAAACACTTTTTTGAACATAAAAGAGATTTGGAGATGTCATTTTTTGATGATATCATGTCCTGATGATGCTAACATGGTTAGCGAAACGTGCGTCGATCAGTTCAAAAAAGTGTTTTGGTGTTTAGTGGTAAATCTCTTCAAGTTTAGTACTTAATATGCTAATATTTTTATGTAGAAAAATGAATAACAAAAACAAAGCATTTATTTTCGAATATTTCCATAATTAATTTAATTTCCATATTTTTTTCATACCATAATTAATTTTAAAATTAAAAAAAAACAGTTATTCCAAAATTTTAAGTTTTCACTTCTGTCGGCAGTCCCCATGACTGCCTATATTTTTTTCTCTTCTTGCCAAACCCAATGGGCTTCTAGTTGAGCGATTAATTCCGTAGGTCTCGCCGAACCGAATCAACTTGATAACCGATAACAAAAATAATTTTAGTCGGCGTCCTGTGTCCCTACAACTCATCCCATGTATATGTAATGAAAAAAATAGTGGTCTTTCTTCTTCTGGAAGTCGAAAAATTTAATATTTTTTTCTGTACAAATCGACAAAGATTAAGAAATCCTTGTCCTCCTCTAGAGGATTAAGAAATCTTAAATATACACGATTTTGTCTAACTTTTTCACATCCAAAAATAATAACTATTTACTAATAATTGTTTTATTTGCTGATCAAGGTCAGTTAAACTTTTCCCTTTTCCAATATTTTAACTTGTATTTGAAACAAATTAAAAACGGTAAATTGAACATTAAAACTTAATAATATTTTAATTATTTATAATTATAATTTTTGCCTAACATTTTCACAATTGTTGTCCAGTCCATTTTATTGAATGTAGCCTAGTCCATGGATAATATTGCCCACACATCCATATTTCATTTATTGAAAAGCTTACACGAAAGCATAAAAAAACAATATTACATGGTACAGTAATCATACCGAGAACGGGTTAAACGCATACTGAAAGAGCCGAAAATGCACGCCCTAATCAATATAAAACCAAACGATGCTCAAAGGATCTATAAAAATGATATTGACTTCATATTTTCTATTTTGCGTCCCTGGCGACCTAAAATGGTCCGATATCATAGTAATATTGAATTTTAAAATGGCATTTTCTTTTTCCTTTCTGTTCTTATACTTTAACATATATCGAAAATTTCATAGCCTAAAAGATATCTAGGTATTTTTCTATTATCGGAGAACTTTAACAGAAATAAGGAAATGTTTGGAAACGACACAAACCAATGGATATCGTTTCTGGATCTAAATTGATCTTTAAAATATATTGACAAGAGCGATTTTCAGTTATCGTCCTGTTACTTTTACGTTGTTTCGATGTTTCGTAATGAAAATCCTCATAGAACGTATTTTTTAGCAGTTATAGTTAGTTGAAATGCTAGAAGTTATTATGAAATGACGGCTAGTTTTCAAGATGGGGTCAGTTTAAAGTCAGTAATGTTTGCGCTTGTTGTAGTTTTTAATGTTTGCATTAAAACATTGTTACAATGGCTTGTTATTATATTAAATGTGTGTTCTGTAAAGGTAAAAATGAAAAAATAATTACTTTTGTTGAAGACAAATTTAAAAATGTAAGGAAGTTTTAAGTACACGTGCAAAGTTTAATTTAAAATACAATAACATTGCGTTACCGGAGCAAATTAGTACCATTGATGGATATTATAGACAATGTTATAGTAGTTTTAAGGCCTTAATGGCTAAGTATCGTAATGTATCTAACATTAATTCTTCATCAGATCTTCCCAGCACATCTAGTTAAACTCCGTTATTATCAAATACTCCAGTAAATATTAGTGAGACCACGTCAAATAATGCTGCTCCAAGTTCCAATTATGATCTAGATATGCAAGAAATTGACTCATGTAATGAAATTTCAGAGACTGAGAATAGAGATGTTAGAGAAACAAGTTCAAATGTTAAAGGTATTTGTTTTTTCTTTGCAGAAAAGATCGTAAACAAGTTAAATATAAGCAACGAAGTTTACATTCTTCAAACGAAGCAAAACTTTATGAAAAAAATAACAGAGTGGATACAGAATTAGAAAGTGAAGAGTTGTTACAAAAAAATCAATTATTTGAAATCCGCAAATGGAACAGTTTTTATCATCATTCGTGTGAATTAGGATATTTGAACGATTACAATAAAGTAGTTGCAGACACTTCAGATCTTATATATAGTAAAAGAATATTCAACTATTTTGGTGTTATTATAAATACGATAACTTCTTTTAAATATAAGTACGTATAATAATATATAATATAATAATAATTACTATAATTTGTACGAGGGTAGAATTAAAAGTAATATATTTTTATATGAAATATTGTTTTTTAATCGCAAATCGATTTAATTTACAACGTTGTCTCCATTTAGCTTCCAACTTCTTTATGTTTTCCAAAGACTACCTGTCCCCGAACTCTGTAAAATAGTCTTCTGTTTCAGTAATGATGTCCTCATTTCAAGAGAATTTCTTTTAAGATAATAATTTCTTGATGTACAGAAAGAGAAGGAAGTCGGAGGAGTCCAAATTCTGAAAATAGCGTGGATGCGACATCAATTCGTAAAGCAAATTGGCCAATTTCGTTGTTGCAAGGACGAATAAATGGACGGTTATTATTTTTAGCTAGTATTTTTTTCTGCGCCATATGAAGGCATTTTTAAAGAATTTTCGTAAAATGTAATCATTAATGCAGCATTTTGTGATCGTCTTTTCTTTGACCAAATAATCGTTGAAGGAAATGTTCCGCGAATCCCGGAAATTGTGCTTATATCCTTTTCGGTCGATGGAAGGTTTTTCGCCTTCTTCGGGGCACGTTCGCCGGCTAGTACTCCCTGTTTTGACTATTCTATCATTTCTGTTGCATAGTGATACATCCAGATATTATTAACAGTCAGCAATCGCAGCAGATACTTCGGATTACGTTTATACATGTCTAAACACCACTGTGAAGTGATTCCTCGATTCCGTTTATGGTTTGCAGTGAGTAAACGCGGCATCCATCATGCTGACAGCTTTTTCATGAAATTTGAAGAGATTTACCACTAAATACCAAATCATTTTTTTTTACTGCTCGACGCACGTTTCGCTAATCATGTTAGCATCATCAGGAGATGATTTAATCTAATTCTAAAACTACACTATGTTCTATTTATATGGAAAAACCCTACCTAACGAAGCGTGTAAAAATAATGACCCGTGAGATTTACTAAGCCTTATATCAATAATTGAAAAAGTTAACAGAACGGGATAGGTCCTTTATCTCGGTTCATGATTTTCTTACATTTTTCTATTTCAATACTTTCATATACATCCAAAGCCCTATTATTATTAACACTTTTAATTAGTCTTAAATTACTAATATCTATACTGTGGTCGTGTAGGTAATATGTTCTTTATATCTTGTCAATATGGATCTTTTTGTTTGCCCAATATACCTTCGATCACAGTCTTGACAACTAATTTCGTAAATTCCAGACTTTTCATGTTACTTTACTTTATCCTTTGAATTACCCAGAACTTCTCTTAATTTATTATATGATTTATACACAACCTTAATGTCCACTTTTTTCAAAATTTTGTCTAGCCCTCTTATTAATTGGGCAACAAATGGTATTACCATGAATTTCTTTGTGTTCTCATCCCTTTAAAAAGTTGAAGATTCTTTCTAATTAATTTATCTACAATGTTCTTATTATAACCATTCACTTCAGATACCTCCCTAATTAATTTTAACTCTTTGTTTTAATTATCTTTATTTAAATAATGACGAAATGACGAAAATGAAAATGATGAAAATGACGAAAAATGACTCGAGTGTACATTTGTCACCTTAGAGAAATTTATCTGTAATATGTATGGGGTCCGCGTCGCTTCGAACATTAATGGCGTCCAATTTCATTTATTTTCTAATACTAATCGATCTAAAAATTCTGTTGATAATTTTGAAAAACAAATGTCGAAATTTAGATTCATCAAACCTACTACTGCGTAAAGCTGAATTGCAACAGCATTTATTACGAGTTCGTTATGTGACAAAATTTTGGAGAAACATTAACTTGAAACATCCAACATTTTTATCACCACTTGCTCCCGGTTGGACCATCAACGATGATAAATATGATTTCTTCTGGTTTGTTGGAGAGCAATTACCATCATCAGTTGCTAATATTATTATTAAAGGTAAAAATTTTTAAAAATAACGAATAGAACGAGTTATCTAAATGATAATTTTTTTATTTCATTACAGATGGGAAAATACTAGAAAGCGGCAACACTTTAAAAGACGATGATGGCAAATTATGATAATGAGAGCAGTGACGATGACGATGACTACGAAGATGCATCAGATTTTTGTGACACAATTATAGAATGAAAAAAACTTTATTCAGTTGTAATTTGCGTTTGATGATCAAAGTATTTAAAATAAAAAATATAATTTTTGATAGTTTAAATAATTTCTAACTTAATTTCCTTCATTTCAGATTAGTCTGTTTCTAATTTTATTCTTCATTCAATGCTCAAATTTCATTGTTTTCCTACTATAACGAAACAAAAACTAATTTAATGTTTTCCTGTCTCTTTCCCAACAATATATTTTGCAACTATCTCTCTGACTACCGGCATAATACCGCGCAATACGGTTCAGCTTTAAATCGGTCTAGATCTTTTAAAACCATTAATTTTAAATTTCTTAATATTTAAATAACATCATATTAAAATTTGAGCCATACTGAAATATTTTTTTTTTTTTTTTATAAAAAATAGCATCTGGCACATTATTAACAATAATAAAAATATCTAGCAATTATAAGTTTATGTTTCTAAAAGTTGATTTGAAAAATTTTAAAATTATTTGAAAAGTTAATATTTTTATCTCTATATCTATATCTATATATATATCAGCCAGGTATAAGCGCACAAGCTGACCGAGGGAGTGAAAGAGAGGGCATATCAAAAAAACCAGATTACCGAAAATTCTCGTGTTCACGACGTGGCTAGCTCTCGTTCTATTCAGTCTGCAATCAGCCAACACGATATTATGGATTTTGTTGATTATTGGAGTTTTGAAAAAAAATGTTTTTGTCATAAACGGAAAGATCATATATGTTTTATAACAAAACTATTTTTATTTTTTTCCTTATAATTAAAAAGTTATATCAAATTGAAAATACATTTTTAAACACAGTATCGATTACGCGCCAACAGTTTTCGAAAAACCCCGACCGCGTATAACGTCACAATGTTTATTTCCCCGCAACATTACAGACAGCTGTTAAAAGTGTTTTAGTTTTTAATCAACTTATTACTTGTTATTATCATCAGTGTATTGACAAATTTATTAAAAATGTCAAATCTAATTAGCTGTCGTGCCTGTATCGTACCATTTTGTATGAATAGTACGAAAACAACTTCCGATTTTTTTAATTGTGCCTCAAGATGTTAAACATCAAAATCAATGGTTCCAAGCAGCACAACATATTAATCCTAAAACAACATCGAATTTGTACATCAACCTGTCATCAAATATATACTAAAGATTATTATTTATAACATTAATCAATTTTTTTATGTTTGAGTATTTATTACCTACTGAAGCCACACAATTGTGATAATGAGTGTCAAACTTTCTGTAATTTTTCATTAACAATTAAAGTAACTAATAAGCTTTAAGCAGAACTTTAAGTTTTTGACATATACTTCCACAATTTTTTGGGTTAAACTGAACATAACCTATAGCCTTGTCACCGTCACTTTCGCGTGACACCCTACAAATAATTTAGTTATATTTAATAAATTTTGTTTTTACTTACATTTCATATTATTATTTTTAAAAAACTCAAATTTGGTGATTTAGCACCTCGAACTTTAGCTGAATTGAACCGAATGTAATTTTTGAGAAAATCTGTGACCATAAAAATATCCACACCATTATCAGAATGGGCCTTTATGAACGAACCCTTTGTCACACATTACTGAATTAAATTGGTAACCAACAATATTTTTTCCACTAAGCTCCAATAATTTTGACAATATAAACAGCTAAAAGCCGTTGATGATACTTACATGAAAACACTTTAACATAATGACGGCACAAACATGGCAGCCAATCGTGGCACTTTGGTAGTCACGTGATTTTATTTTTAAATTTTCTAAATTTTAATTAATTGCAAACATTTTTTTTTGTTTTTCGCATAGGTTATCAATATTATTTGTGATAAAGTTTTAAAATAAAGTAAAAAAATCCATAATTATTTTTTGTTCAAAAACCCAATTGAGTGCGAAGCGTTACTCGTGCTGCGTCGACCATATCGAAACTCAGTAAAGCACTGATAACAAAATGATAACAAAAATACTGAACTTATCTGTTTTTTCGAAAACTGTTAAAATATAACTATATGTCATATCGGCTTGTAGAGCGTTAATTAAAAGGAAGCTATTTTTCATAAATCACATATGCAATCGCTCAGCCATCTATCGGAAGAGCATCTGATTTTTCAGTCCATCCTCCTATTTCCTTCGACCGCATTAATTTAAGAGACTATATATCGAAAAGTTTTGTATCCTAAGAGATATCTAGGTATTCTCGTAATGTTAGCGCGCTCTCCGACAAAAAGAGAAGGGTACCAAAAAAAATTAGTTTTTTACTTTTGCATTGCATTTAAATACCTTATAGAATTACAAAAAAAAATCATCTTGAGCTCCATTCTAGATACTGTGTAACTTTTTCAATGAAAATCAATGAAAGCATCAAACTTTTCCAAGTACCTTATTTTGTCTGATATATTTTACTACGGCATATTTTATTATTTACATTCGACCATTTCCAACTGTCCCAAATTCAGTTTAAAGCATATTCCGAGTCAGTATTTAAATTTCCAAATAAATGTAAATCCAAACAATGTTCAGTGAACCTATGAAAATGATATTGATTTAATATATACTATTGTACGTAAGTGATGACCTAAATTGATTTAATATAATAGCAATATTGATTTTGAAGTGGCATTTTCTTTTGAGATACATCGAAAACTTCGGGACCTAAAAAACATCAGGTGTACTTCTATGGTCAGTGTATTTTGAGAAAAACACTGATATGACTGGCTACGATCATGCATGGAGTATATCGCTTTTAAGTTTAAATTGATCTTGTATCGACAAGAGCGGCTTTGGGTTTTATAATTTTATTACTTTTGCTATAAAAATCGGTCTGGTAACTGTTTATGAAATTAGATAATATAATATAATTAAATAGTTAAACAACCCTGTCAGAACGAGAAATCAGGGTGGACCACATTCATTTCAGACCACGCGACATTTCACTACCTGTGATGGGTTTTTAGACCCAACTCTACCATTCCAATAATGTTAATGCACCACCAATTGGTTTTATAGTAGTCTATTAATAATAAACGTCTAGTAAAAACTGAGTGTAAAGAAATTAATTGCAATATTATTAGAATTTTAAAATGCAGAAAAAGTTTCGTTCTAAATACCATCAAACTTTTCCAACGATATTTTCTCAAAAATTCAATACGACTGTATCAATAAGACTTTTATTAAACAAGACGACAACGATGACTTTTATTATTAATTGTTGGATCATTTGCGGATTATTTTCACTCTAAAGGCGGTAATTTTGTATATTAATGTAACCATTTAGCTAAGTTGCAACTGATTTTGAGCCCATTCACCGAACCTACGACGTAAACGATGGTCCTGCGGTTTGCGTTCTTGGACAAGCTGGATCTTGTAAGGCAACAGACCAAGATCTTTACACAAAATTTTCCACGTAGTCGAATAACAAACCACAAAGTTCTGCGAATGACGACGAGTTGATAAATTTGAATCTTCACCAGCAATAGCGACGATATTTTCTTGGGAACAGTTTTTTGTCTCGTTTCTGTTTTAATACCGAACAACGTGAAACGCCTTTGGAATTTGTAGACAATAATGCGAATACATCGCTCGGTAGGACGATATATATTCAAGTTATGTGACTCCTCTGACTACACTAAAATGCTCAATAAACATAATTTTATATATTGAATCATGCCTTGTAATGTACTAATAGAGTCTAGTAAAAAATTATATACCGTTATTGTGTTTGACAAACTGAAAACAAAAATCGTAATCTTGAAGCATAAGTTGTTTTTAAAAAGTTAACTTAAATATCCTGTAAGTTAAGTTGCATAACATTCATGAAGTGCTCTATAATATTAGCGCAAAGAATACTGATTGATAATAAACTTCGATAATTTGCAAGCTTGCTGAATAATTTTGACACTAGAGATGCGCAAACTTACAGTTCGTTTGACAGCGACCCCTATCGAAAATTCGGACGGAAATCGTTTAGTAACTGTCTTGGCGGATCTTTATTATATTTATAAATTTTAATCGCCTCTAAAATGTTTAATTTTTGGCTTTTTAGCGCTGTATGGAAAACTTTTCAATTTGCAATCTCGGGAAATTATATTCGGTATCTATGAAATGGTTGACAAAATTTGAATTTTGTTTCTTTAATACAGGCACGCAGATTTGTTTTATTTGAATTTTGTCTGAAAATGTAGGACCGTTTACAGCTACAACAGCTACTGCACTCGTTGCAACTTAACCTATAAACTCCAAATCTTGTATTTTGTATTTATCTTTGGCATTAAAAAATAACTTACTTATTGACTTAACGGTTTTAAACAGTATTTGTAAATTATATTTCCTCAAAGAGCGAGCTATTTGTTATAAAATTTGACCGAAATATGCAATCTAACAGTATCTTTTATCATTTGTTTGTTTTACGTTTGGGTACACTTGATGAATTAATAATTATTCCATTTTTTATTTATTAAGTAACTAAATTATTTTTCATTGAAGCTATTATTTTGTGCTATTAGTTTTTTTTGCAGTTCTATTTTTCGATTATTTTCGGATAATGGAATTGTAAAAGCTCGGTGGATCATAGAAATATATGCTGCATATTTATGTGTAATGGGGTGGATTGATTGTTTTATAATTGTTATATCTGAGTATGTGGGTTTTCTACAGATATTAAATTCTAGTTTATTATTTTGTTTGGATATTGAAAAGTCCAGAAAATTTATGGTTTGGTTTTGTTCTTTTCCAAATAAAAATTTTATTTTTGGATGGATTTTATTTAAATGATTTAATGTTTCTTCTATTTATCTGTCGTTTCCAGTATAATAAACCAAAATGTCGTCTACATATCTAAACCAAAACAATATATTTTTGCTTTATACGTTTTTAAAAAATATTTTCCAAGTTTGGCATAAACAGTTCCGATAACAAAGGTCTTAGTGAAGAACCCATTGCTAGACCATCTTTTTGTTTGTAAAAAGCACTATTAAATTGAAAATAATTTTCATTAATGCATAGGTCAAAGAGTTCTAAAATATCGTAATCTTAATAATTGCAGGCAATAATTATTAATTGTAGGCAATCCTTATTCGGAATATTCGGGAACATATTGTTAACGTCAAAGGATGCTAGAAAACCGTTTTGTGGTGTAGATAGTTTGCTAAGCTTTTTTGTAAGGTCCACCGAGTTTTTTTATTGAATGTTTTGGTGAGAAGTTTTTGAAAATATTTTTTAAGTAAAATGCTAGGTTTCCTAAAGATCTATTTGTGTACGAAACTACCGGTCTTCTTAGAAAGTTTTTAATTAAACCATACAATTTTGGAGGAGTAGGATTCATATTGACTATTTAATATTTATCTTAGTTTAATAAAATTGTGTTTATATTTTTTATTGTTGATTTTAACTTGTTTTTAATTTTTGTGGTATCTAAAAAGTTGTTTTATTTTTGTTTCGTAAGTTTATTTTCCTAGAATAACAATTGAATTACCTTTATCGGCTTTAGTCACAACTAAATTATTATCTTTTATTTTAGAACTAATGAATTTGATAATATGGTCTTCATTTGTTGTAGTATCTTCGATTCACTTCGACAGTCTTTTTAACTTTTTCTTTTGTAAAATTAGAATTAGGAATGTTTTCAAGAGAATAAGTATCTACTTCAGATATATTTTCTAAAACTTTACTTTGTTTGGTCCTTGGGTAATATTTCGGGCCATTTTCAATCAAATGAATATCTTTATTTGTGAAACCCGTATTTGATAAGATAATGAATCGTTTGTAGAAGTTATATTTTGGTGAAGATGCTGGTTGTTTGTCATTTAACTGTAATTTAGATAGATTTAATAGCTTAAGTAATTGTCTAATATATTTTTTATGAATAATTTGTGAAATTGTTTGTCTGGTTTTATCGCCTGGGATATCAAATTCAATTGGATGGAGTTTATATGATAATTCAGAGTGCAGTACCCTGCGATACGCGATACGATGACGTAAGTTGTCTCTAATACTGAACAATTTTCTTGTTTTTTTAGCCAGGTGGTTTTGCAAGAATCAGAGCTTGTTTTGAATCAATAATTTATTATAGTTTGTAGGAAACACGCCTTGAACAATTTTAATCTTATACAGAAACATGTGCAAACCAAAATTCAGCGTAAATTGTGTGAAGAAATTCCTAATTGTGTACCACGTCTTCAAATTTTTCTGAGACTCCTCCTTAGACCTCTGATGCGTCTGACGTTCAGTTGCAATAATTTATTTCTTTTAATTAATGCAAAATATAACAATTTTACTGCGTGCTTTTGTAGCCATGAAAAAAAGTTGTGACACCAAATCAAAATGGTAGCGTGCCAGTTACCCTACTTTACAAATACACTCTAAAACATATTCTCGAAAAGCCGAAGAATGCACGCCCAAATAAATATAAAACCAAACGATGCTCAATGGATCTATGAAAATGATATTGATTTCGTATTCCCTATTCTGTGTTCGTGGTGACCTAAAATGGGCCGGCATTATAGCAATATTGATTTTAAAATGGCATTTTCTTTTTCCTTTCGGTTCATAATTTAACATATATTGAACATTTCGTGGCCTAAGAGATATCAAGGCATTTTTCTATTTTTGGTGGACTTTAAGAAAAATACGGAAATGTTTCGGAGCAAACCAAATTGGTGTATACTGTTTCTGGATCTGAATTGATCTTAAAATCTATTTTCGGTTTTCCCTTTCTGCTGCTTTCACCCGTTTTCAATGCTACATAATAAAAATAAGCCTGTAAACTGTTCCTACGTGCTCAAAAAAAGAACAGATATGGAAACAGATGCAATACAATCAAAATTTTAAAATGTTTTGTTTTTTTAATAATTAAATATTTTTATAATAATTTATTACGCAGATCGCTATTAGAGTTTGTATATATAGCAATAGTAGAAATGTATTAGTATAAATAGCTTTATTTCTTTTCAAAATGTTTTTTGCATATCTATAAACTTCTGATTTTAGTTGATGCAATTTTCGAAATAATATGCAAAAAAAATAAACAAAAACAAACATAAAAAACAAAAAGTTTTTCAATAAAAATGTCAGAACTTAATAGCACAGAAAGGTAATAGCGACAACAATGTTTAAAATGTAAATGTCAAACTACTTTGTCCAGTACATTGTTTCGAATCATCATGGACAGATGCACATTCGCGAATTGGGCTCTAGAGAAGTTGGAGGCCACTTTGGGAAAAAAGTGGCCTCCAAATCATTTCGAAGTGCTCTTTTACCTTAATGGTCTTGTAAACAAACATAACAGCAGGATTTGACCTGATAAAAATTATCAAGTGATTCCGAAGTTATCTTTTCATCCTCAGAAATTTAAGGTTTGGTGCGGTTTTTGTTTTTGAACGGTGCGAATTATCAAACATCTCACCAGACAACCAATTTATAGAAAGAAAAAATTTCGGGACACGATTTTTAGCGAAACAGTACTGTGAACTGGCTACCAACTTCAGGAGATTTCACGCCCTTGGATTATTTTTATGGGGTTATGTTAAATATCTGTTTCACAGAAATAAACCCCAAACAATTCTTGACCATGAAGGAAAGATTCGGTCCACTATTGAAAATATACCACGCGATATGTGTAAAAGATTAATCGAAAATTGGGTATCCAGAATACACATCATCATGCCCAACCTAGGAGGGGTATTTCTTCAAGATAAAATTAAAAATGCCACATTATTAGCTGTAGATAATTGTGCCCCATTTTAAAAATCGAACGCTCTTATTCGATAATCCTTTATGATTTATTTTATGTACACTATAATAATAGAATAAAGAAATTCCAATTACATTTGATAAAAAAGATTTATAATGAGCAGATCCACCATGGTTATGAAGACAATGTGTAACTCTACGATGCATGAACAAAATTATAAGATCTATATCTTCTTGTGGCAGGTATATTAGGGTCTTGTACACATGCTGCAAGTATATGTCATACATCAAGAATAAGTGTTTCGTTATCTTACTCAAAGATAACGCCAGTTTGAGCACTCTTGCAGATATGGGCTAACGACGAGCTATTTCAGTTTAGTAATCGTCTGCATTTAAACTCCCTCTGATGGTTGCTAGCTGATGGTTACTGCTTTTCATGTCTATAACCTTCCATTACATAATTATTAGATTCATAACTGTTATACTAAAGGGCGCCCCAATAGGTATTTCGGGATTTAAATTTAGCACCATTTTTAAACGACTTAATCTACACATTTTTTATCTCGCATATGTTATCTAGAGATAATTTAAAACCCCCAGACTACGGGCGTTGGTGTTATTTTGAACTTATTGGTAAAATTGAATGGTAATTGTGCTAAATTGTTATTGACAACTTTACACAAATAATGGGCATCTGTAGAAACAGCCGAGGCGGATATTTGGAGAATATTATTTTTTTACAGTTATGTATTTTAAACATAACTGCCATATAATTAATACATTTAGGCTTCTCATAAATGACGACCTCAGAAACATCATTTACATTATTTTCAACGGCTTGATCAAACGTTATAAATAGACAATCATGCAATTTCGTTATGTTTTTAAAAAAAGATCACAATATGATAAATCAGGAAAATACGATCTTCTACCGATTGAATATTCTCCTGATAATGCTAAAATGGTTAGAGAAACGTGCGTAGAGAGAAAAAAAAGATTTGGTGTTTAGTGGTAAATCTCTTCGAGTCTAGTGTTTCACACCAATAAAAGAATTTACCGGAGTCATCAGAGCAGAATCACACCAGACTAGAAAAATTGCAGAACGATGTAAAATCAACTTTTGCAAACGCAACGAAGCAAATGAGCAACTTTTTTTGGTATTAGCTCATTTTGGGACATCTAAACAAGGGGTTAATTTTTTTTCGTTATCATATGAATATATCTTAGTTTCATTACTTATGCTTATTTGGAACACCAGATTTGTTTCTTCTTGAATTTGCTTGCACCAATTAACATAGTTAACCTTCGGAAAATTCTTTCAAGTTGCATCAAAGACAAAACTATTTATAACCAATTATTCAAGCAATATCATATGAATTGGTGTTATGACAAATGTTATTAAAAATAAAAATATTATATATGTTATATAAAATTTTTAGAACATGCACTGCTATAACATACATTTCAAAAAAATACTTTTAGCCTCGGACTATGCTATTTCCTAAGGATTGGGTACCAAAAACCGTAATGGAATTGCTAAAATCATAAAGGTTTATGTTTCTTTGCTTTTAAGTTTCGTATATTTTATGCAGAAAAGAGGAAAAATAAAGATATTTTGTTACCGGTTTTGTCATCTGTTGACAAAAATTCCCTACTTAGGTCTGCTTCCCATTCACAATTCTGTATGTTATATATATTTTTTGTTTTATTCGTTTTATTGTCTCTAGTTTCACCAAGAGAACAGATGTCTCTTGAATCCAAAAAGATTAGTTTAAATTGGGATTTGTGGAAATATTTTTTTTAGAGCGAAAGAACAATTTTGAATATTTTTTACCGAAATTGAACTGGAGCAGCCGATAATTAATGCAAATTCATTTTAAATAAAGAACTAATACCCGTTATCTAAATTTCCATTATATTACAAAAAATATTGACAATTGTTTCGACATACAGTGTCTTCTTCAAATACGAAACTACAATAAATACAATATTGTACGTATTGAAGCTACAATATATACAATATTGTAGTTTTGTGACACTGTGTATCGAAATAATTGGCATACACTTTTTTTGCTATAGTAGGAATTTAGGCATAAGTTTTGGTTCTTTTAATTTTGCAAAACAAATTGGAGTAGGGTGAACTAATGCAAATGTAAAAATAGGGCAATATAATAACCTCGAATATGTTTTTATGTGGTAATAAACTAGTGCTGCCATCTCTGGAATATTATAAATAGTTTGAAATGTTATAATTAGTTAGTCGTAGTTAGCACTGTTGCCACAGCATGGAAACTCAAGAGTTAATAGAAAGATGACAAGACTCAGTGGGCTCTTTACCCATTAGTGCATAGAGTCCCTCATAAGGGATGCCCAATGTTTTCAGGATGCAGTGTATACTAAATATAATTTTATACTACTTGAAGTATTTAAGGATTTAGTAAGCTATGTGCAGGTCAGTCTATTAACACAAATCGGTGTGTCAACTTATTTCCGGCATTTCTGTGGCTATGAATCCCGAACTTAACTCAACGAAAAATAGACGGTAAATTTTTATTTCTTATATAGAAGCTTCATAACACTAGGCCTTTAAAATTTTGGCAAAAGATCGTCATTATTAGTTGTTTGGTCCTCATAAATTTTACACTCAATTTGCACAACTTGTTTATAATAATATTAGTGTATATTTCCATCGTTTCTTATAAGGGACTCCATGCAGAATGACCAAATCCAAAACTCAACAATTGTACATTTCGTTTACAGATTATCGTTACACGAGTTGCTTTTTTTGGTTTAAGATGATGAGGATTTCAATAACCAAACTGATCTGGACGGGTATATTGCAATTCCCGACAACCAGGGGGCAGACACCGAGGAAGATAGTGGCAAATCAGACGACGAAAACATTGGTGATGCAAATCACCTGTGCCATGAAATACTACAGCAAAACTGTGAAGTAAAAGATAAGAAGCAAGATGATGATCAGATGAATCAGATCTAATACCTCTTATGCGACTATTTCCACAGGCTGGACCGAGTGATGGCTCCAAAGTAGGCATAAACCTAAAACGTAAGTTGACAGGAAATCAAAGCAAAAAGCCTCAACGGGAAAAACCTCGTAACTTTTCTACAAATATATAGGCAAAAGCTGCTCAAACTCCAATAGATTTTTTCTTCTATTTTTTGACGAAGAACTGACATAAACGATTGTTCAGGAAACAATAAAAACTATGGACAGCAAAAAAAAAATAATCAGCTAAATTTCATTAAAGACGAATTTTACGTCTTACTTGGGGCAATGCTTTTCTCGGGTTATGCAAAGTATCCGAACAAGAAGATATTTTGCAGTTCTTCTGAAGACGTGCCGAAGATCTTATCTAACAGTATGCCCTTGAATAGATTTGAAATGTTACAGCGACATTTACATTTCAATGATTATACTAATATTGGCCAGAAACTTCGTTCTTTGCTTGAAGCATTGAATCGGAATTTTAGATATCACAGTGGATTAGAAGATGCTCTATCAATCGACGAGAGCATGGTTCCCTACTATGGCAAGCATTATGCCAAACAATATATAAAGGGAAAACCCATACATTTCGGATATAAAAACTGGGCTATTTGTACCACTAGCGCTTATATGATATATTTTAAAATTTATACGGGAAAATGCGACTCTGAAAAACGTTTTGGTCTTGGTGGAGATGTGGTAATAACTTTACTAGGCAAGGCTCAGGTTCCTTTTAATAACGGATATAAACTATTTTTTGACAATTACTTCGCCAATCTAAAATTGTTGAAAACACCTTATCCGAAAATAATGTATGTGCCACTGGAACAATTAGGGAAAATCGAAACAAAAAAAAAACTACCGATTTCCTGAAACCAGCTCCTGGAAATGTAAACCAAGAGAAAGACCCAACTTTATTTCATGGGAAAATGTTACGTATATACAATGGAAGGAAGATAAAGTGGTGACTTTGGATACGAATTTTGAGACCAATGACATCGTGACAACTTTCAGAACTAAAATCAAAAACAATCCAAAACTAAAAAAACAGATTCCACAGCCTAAAATTATAGCAAACCATAACAAGCATACGGAGGGAGTTGACAAAATGGATGGGCTTATAGCATTGTACAGAACAAGAATGCGGCAACGAAAATGGTATCGGCCGATAGCATCATGTTTGTTAGATGCTTGTATTTCAAATGCGTGGGTTCTCATGAAGAGACTCAAGTCATCCGATCCTAATTGTGCTTCACTACCAGTTTTCCGCAGATATGTTGCCCTTAGTTTCCTTACATATTAGCAGGGGAAAAACTACAACACCGTATCCAGATGCATCTAGACTTGACAATATGAGGCACATAATAAGGTACGATAAATCAGACAGGAGATATCAAATTTGCAAGAAGAAAAGCAATTTCATATGCGCAAAATATGATTGCGGACTTCATCCTAAGCTTTGCTTTAAGACATACCATTCGAGTTAAAATTCTAATTATGATAATGTTTAAAACATGTGTTCATTTTGCGTAGATCTGACTTGAGAGAAATAAGAGCGATAGTTCCTCAAGGGTGCGGTCTTGGGCCAGTCCTTTTTCTATTAAATACTAGCGATCTACCAGCTCTGAAAGACACTGCAATAGCTACATTCGCTGACGATACTGTTCTACTAACAGTAGACTAAAACTTAGAAACCTCAACTAGAACATTACAATCAGCAAGCATGAAATTGTAAATTGAACCAGCAAATGGAAAATCAAGCTCAATGAACTGAAATCTACACATGTCACCTTTACCAACAAGAAAATAGAGCAGCTTCTGCTAGATATAAATGGTACAACCGTTCCGTATGTGTTAAATGCCAAATACCTCGGCATGACTCTTGTTGCCAAACTAAGGTGGAAAGAGCATGTAAAATAAGAAAAAAGCTGAGCTCAAATATAGAAAATACTATCGGCTTAGAGGATGAAATTCCAAGATGACCATAAATAATAACATATTGATTTATAATCAAATCCTAAAACCAGTGTGGCTGTATGGCATTCAGTTGTGACGATGTGCCAGCGATAATAATATTAAAACAATACAAATATTCCAAAACAAGGTGCTGCGAAATGTAGTAATGCACCGTGGTATATTCGTAACTCCGATCTTCATCGAGATCTTAGAATTCCAACGGCCAAGGAGAAAATCAGGAGGTTTGCAAGCAAGCACGAAGCCAGGCTACGCCTTCAAGTTAATGCAGAAGCTCTTCAACTGTTGGATACAGAAATCATGTCCAAAAACTGAAAAGAACTAAACCTCGTGACCTCGTGTAGCATGTTGTGTGCGAAAGTAGAGTATAGTGCGCGAGTGGAGTAACATAATCATTAGAATAATCTAAAGGATATGAATGGATTAACTTTAATAGATAACTATTTAGGTTAAGATTTGTTAAAGAAAAATTAATGGTTAGTAATTTTGACTAGTTTTAATAAACTTAGAAACTACCAGGAAATAAACACTTGTAGTTACAATTAACATAATAAAATACATAGAATCCCTTTAAAGGGACACCCTGTAACAACTTAATAAATATTGATTATTGCAGTTTTCACTTTTTTTACTTACTACTTATTTTTGTAACTTCATGCATTGATGGGTTAAACTCAGTCGCAAGGAAATGTCGTGATTATTGGGTCAATATATTAAATGCAGTAATTCTTAAACACAAGTAAAATACGGAATGCCAGGAGAGAATTGATTTCTCAATTTTAAAACATGTCATAGTTTATCCATTCGTAAACCTCAAGATTTGGAACATTCGACGAAAAAAAGCAATAATAAGGATATATTTGATCTCCCTCACAAGTGAATGACGCTTGGAGTTACTAGGGAAGCCCGGAAATAGATACATTTTATTTGAAAGTAGCCTGAGCATAAATCCATCAAAAACAAAATTGTCGTGGAGAAAGATCAACGTTCATCACGAGTGGCTGGTATTCCTGGTAAGAAAAATATTAGATTTGTTTTTGTTGCAAATACTCTTGACCCAACCCTATAATTTTGAATTCCTTAATCTAAATTTACAATATTTTCAGACTTCTATAACAGCTCCAAGCTAGAAGATCAAGAATCAAAGAAAATCACAATACTATAACTGGAAGAGAGGCGAGAAGAAAGACCCGTACATAGTTGTAGAGTTATAGAAGAAGAAGAATAACAACAATTAAACTATAAAGAATTTATATAGTACATTTGAAAGCATACTTTTTGATCAGTTATTAAAATTTTTATTCGGCAATTATTCCTGCAGGTAATGTTCGTAACATCAGAGTATATAACTGAAAAGGAGCCAAGAAAAAAGACCCGTTTGCGGTTGTAGAGCTATGAAGAAGATGAATCAGATAAATAGACTATAAACAACTTGTTGTGGTGAAATATATCCTAATCCGATAACATAAGTCCAGGTGAGTTCAGGGTTAGGTAAGGTGTACAAGATATTTTTAATTTTTCTTACAATATTCTATAACTTTGAGAAATAAATATCAATAACATAAGAGGTTTCGAATTGTTGAATTGCAAAATGATGAAGTCAACGCACTTAGATCATAACACAAAATTGGGCTTTTGACCCAATTTTTTGTCATAAATAGAAAGAACCTATATAAGTTTTATAACAAAACTATTTTTATTTTTTTCTTTATAATTAAAAAGTTATATCAAATTGAAAATAAATTTTTAAATGTAGTACCGATGACAAGCCGACAATTTCCGAAAAAACCGGAACCATTGTGACCTCACAATTGTACCGAAGGCCAATATCGCCAATATCGATTCGGCTCGGAGTAATTCGGAAGTTATACCATAGTCGGAGTCTCGGGTAAATAAAACAATTTATCGATCTTAGTCATTGTTCTATAGGTTTAACCTATATCTTTGACTGCATTTGTTGGTTTGCTATTGATTTGAAAATATACTTGCTTTTAATTGTTATTTAGGCTTTCGGTGCTGTTTTTGACGTAAGATATGGAGGCTTAAAGGTAAGATCAGAATGAAATCAGATTAAGGTTTCTTTTGTTTTTTGCATTCGGTTTTATAACTTTTATTTATATTATTTAATTCATGTAGGGAAAACAAATTAACGCGCCAAATTTATAAGAAAGGATATTCCTGCGTGTCCGCAAATTATCTACATGTAGCAACACAACCGAGGGTAGTAACAATGAGAAAGCCCCACAGGATCGTCTATTTTGTAGGATATGAATAATAATATTCAAGAATTAGACAAGAATAGACAAGAACAAAATTCGACTACCAATTTGAAGGGTAATCGCATATGAAAAGTCTTATACTTTAAGTTTTACGGGATAATCTAATTTGTAAATGGTCAAAGAGTACAGAAATTTGTGTGATCCGTTAGAAAAATATCACTTAGTTGAATTAAGGACTTGCCAAGCAGTTTTCCATGGAATTAAAACAAACATCTGAAGGAGAATGCAAAAAAAAGAAAAATAGAAAAACAAACCTACTATCCAAACAAAAAATAAAGAAAATGGTATATTTCTATTCGAAATAAAACAAAACAATTAAAATATTTAGTGTTTTTCAGGATGTTTCATTTCATTCGTTCATTTCATCTATTAATTGAACATATTTATTTGATAAGGTATGTTTAAACATAAGTTAGAAATTTATTATAGGCATTGAATAATGACGGTAGGCTTATAGTGGTTCCAGAATATGTTGTGGTACATAGTGGTTTTCTCGTAGGTAGACCCAACAAGAGAGTCCCACACTTCGACTATAAAAGTTTTCCATTTAAAAAGTTGCCGTTTCTTATTTGGGAAAATTGGAGTTAGTTCGCAGCCATATTACTAAGAGTCTAATATGGAGGTTTGTAAAACCTGTAAGGGGAAAAATCGCCATCACCCGCCATTTAATGTGCTGGTTTGATGAATTGGAAAGTGATTGTAATTATTCTGAATTAAATATTATTGTAGTTTAAAGTAAAGTTGTGGGGTTAGAGGCGCATCAGCAACTGAGAAGGCAATTCAGAGACTGGACCTACAGCTTAACTTGGTTTCCGAACCACGGTCATCAGCTACCGAAAACCCCGGTCAGCACCCCCGTCGGGCTATCAACCCTTGGTTTTGTGCTTAACCGAAAGTATCTCGAGAAACCTACCGACTGGCGAGTGATCCGGCCTTACCCAGCCTCGAACTAGCGTGACTGAGGCGTGATTCCTTGTCAGGCTTTACACTCTTACTCTACCAAAGCTGTAGGATAAATAGTTTTCAAGATACGGCCGCGATCAATCCTTAATGGGACACCTGGTATATATATATATATATATATATATATATATATATATATATATATATATATATATATATATATATATATATATATATTTTTTTTTTTTTTTATTTGAGTATTTATTATCTGCTGAAGCTGCACAATCGGGACATTGAGTATCTTGAACTTTTCTTAATTTTTCATTAATAATCAAGATAACTGTATAAGCTTTACTCTGAACTTTATGTTCTGGACATACACGCCTTTTTACAGTGCAAATACCATTTTGAACAAAACATATAGCCTTGTCTATATCTATATCTATATAACTTACTACCTACCTATAGTTTAATAAAATTTAATAGAAATATTTTGTTTCTTATTTACATTTACGTTATTATTATTTTTTTTTTAAAACATACATCGATGCTTTAGCACCTCGAACTTCAGCTGAATTGAACCGAATGTCATTTTTTAGAAAATCTGTGACCATAAAAATATCCACAGCAGGTATATTATCAGAATTAGTTTTTATGAACTCTTTGTCACAAAATACTGAACTAAATTAGTAATCAACAATATTTTATTTTGCACTTAACCAACAATAATTTTGACAGTATATATACGAATAGAAGCCGTTGACACTACTGACCTAAAAATATTTTAGTATTATGACGTCACAAACATAGTAGCCAATCGCAGTGCGTTCGTAGTCACGTGATTTTTTAAAATTTAACATTTTAATTCATTATGTAACAAGTTTTTAAAAAGTTTTTCGCATCGATTATCAATATTATTTATGATAAAGTTTTAAAATAAAGTAAAAAAATCGATAATTATTTTTTATGTAAAAACTCAATTATTTGTCTCTCGCCCTTGTAGTCAACTTTTGAAGTTGTTGACTTCTCTAGCATATTCTTATAATTTTTTCTTCTTTCTCCCTTTTTCACTTCCAGTGCTTTCAGTGACTAATATTTATCCTCTGAATCTCACTTTCAAGACTCCTCTATGGACTATGGTCGGAGTAAGGAGTAATGTCCCTCATTCTTTGTAATTGATGCCAAGATAAGATCCCTAATTTCGATCAACATTCAACAAACAATATAGTTGTGTTATTTTCGTTATAAATGCATTCGAGAATCAAATAAGGTCCGGGGCTAGAAGATAGGACACCCCATCATTCAAGCTACTAAATACAAGAAGGTACGAATAATATGGAAAAAAAAAATTAAAAATCACTAAAACAGGGTATGTTATCTTTTATAAAAATGAATAAAAGACAATAGTTGGAGATTCAGCTTCTTTTATTTATTCCATGGCATAATTCGTACTTTTCAATAAAACATTATTATACATTTTACTGTTAAATTATATTTTTGTAAAAACATTTCGGATACAAATCATTTGATCGAATTATTGACATCTTATAAAAACTAACTGTGTTGAAATCTGAAGAAAAAAATTGAGATACTTTACATTATCATGATAAGGTTTGTCCATTTGTTTAATTTTCAGCTGGTAGAAAACTTTAATGTCATTCACGTCAGAATCAAAATACTATCGAAAATCACCCTCCATCTAAACTCGGTATCTTGACGTGGGATATAACGGTCTGACACTCGACTTGTCGATAATTCAAGGCCTGACGACTTATTCTGCTGATGCCTGCAAATTCAATTTTCCGGATGTGGTTTTGGATCCCCGAGGCCATTATAGTGGAGGAAAAGGTTAAATCCAAATGTGCAATATTATTAAGCCTAAAGCCGAGCCTAATTTAACTTCTAAAATGGTTTCCTCTTTTCCCTACACCCTGGGAAGGTTATACCGGATAATATATATATCACTGCATAAATTGAATTTTCCTATCAATAAAATATACCTTGCTTTTAATTATTGTTAAACCTCAACAATTCAGTATGCATCGTAGATAACGTACTGTAATAACAAAGATACATACGAAGTGTGTAAATAAAGTTATGAAATTGGTGGTATGGTGTCCCATCTAGTAGTGGAGAGAGAAATTAAAACAACAGAAATCTACCATCTTGCCTTGTCTCTGATCGTTTCTCATCAGCTGTCTCCTTGCGTCCGATTCGAGCCAAGCTGACGACGGCTGTTAGGCCAGAAACCGGTCTTGGGACGTACTTGTCTTGACGCGATGGCGGCGGCTAATTTGAAACGATCGGTCACGTGGGATACGGATGATTATGTTTTAATATATCTATCAACGGCCCCGCTACGCTATGTTTCGAGTACACACTCGCACACGCACACGCACATGCACACGCACCCGCACACGCACACCCACACCCACACCCACACCCACACGCCCACGCGCACGCACACGCACACGCATACGAAGACGCACACACACACACACAGTATATATATATATATATATATATATATATATATATATATATATATATATATATATATATATAACCTCAATGATGTCTATACGAAGAAATGTTTATGGATAAATCCAGTAAAGATGAAAATAAAGACAAATACTGAAGATTAACTAGAACAAAACACTAGAACAAGTATCTAGGCCAAAGGATTGGACTTAAAAAATAAAATCGAGAAATATAAATTAAGAGAATAACAAAATTGGCATGAGCCGCCTTCGGCATATTAATTATGTACCGAAAAACAGACGTATAGCTCAACACCTTAGGTCGAGGTATGACTTATGGAGCTCAGGCCTGGATCCTGATGAGGAAAAACTTGGACAAACTTATCCATTTATTAGTTTGTTGATAAAACTAAGTAGAGCGTCAAATGTTATCCGTATCATTAAAAGACAAAAAAACCCTATATACTAAAACATGTATATTTGGCGTAAGATAAGACTGCGATGAAAGAGAAAGAAAAGCTCGGCCTAAATGGCAATTTACAAACCCTATCGGCCGACAGATCAAGTGGAACGTATGAGTTTTAGATTGGAGACCATGGTTACGAAAAGGATAACGTGGTAGATCACAGATGCGATGGGTAGATGACCTGAAACTTTACTCCGGTCTCCAACAGGGAATAGAACTATCCAGAACAGCACACAATTAAAGAAACTAGGGGAAGTCTAAAATCCATTCGCTGTTGGATTGAAGAAGTTTATATATAAGTTATAAAAGTTGTACCGATTTTCATGGTGCTAAATTACTGGGTGTCCCAGATATTTGTGATATTTATTGTGTCCAGGATAAGGACTTACCACCCCCTTAAAATTAGTATTTATGAACCGATTTTCACAAATATTCTTTTGTTGGATAGATCTCGGAAAACGGCATTAAGAAAGTGTATCATATGTTTTTTTGCTAATATAACTTTATATTAGCAAAATATTATTAAAAATATATAATTATATAATAATTTTTCTAATAATTACATGTACTTTCAATTATTAAAACTATGTATGCCAAATCAAAAATTGTAAACTAATTAACAAATGTCACTTTGACTGATTGATTTGTGTTATAGTAATTTCAAACGGCAATAATGACTTATTCTTTAGAAGGAAAAGTAGCAACTATAAGATGTGTTGGTGATAGCACGTGAACTTTTCGTGAACTCGCAAAAGAATTTAGTAGAAGACATCCAGAACGGAACATCAATCATATTAGAGTTTCTTACAAAAACCAATATTTTGATCAAAATGGAAATATTAATAAACTTCCTAATCAGCATCATTTTCGTGAATTTCAAGAAACTCAATTAGTTCTTAATTATTTTAATGAGAATCCACAAATGTTAGCGACGCTAGTAGAATTTTAAATATCCCGAAAAACACTATCTGGTTACCATTGAGGAAAATAACAGGAAACCTTTTAAACCAAAATTTATTGAATTCAAAAACACTTGAAGTTGGTGACACTGAAAGAATAATGGAAAATTGTTTATGGTCACAAGATCCTACATTTCTAAAAAATATTTTATACACAGATGAAGCCAAATGTATGACAAATGGTATCGTATCATCACAAAATATTACATTATGGGCTCAAGATAACCCACATTGGGTGATAAAATGTGAGAGACAATATTCTACTAAGGTGAACGTTTGGTGCGTTGTGGACTGGATTAGAACATATTTTTTTAAGGAAATTTGAATGCAGCTAGATTTCTAAGATTATTACAAAATGAGTTGGATGATGAAATTGATGCATTGCCTCTTAATTATCGTTATAATTTACACTTACAATTTGACGGAGCACTCATTCATCATGCAATTAACGTAAGAAACTGGTTAAATAATGATTTTCCAAATCGTTGGATTGGGCGAAACAGTCCTGTAATTAATTGGCCGCCAAGATCCCTGGACCTCACGTCCCTTGACGTTTTTCTCTGGGAGACAACTAGAAATAAGGTTTATGTTTCGAGGCTCCAAACTCGGGACGATCTTTGTGATCGTTTTAGGCAGGCTTGCCGTAGCATTACCAAACAACAATTCAGAAAAGTAGTGAACAATATCCGATAACGTATTGAAAAGTGCTTAGTAGAAAATGGCGGAATGATAGAACTGTCTAATATTTAAGTTTTAAAATGTCAATTTAAGATCAACCTGTAAATAAGGGAAGTTTTTTGTTAAGAAATAGTCTGTAATTATTTGAAAAATTATTAATTATTAATTATTATTGTAAAAAAATTATAAAATAATATCGAGGACACCCAGTAATTTAGAACCATAAAAATCGGTACATTTTGGTTTAAGGTGGTGCTGGTCAAGTAGTAGTAGTTTTTCTCAAAAAAAGCCCTAATAGCACTTCTCGAAAATGGGAGCCATAAAAGTTGACGCAGTAAGCCACAATATTAGCAAGAAAAACATATGATACACTTTCTTAATGCCGTATATCGAGATCTATCCAACAGAAGAAAGTTTATGAAAATCGGTCCAGAAATAAAAATTTTAAGGGGGTGGTAAGTCCTTATGTTGAACATACTGAATATCACAAATATTTGGGATACCAGTAATTTAGAACCATGAAAACTTGTTGTGCTAGTCAAGAATCCGTTGTTAGTTTTTCTCAAAAAAAAGCCCTAATAGTATTTCTCGAAAATGGAACCATAAAAGTTGACGCAATTGGCCAAGATATTAGCAATAGCCATGTATATATATATAGCAAAAAAACATGTGATACACTTTCTTAATGCTGTTTTCCTAGATCTATCCAATAGAAAGTTTATGAAAATCAATCCAAAAATAAAAATTTTAAGGGGGTGGTAAGTCCTTATCCTGAACACACTATACATATATATATATATATATATATATATATATATATATATATATATATATATATATATATATATATATATATATATATATATATATATATATATATGTTTTCCGTACTGAGCTGTAAAAGTTTATGTTTAAGAAAATTGAGCCAGATATATGAGGTTTACCGTGATAATGCTATGAGTGATAGTAAAGTTCGAAAGTGGGTAAGAATTTTCAAGAACGAGCGGGTTAATATGCATAATGAGTCACGCTCTGGCCGACCTTCTCTGATTCCTGAAGATATGGTTCGTGAGGTGGATCAAAAAATTCCTGAGGTGGACCAAAAAATTCGAGAGAACCGATGATTCACGATTTTAAAGTTATCAAGTGTTTTTCACAGGTTTTAAGGTCAGTTTGGTACACCATTGTTTCGGAGAAACAGAATTATCGAAAATTGTTCTCGGTTCTCCAAGACCGCTTTCTGACGATCACAAAACATAGAGATTGGGCCGTATTTTATCGTTTTTGACTCGATACAATCAGGAAGGAAATGAATTGGTAGACCAAATCGTTACAGGAGATGAGACTCGGGTATCTCACATGACTCCTGACATCCTCCTCTCTCACATGAGTCCAAGCAAAAGTCAATGGAATGGCGACACACATCGTCGCCAACCAGAGTGGAAGCCAAACAGACAATTTCAGCATAAAAGATCATGGCAACTGTCTTTGAGAGAGGAAAGGGATTTTTTTAGTGGATTTTATGCCGAAAGGCACATATTGTGCCATCTTGAGAAAACTTCTGCCTGCCATACAAAACAAGCGGCGTTGCCTAATGTCTTCCGATGTAATGTTACCCCATGACAATTCAAGACCACATATTTCTGCACAAACACAAGATCTAATCAGGTCTTTTGGATGAGAAGAACTGGATGATCCATCTTACATTCCAGACCTTGCACGCACTGACTTTTACTTGTTTCGGTTCTTAAAGGAGTTCCTTGGTGGTCAATGGTTCAACGACGATCAAGAAGTTAAAACTGCAGCCATGGATTGGGTTTCTTCACAGGCGGCAGATTTCTTTAACTTCGGAATTCAAAAACATGTTGAGCGCTATGACAAATGTTTGGACAAAAATGAAAATTATGTAGACAAAATATAGTATGTAGAATATGAAAATAAAATATGTGTTAATCATCGCCACGCCCCTGTTTGGGATTGATGGGTTAATATTAACACTTGCCTCCAAAAGTACAAGTTCTTTTCATCGCATATTGATGAAAGACATAAAGACATATTGACCTGAAAGACAGGCTTATACTCTGACAAGATTCATGTCACTTTTGAATTGAAGTCGGTCGATCATTCGCATCGCCCTATTTTTGCATAATTGATTCTAAACTATTGGACAAACTTTTTAAATTGTGATTTAAAAACAAGATCCATTACCTTGCCAGCTATGTCAATAAGCAAATATTTGAGATTAGATAAATCCACGATATATCCTAGGAATATATAACACTCACCGATGTATATGTATATATAACAAAAAGGACCTGCATGGCAAATAAGGAGTATACCAAATTTCCAGATCATAAATTTGACAATTTTGAGAAATGGAGGCCAAGATCGTTCGATTTGACGCTTCTGGACCCAAAGCTAATATCTAAACTACTATAGGTAAAATAGAATCGCAATATTAGAAGAAATGCAAATCGAACATTTTGAGTCGTGGTCTATAAAAAATACGAAGGCAGCTATTTGGACAATGTGCTCCTTCATACACAACTTCCAAGTCTCTATTATAAATTTAGACATATCCTGGGTTTACTCGCATATTTACTGGGTTTTATTAAAAAAAAATACCGAGCATTTCTTATTATCGAACCCATGTGAGTAGTGATTTATTTAAACTCTCGACGCACGTTTCGCTAACCATGTTAGCATCACCAAGACATGATTCAATCTGAATTGATTGAATAAGCTATATAAGTTTATAATATTTTTTCAAATATGTAATAAGTTAAGCTATAAGTTTATAATTAGTTCAGTTTTAACATTATAACAAAAGAGATGAAAAAAAATTCTCCTAGATCTGCCACCGAGTTTTGTTGTCCGTGTGTTTTCAATTTGTTCAAGAAAACATTGATACAAACAGTGGTGTTCCACCACTATATCTAAACTATAGATGTTATGGAAATGGGTGGTCACCGTTTTATATAAAAAACATTCACCTAGAAACTCCTAGGGGTAGACAAAGGCTCTTGATGGGCTATTAAGGAGGAAAATCCCTTTAGAATTTTTTTTTCATATTTCGAAAATATAAAATATTGAGAATATACTTACGGAGTTATCGCACATACATTCGAGCGCGCCTGAGCCCGGATATCGCGACCCAGACAGCTTAATCAGCATATTGGCCTCTGAGATGCGCAAACGAAAAAGTGAATGGGTCACTGTATAACAGAGGCAGAGAACGAAGAGTTCTGCGAATGTACAGTACTTAACCGATGTTAGCACGATGAATGCACTGTTTCCAAAGAGCTTTGAGGCTTAAGGCCGTTAGGCTACTACGCATCCAAACCTTAGATGCTTAGGTGCTAGTAAATATAGACAGGTAAAAACCGGGATATTCATTACACTATGATTTTATCTATTACCGGGCTATTTTGGAAATTTAGCTGGTCATTCGTGGTTATTATATGACCATTTCTTAAGGATATTTTTATTTCGAATATTACAGGTTGGTCTAATTTTTTATTTTTCTTTTCTGGATATAATAATTTAACATTGTTTATATCTATAAAATGATTGTTTTTAATGCAATGTGTAGACATTCCAATGCTTTTATATTATTATGTGTGCTTTTTATATTATTTAAGATATCCGTTTTATGTTCATATATAGTATCGCTCGAAAAATTCTACAAAAAGACATTATCAAGGCAATCAATTTACTAATAAACACGGAGAAAGTTTCGGGTCAAGCACAAGTGATAGTGCAAGTGTATTTGTGTGTATAGTGCAAGTATAATTATTAGTACCTATGTCAAAGTTTTCGCCGATGATCTCCGATGTGGCTTGAGTAACGAAACAACCGGAGGAGTCTTTCCGAGACAAAAGCAGCTCGTACAGTACGAAAACAGCAGCAAGTTGAAGAAAACCAGCTTTTCGAAGAAGCTGAAGCTCTATTATATGCACCTGGAATTGCTGATTCATCTGTAAGTCACTAAAACTAATCGTTTTATCGTACTGAAACTTTAAATGCGATTATCTCGAAACTGTGTTTTCAAAAACTGCTCGCTCTGTAACTAAAACAGTTATTTTTCGATTTGACTGAAATTTTGTGTGACTTTTCTCTATATCGTTATCGGAAGGATGTATCTAAAGTTTTAAAGATTTCGAGTAAATAAACTACTTTTTGGGAAAAAAGATCGAAAAAATAGTACAAAGTTTGAACATTTTTTGTTTTAAAACATTTAATTTTTGATTTAATACTTTTCTAAAGTTCTATATGTTTATCCTTCCAGTGCATATATCAGAAACAAACAGGATTTTTTTTTTGCTTCAGATGAATAGAAAAAGAGTGACGAGTGCAGCACTTTTGAACCTCCCGCCAGAGTAGCCCAAAAAAACCATTACTGAGCCACTATTTTATAAAATGATAATAATAGTAATAATAATAATAATTTTATACTCTTGAAAGATCAACTAAAATGATATTAAAACGATACAATACAAGACGAATTAAAATGATACAATTATTTTAACATCTTTAAAAACCCTTCTGATAAATGACTCATTTTGAAGTGTCTAAAGGTATTTCCGCCCTTAAGCTATAGAAAAGAAGTGTTTTTAATTTATTGTTTGCATTTTATCAACAATATTTTTCATAAAAACTCTAAGAAAGCATTTCTCTGCATTTCTCGTTTTTTTCCTTTCATGGCATCTGCTCTGATGGAATTACTTTAATACCTTTTTGCTTTATGTTTAAAATTATGTAGTAAAAAAAACTTATTTATAAGAACTGAAAAAAAACTAAGTTTTAGTTTAAGATAAGCCAGAGATACGAGGCTAGTCCCAGTCCCCCCCCCCCGACTTGATGTATAGATGGCGGTTTTTGTGTGTAAAGAACGACTATGGTAGAAAGCATCAACCTTATAAAGCTTAAGTTTGAAGTTTGACGACGCTACATAATTTAATATTTGTTTAGCAGCCATTAATAGTGAACTCTCTAAGTGAATTTGAAAACAGAAAAAAGTGCCCATCGTTATGTGATACAATACTTTCATTTGAAAGGTCTCAGTCTAATCGATATCAAGCTAAATTGTAATCTTGGGGGGGGTCTGCTCCTTCGTTTACAACAGTAAAATATTGGGCAGCAGAGTTTAAACGAGGCCGTATAACTGCCAAGACAAAAATCGCAGTGGTCGATCAAATGGTAAAGAAAATCCACAAAATGGTATTGGAAGACCGTCGACTGAAAGTGCGCGAGCCAGCAGATATAGTAGGCATTTCAAAAAGTGCTTTACATAGCAAATTTACTGAAATTTTTGACATGGAAAGCGGTACGCAAGATGGGTGGCGCGATTACTCACAATGGAAGAAAAACAGCGTGGTGAGTTTTTGCGTCCATGAATAAATGTGGATGAAACATGGGTACATTATTTCACCCCTGAGACAAAGGAACAGTCAAAACAACAATAGACTGAAAGGGGAGAATCAGCTGCAAAGAGGTCGAAGACAGTTCCGTCTGCAGACGGTCATGGCGTCAGTTTTTTGAGATGCGTGTGGGATAATTTTCACTGATTACCTTCAGAAAGGAAAAACAATCAACGACGAGTATTATGCGAACTTATTGTAGCGTTTGAGTGATGAAATAAGAGAAAACTGCTGCATTTGACGAAAAAGAAAGTTTTGTTTCACCAAGACAATGCATCAGTTCACACATCAGTTATCGCGATGGCCAAAATCAATGAGTTAAAGTTCGAATTGCGTCTTCACGCACCCTATTTACCAAATTTAGCCCCCTCGGATTTTACGAACTTACGAAACTTGCAAAACTTGTAAAAATGGCTCGGTGGTAAAATATTTGCCAACAATAAAGAGATGGAGTCTGTGGTTGCTGGTTATTTTGAGGAGCTCGACGATTCTCACGGAGACTATGTAGAGAAACAGAAAAATAAAGATATTTTTCCTAAATCTATTGTGTTTTCTTTGTTACTTAGACAAGTTGTATATATTGTACTTTATTCTATACAAAAATTGATTTAATATTTTGTTCATTCAAGTAAAAAAAATATTATTAACCAGAGAGAAATTTACGATCCAAGTTTGACTTTAACAGAATCGATATTGTGAAAAGGAATGAAAGGTATCTGGCTATATTAGGCGAAAAATAAAGTTTAATATAAACTTGATAATTTACTAGATCTTAGCAGAAAGCGCGCTCCTGCTAAATGTATCGATGAAAAGTATTTAGTTCGAAACAGTTACGTAATGTGATCAAAAACTTTTCTAATATTACTATCTAGTTTAGTTTCTGAGCTATAAGCTATAAAATCTAACTTATAGTTATAAAATCTAGAAAATTGCGCTTGCCTTGTCTCAAGTTAATGGAATAGTTTTTCATACACACCAGTTATCTGAAACGAGACGCAGTATTTGTTTTAGTGTGAAGAAGCCGGCCACGATTGTGTTTTAATGGTACGTTTATTTATTGCAAGTAAACTAAATCTGTAACAATACAATGTCCAGAACGGGTAATTTCCGGTTCCATTTAGTTCAGTACTGTGGTCACGCCGGCAATCTCGGAAACCTCTATGTAACGAGTCCCTTTGGTTGGAATTTAAATTTCAGGAACAGAAAATAGCCGTAAGGGGACAAATCAGACGAACATAAACGAACTATATTACAAGACATTTTCGTACTAAAATCTAACGGATAGTAATATTTCTAATCGATAAATTTGTATTGACTAATTTTAAATTAATAACCATAAACAAGCATGAAACTACAGACTTGCTGACATTAAACTGTCTCTTTTTATTAAGGATTTAAAATAAGGCAAAATAAATAATTCACTAAAGTCAAAGATATTTACAACACAAAAATCACTTGTTTATAATTATCGACGCAAGTTTCGCTAACCATGAGGATATGGTCGAGTCTCATGATGCTAAAATGGTTAGGGAAACGCGCATCAAGAACTAAAAAAAGTGATTTGGTGTGTACTGGTATATCTCTTTAAGTTTAGTGTTTGATATATACTTACGTTTAGTGTTTGATATATACTTTTATATATACTTATACTGAAGGTTCCAATAGAGGAATTGGACTAAAACACTTGTTTTTAATTTCTTGGCTCGCATTTTGCTAACCCTGTTAGCAACATCAGAAGATGACTCAATCTTGTTTAGGACTAGATACAAAGTACAAGGGCTTTAGTGACGGTAAAGAAACAGTTGAAGATGAACCTTATTCATGAAGACCTACCACATCAACCAATAAAAAAAACTTTACCAAGCATTCTCAAGGAATTTGTAGTAAGTTATCGCCTTGTCAAGTTCGTGCGTTAGATAAAACATCCAGGTTTGTGGTAAAACCATCGAACACCGCAATAATTATTCGTCAATTTTTCATTAAAAATCGAATAAACATCATTTTACAAGCTCCATATTAACCAGATATGGCAACGTGTCTATTCAGCTATTGTCTATATTCAACGTGTCTATTCAGTGTCAGATATGGCTAAAGTCTATTTCAGAGAGAGGGAATTGAAGTATGAAAAATAAATTTGGATAAATAAATAGTTTGTGTCTCATTTAAAAAGTAACCTTGCTTTTTGATCATAGTAGTACACCGGGTTTCTCACGGTAGCTGTTCGTTAGAAGGTTTTATGGTTAGAAACAAATCTGAATTTTTGGACTTCGACGTTATTTAAGATTATCTTTCCTTTAAAAATATTTTCAAGGTCATAGAACTTACGGTTACGGAAGTCGCCGGTATCTTCTTTATTTGAAATGAAACACCCGGTATATTATTTAATTTTTGAATTTCTGAGAAAATCATCAGGTTCTCAGGAAATCTGAAGTTCATCAGGTTTCCTTATGCCTATTTTGAACTGTTTCTTAACTATTTTATTTTCAACACTGCACCTTTTATCCATTTTCGTCTGGCGCTAAGCGCTTCTGGGGTAAACGGAAGCACAAAAATTATACTTTCGAAATCCACATTGACAATTAATTTATCGCATAAAGGGTGTCCAAAATTTTATGACCAATTACATTATTTTCAAAGTTGTAAAAGTCCGTTCTTTAAAATGTTACACTCTGAATATTAATAGATGGTCGGATTCAGAATTTGATTCTGCATCGATTCGCTATAACTTTCCCTATACCTATTTCCAACGGTTTTCTTGTTAATCCATATTTTTTATTTTAATGTGATTTTTGGCAGAAAGTGATACATCGCAAATCGTTTATTTTTCGAAACAAAATGAACATGACTGAAACGAAAAAAATCACTTTAGTTAGAACATGAAAACAAAGGAGGAACATAACAAAAGTTAAGAGGTAATAACAAATGGAAAATATAAAAAAATTGGAACATAATTATAAGAAATAATCAATGGATGTAAAATTACAATAATTGTTCTATATGGCCATCATTTTGGTTTAAATACTATATCTCTGTCATATAGTCCTCGCGAAACAGACTTCCGAATTTCGCCTGGACTTAGATTAGTGAACGCATCGTTCTAAGCCTAGAGTACTCTAGGCCTAGTTCGCAGGCCTAGCGTACAATAGTTTTTTATACGGCTCCAGAGGTGAAAATCGAAGGGCGTCAAATCGGGTGATCTGTGTGGCTAGTTCCAGGGACCCTGTAGGCCAATCCACCGATCCTCGAACATCAAGGTCAACTGCTGGTTTTCAGCTATAGTGGAATGTGCTGGAGCACCATCCATCTGATACAAAATATTTGTTCTATTACGTGGAGGTAGAACATTTAGGAAATCACTAACAAACCCTCTAAGTATCTCCAGATACCTAGCCCCATTCAAATTTTCATCGTACACTTAACATGCCATTCTATTATCCATAATTAAACAAAAAACATTAAAACTAAAGTGGTCCTGGTGATTATGTTCCCTTATAACATGTAGATTGTCTTGTCTTATAAAAAAAATCTGGGATCTTTGGTCATTTTATTTTATTATTCACAATTCACAATCACAATTATCTCAGAAAAGGGATGCATTTTATGTTTTCTTGTTATTCTGTGGATTGATACTCTTGAAATACCCAAATCCAGCGCTGATGTTGGAGTTGAACTCCGTGGATACGCTTAAAAATAAGCCAACACATTCATCTGGTTATCTTTATTATCTATTATGGGCTTTAGATGATTTCGTATTGCCCTTACAGTCCCAGTTGCCAAAAATCGAGTTACGATTCTTACGAATTTTCTGGGAGTCATTGTTGGTAGGTCCAGATATCGTTTGTTAATTAATAATCATGTTCGTGAGACAATTCGTCCACATTCACCATGCATATAAAACAAATTTAACAAATCAGTATTGAAATATTCTTCATTGTGAATGCTTACTAGATACAACTTTTGGAGTTTCATCGGCTTTTCATAAAAAATACATATGGATTAACCAGAAAACCGTTGGAAATAGGTATAGGGAAAGTTTTAGCGAATCGATGCAGAATCAAATTCTGCATCCGACCATTCTATATATACAGAGCGTCACATTTGAAAGATCGAACTTTTTAACTTTGAAAATAATGTAATTGGTCATCAAATTTGGACGATAAATTAATTACGCTACGATAAATTAATTATCAATGTAGATTTCGAAAGTATCATTCTTGTGCTTCCGTCTACCTCACAAGCGCTTAGTACCAATCGAAAATAGGTAAAAGGCGCAGTGTTGAAAATAAGATAATATTTATTAAAATTTTCAATAAAATCAAGATATTTAAGAAACAGTTCAAAGTACTGTACAACTGAAGTTAAAAAAAAAGAATTTTAGGTTTTTTTTTCTAACCACGAAAACCTCTGACGAACGTCTATCGTGAGAAACCTGGTATTTATTAATATAGTGAACTCCATAACTGATTATGGCAAAATAAGAAAAACAGAACTTATTTTTGAACAGGCAAGAATTTGTAAACATTTACTGGTTTTATTCGATCTGAAATAAAATTCATAATACGAGCTCGTAATACAAGGCGCGTTCCTGCTAAACTTATCGATGAAAAGTGTTTTAGTTCGTAAACTCAACCTAATTTGATCAAGAATATTGTTAAACATTACGATCTGCTTCACTTTCTTAGAAACTATTAACTAAATGGATAAGAGAATATAAAGGCGAAGATGTACTCATAAAATTCGAAAGCAGGATTTTTTTGTACTTTTATAGGTGTTCGGAGTTTTGAAAATAAAGTGGAATACATATTTCATTAAATTATTTATAATTCAAAAAACCCTATGGAATCCATTTGGGTATAAAGTTACCATTTTTTTTTCACTAAATTATAACTAAATATTAACATTACTCCACTCTTTTCTTCTCGCCGCTATATCTGCCGCTTTCTGCCATGTCTTTCAATTTCTTTGTAGTATTTTTCCCACAGCTTTGTTTCCTGTTTTTCTTGGGCGTTCTCGTATCTTTGCCTGTTGTTTTTGTTTCCCATATCAGCTTAGCCGGTACCTCGTCCCCCATATGTCCCCACTAGCCTAGTTGTCATCGTTCTATGTATTTCTCTAAAATTTCTATGTTTAGATCTTTGATTTATTTCTGTCGTGATTTTTTCTCATTGCTCATTTTATAAATCCTTGAAACTCCTCTTTGAAATTCTTGTAAGTACTCTAATATCAAACCAGCAACAACAGCAAAAAAATAGCATCTTCGTTTGTATTCTACATTACGATATCTAAACGTTTGCACAAATTTAATTGTACACTCTGTGACTCCGAAGGCACGAAAATTTAGTAAAAGAAAAATGACAAGGTGCCAACGAGGGAGTCGAATTTACGATCTGAACTCGATGTTTGCCGGAACATATTTTATTATTTTGTCAAATGCCAGCCAGAACCGACACGACCGAAAAAGTCAGCTTGTTTTAACGATACAATTATTTACGGACTTGTTTCCTTTTTGTTTCTTGGGAAATAAAGTTTATAAACTTTATAACTAACGACCGCAAACAGAAGGCGCGTTTCTGTTTAAGATATCGATAAAAAAATTAAAGCAGGAACGTTCTGTAACTTAATTAGAGATATGGATAAATGTAACAATTTGCTTTAGTCTCAAACAAATTTAAAATTTGTAATAAAGTATTCGCAAATATAATTCAAGCTATCTAATTAAGACACCATTGGTAAGTTTCTATATACAGAGTCTTCATTTAATCCTGTACCTGATGTAACTAGTGATTTATTTAAACTTAAATTTTTTATGTTGAATTATTTAATGGTGGTAAAATTTGTCACCAAAAATGTTACCAAACTCGAAGGGATTTACCAATGGTTTTTGACTTTAAGCCGTCATCAGTCGGATTCGAACTGAATGTTCGGAAAACAACTGAAGAAATGAACGACCGAAATATCGACTTTTTCGGATGAAGTTTGCTATACTATGCAGCTCAAGCCATCCTTTGGTGAACGTCCGCAACAGTTAGACTACGCAAAATTGAATGTTGAATGAAAAGTTGCGAGTAGCCTCGTGGAGAATATATTAAAAATACTCAAAAACAAGAATAGAATTTTTTTCATCATCATTCGATTCCGATTGATGACGACTTAAGGCCCCAAACGCAGTTTCGAGAGACGATTGCTAACGATTGGAGTGGGGCTGAAGAAATGAATTATTAAGTGGAGCACAAAAAAATATTCCCTTGTTTTTTGAATATTTTTAATATATTCTCGAGTCCACTTGCAACTTTCCACAAATTATGTTATATTTAATTTCTTCTTTTAAATCAAATAAACAATGTCAATGTGTTTTGTGGCAAATTATGCAAATCTATTCTTATATTTTTTTCTTTATTTGGGTTTTTCGCCAAGACCTAAAACTCAAAAAATATCAAAAATATCTTCAGACCCCTGTTCTTATATAAATAAGGAATCACTGGCTAAAAACAAAAAACCAAACGGAGACAAAATTACAAACTTTAAACATTAACGTTTCGGGAAGTATTCTCCTCCCATTTTCAAAACAAATCTAAAAATAAATTATCTTAATTTCTATAAATTCTGAAAAGATAGGGGGTAAATATATTTTTTGTGTATGTCAATGATACTTACATTGACAATTAGTTTTTAATGAGAGTGACATACTACCAAAAATATATATAGGTGAGGTTTACCGAGTGATTGCGATTGTTTATTGAAATTCTTAAATGTTTTTAATTGTATTCTTTAGAATCGGCAACCATATTGAATCCAAATCTACCGAAGGCATAGCAATACAATTATATTTATTTAAATTAATTATAGCGGTAACATAAACTTAACTAAATATAACTATATATAACTAAACATAAATACAATTTTGGAATTATTAACTCTCTGCTTAAAAACCACATATTTTCAATTAGAAAATGATTATTATCAACAAAATTTCGGAATGGCAATGGTCCTTCTCTTTCTCCTTTGATAAATAATACCTTTATGGAGGAACTCGAGAATGGCATATTAAATAAATCTCTTAAAAAGCCAATAATATGGCTTAGATATGTTGATGATATTTTTGCTATATGGCAACATAGCATTGACGATCTAAATATTTTTTACAAGATATAAATTCTCGAGAGCCTACAATTATGTTTACTTTAGAGATGGGCAAGTAGAATAAAATGCCATTCCTTGACATTTTAATATTAAAACAAAACAACACAATAAAAACTACAGTTTACAGAAAACAGGGTATCTCAATTTATTTTCCAATCACTCAAAATCGGTCAAAGTAAGAGTAATTAAAAGTTTATATGACAGAGCAAAACTTGTTTGTACCGACAGCGATACACTACAAAAAGAAACAAATCACATAAAAGACATTTTAATAAAAAAAAACAATTACCCAAAAAATTTTATAGATAAATGGTTTACAACTTTTGATACCAGACAAAACAGACAAGTTATTAATAACAATAATAATAACTCTCAAACATTTAACCTCACAATTCCTTATATCCGCAGTATTTCTGACACAATTAGAAGAGTAGGAAATAAATACAACATAAGAACGACATTTAAAACAAAAAATACTCTTAGATCTCTATTAACAAAAACTAAACCAAACAACACACAACAAAATACCAAAAATGTGGTTTATAAAATTCCCTGCGAATGTGGCAAATTCTATATAGGTAAGATATCTAGACCGTTAGATGTTAGAATAAAAGGGTATACAAACTGGCGAAAAAGGGCGATTTTAATAAATCTAGAATTTGTCAACACGCATGGGAATCGGGTCATAAAATCAATTGGAATAATTCCAAAACGGTATCAAAAGAATCGGTAACAAAATACAGAAGATTAAAAGAAACCGCTGTAATTAATTTAAATAAAAATAACTGTAATGCTATGCCTTCGGTAGATTTAAATTCAATATGGTTCCCAATTCTAAAGTATATAATTAAAAACATTTAAAAATTTCAATAAACAATCACAATCACACGGTAAACCTCACCTATATATATTTTTTGGTAGTATGTCACTCTCATTAAAAACTAATTGTCAATGTAAGTATTATTGACATACACAAAAAATATATTTACCCCCTATCTTTTCAGAATTTATAGAAATTAATATAATAACTTTAACTTTCTGCTTGGCATTTTTTTGTAATTGACCAAGAGCAATTGAATCCAAAATATTAAAATATTTATCCCAAAATCCCCACAACCACCATTTACACGTTGTATGTCTTACACTATCGTTCTCAAGGACCACAATTTATTTCTTCTTATAAAATTAGGGGAGTTAGGCACACGTATCTATCTGGGAGACTGTTCAAGTGGGAGAGTTGAGCTTTCAAGATTCAATTTAAATCTCGCGCTAATGAAACGTCAATACTGTCATTGATCGGGCGCGGGAGGCCAAACACAAGTATGTGGCCATTTTGCACGATGGCTGGTTGAGATTACGACCATGTTTGTGAGGTAGTTTGATGTGTGCTAAATGTTTTTTCTCTATAATTGAAGGTTTTTTTTCTGTGACTAAAGTTAAATGTCAAAGTAGTGGGTACGGGGGTCTTGCGCCGTAGAGCGTGCGGGAGACAGTTCAGTGGTTCATGTCTCCCTCAGTGGTAACTTTTCTTTTTTATTTGCAGAAAACAATGTCATTCCGATATAAGCCCCAGAAAATACACCTAAAATGAAAAAATATATCAAAAAAGAATTGAAAAATGTTATAGATGAAGTGACGAACGGCGCTTCAATTAGAAAAATATCAAGTATGAACTCGACAGAAGTAGACTAAGACGTTAGAAGTTGAATGAACAAAAATTACATAAATTTGAAGGAAAAGACAGTCAATATAAAGAATCGTAGATATTTACAATGTTTGAGGAAAAGCTACTTGTTAAATATTTAATTGTAAAATGCATTACAGTTTGACCAGAAAACAAGCAATGAAATTGGCATTTGAGTTTCCAAAAGCGAATTCGAAGAAGTTTTCTGAAAGCTGGACGACGAACAACTCCGCCGGAAAAGATTGGTTTCGCGGTTTCCTTTTCAGATATCCAGAAATAAGTCTAAGAACACCCGAAGCGACAAGTTTATCTCGTGCCAACAGTTTTAATTAAAAAAAGTCGGCGATTTTTTCGCGAGATGGTGCACGAGAAATATAAGTTTGAGCCTCAGAATATATACAATTGTAACAAAACCGGGCGCACGACTGCACAATAATGTCCAAAAGTGATAGCCAGTAAAAAATTAAAACAGGTCGAACAAGTCGCATATGCAGATAGAGGAACAACTATAACATAACATTCGTTTTGCCTTCAATGCAATGAGAAACGTGATACCTTCCTTCTTTATATATCCAAAGGTTAGGTTTCAAGTGGTTAGATGATTCCTTGGATATTTTACAAAATACTCTGAGAACAATCGCGTGCTCTTAATAGCAGATATTCATGAGATTAATGGAAACATTGATGCGATTAATTTTACCAGAACTACTGGGATCACGTTGTTAACTCTTCCGCCACACTACAGTAATACATTACAGCCTCTTGATGTTTCAGTTTATTCCTCCTTTAAATCTCGATACAACACAGCTATGAACAACTGGATGTTATCCAAACCAGACAAAATAATTACAATTTACAATATTCTTGGATTCATTAAGACAATTATGTCTCAAGCATTCAGCAAAAGCAACATATTAGGTGGATTCCAGAAAGCTGGTATTCATCCGTTTAATCCAGAACTTTTTAGTGACGACGATTTGTTTGCGTTCTACTGCCATGGATAGAGATTTGCCCCGATGCACCGACGATGACCGACGATCAACAAATGCACCGATGCGATTAGAAAGCCATCTTTTGTTCTCCGCCGAACTCGAGGACTCATCTCAACTTGAACAGAACGCTGCAATCGGGACGGTTTCTCTGCAGGAGTTTGAAAATAATCAGCATATTCCCGATTATGATCACGGTTCTGTTTTGCAAAACCATGAAGAACATCCCGACGAACTGGGTAGTGTCATTTTAGCATATTCATCAAACGAAATCCTGGCTATGAGTTATCGACTCCTGAACTGAAACTTCCTAGTGTTCTGGAATTGCACACGAAGTCTCCGTAGAACATTCCAGATACTGCTCATAGAAATTCAAATACTACGAAATCAAAAGGAATTGTTAAAAACGCCAAATTAATTCGTGCTAGTTCAGAGTCATTAAGAAACTCCTACAGATATCACGTGGTCATAATACCTCTACGAGAGCCCTGCAAAGGCAAACGAGCAGCTTCAGTTCCGCCACAAAAAAAAATATCTCTGTAGTCATTGAATGCTAGCCCGCCAATTCAGAATAAACAATATATTGTTTTACAATGCTCTTTTTCTGCTGTTATGCGACCAACACAGCAAAATACACTTGACCGGTGTATTTCCTCACCAATCCAATCTTCTTCAAATGCAAATGCATGCTCCGAAAGCGGCTCCATGAAAGATGGCTCAAAGAGGCTGCCATATCTGCTAGACCAATATATTAGCAATGACACTTGAGAAGGAAAATAACAGCAGTGAATGACTCAAAGAAACTTCAATGAAAAGAAAGTCCAACCCTAATATTATTACGTGATGACGATAAAAGAACAAAAGGGACGTTTAAGAAAACTCATTTAAATGCTATGAAGAATGATGTGACAAGAAAACAAAAGATGAATAATATTAAAATAGGAGTTTTTGAGAAAAATGGCATTGAATGAAGAAAGAAGAAATGGAAAGAAAAAAATGAAAGCCAAGCTAGATCCAAAACAAAAAGTCGAGAAAAACAAATTCCTGCGTTCAAAAGAATACCGGAAAAGGAAAAAAAAGGTATAAATAAGAACGGTGACAGTAAAACGGGGTGTGAAGGCGAAGCCGAAGAGATTTCGTACGCTGATAGTTCCACTCATAATGATTTTGGAGAAAATCCTGACATCAACGATCGTTGGTAAACCTTCGTTTGCCAATCAGAACAAATTATGACTATGCGTCTATGTCGTTTATGCCGTAGATATGTCCATGAGATATATGTAAGGCTTACAAAAGATATCGATGATTTTATTTGTCACGAATGTGAATAGAATTACTTTTTTAGGCTACCTTGTTGACTTAAAATAATTAATTATTGAGACTAATCGATGATGCCAATTTATTAAAATAAGTTATTAGTTTCAAAATTTTAAGATAGATCAATAAGTCTGATTATTAAAATGTTTAATTTTGTCACCTTGATACAAATGTTTGAAAATTTTCTTAACATTGGAATGTTTAGATATATTGTTAACGTGTTGCTTTGTTCTTTACATTAAGTACCAGTCGTACCTTGATCATGTGATATTTAAATTAATAAATTCATGATTTAAGCTTAAACTGTTTTTTCCTTTCATCAAAAAATTATGGTCAACTCTCTCCAGCAGTTCAAGAGTGCATCCCCTGGAGGGAGGGGGGGGGGGGATTGACTCATACGCCATTTTATATTAAAATCTCTATATCTTTTTACAGTATTATGATATTGAAAAAATAATGATGCAAAATTATACCTGCATAACTAAGCTATCGCTTAAAATCATAATCAAATCTCTAAATCCTATTTATAATAAATTAGGATGTTTTAAATAAAAAGCGGTTCAAGTCTCTCGGACTCCCCATACTGTCCTAAAACAGTGAAATAGCACTGAAAAAAAGTGAATACTGTAAAACTGTAAAGTGAGTGAGTTGTCAATATACAGCTGTCGAATTAATATTTACAAAAATATTAGAATTTGCATTAAGATGAATTGTTGACGGCCCGAAGGAATAAAATACAAGAAAGTAAAGAAATGCTAACGAGGGAGTTGAATTTACGATCTAAGCTGGAAAATATTTTATCATTTTGTCGAAAACCAGTCAGGACCAACATAATCGAAAAAGTCAGCTTGTTTTAATGATATAATAATTTACGGACTCTTTTTATTTTTATTTCTCTCGAAATAAAGCTATATAAACTTGGTAATTTACGGCTGCTTAACAGAAGGCGCGTTCCTGTTAAAGGAATCGATGAAACGTGTTTAGTTCGAAAGCGTTTGGTAATTTCGTCGAAGATATTGTTAAATATGGCAGCATGTGTTCATTTCCTTAGAAACTTAGAAACTAGCTGAACTTGAAACAGAACGTGTACGAGAAACTGTGATCATAAAATTAGAAATTTTATCCTCGCCTTGTATGTTTACTACCTATCTTTTGTTTTATACAGCGCAATAAGAAAGAAATTCCACAGGGCCAGCTTTTAATTTTTTGAAGTTTTCTTAATTCGATTAAAAACTAGTGATTATATGAAACTTAATTTTAATTAAAAGTAAAGAAAAAAAATGATTATCATTCTCATTCTTCATTCTTCTCATAATTCATTCAGCTCATTCTTCTCATAATTTACATCTACATCACCACATCATGTCAAACGATAAAACAATATTTTGCAATTGTACTCTCCTTAAGTATTTTAAAAAGTTAGGATAAATTGTCGAATAGAACGGATGAGAATGGTAAGGTCGAAAAAGGACAATATGGATTCTGGGAAGCTGCTACAGATAGCCGCTTTGTGTTATTGCAAGATCCAGAGAAGATGGAAAAATCAGATCAGTATGAAGAAATTACCAACAATGTGGTTGAAACGGCTACTTCAGTAGCACCAGCAGAAAAATGTTTCAAAGCGTCAAAAATCTCCAATGAGGCCATTGATTTAATGAAACAACGGCCGACAGTGAGAAATGCAGAGAGTCTTTTTGGCAGGGTCAAGTACGTTGAGCTTTACAAAACTATAAGAAAACATATTCGAGAGGAATCGCGCCACTTCAAAGTGCACCTAGCGCAAGAAATCCTGGAAGGGAATGCCAGATATCCTACTGGATAAACTGACAAGTGCTATAAAATATATGAAGAATGGCAAGGCTCTAAGAAAGAACAGTGTAACGATTGAAATACCAGAAGCTGGTGGTCAAACTCTGCATACAGTTCTGACAAAACTGTACTCAAAATGCCCCAAAGAACAAAAAATACCCAAGTTATGGAAAAATGCTAAAATGATTCTTCTTCATAAGAAAGGAGCACAGGAAGATCTAAAAAGTTACCGAGCCATAAGCCTCCTATTAGTAATATACAAAGCTTTCACCAAGATAACAACTAAAAAAATATTAAGAACACTGAATAACGAAAAAACTAAAACAGTAAGAAGGATTCAGAAGTGGATTTAGTATAACGGATCACACACAGGTTATGCAATAACCTATGCAATAACCGTGGGTCTGCTCCTGTGGGTCGTGAGGACTTCAAGGACACCCAAAGACGTACGTGGAAAGAAGCCAAAGATTCACCCGGATTAACCACGTATACAGGAAAATATGAAATTAGGGAATCAATCCACTACCAAAAAAAAACTAGAAAGAGATTTTATAAATATTGTGACAAATATTTTAATTAGGTTAAATTATTCTTACCCCTATCTGGGTTAAAAAAGAATTATTCGTCGGACGACAAATAATGGTATGGCCAAGAGGGTTCTCTAACTACGATGGTCCAAAATATACCTCGATAGGTTTCGGGGGCAGTTCACAGTGTGTTAGCAATAAAAATCCAGAAAAGCTGACAAATAAACTCGGCACTATTCCCAAAATATCCCGAACTCCAAGATTCTAATCAGCGGAAATTCTGCACTGGGTCAAGGCCTATTGCTGCACTGTCCGCTGCTCTAGAAGGTGTTCCGAAGGAGAAGAGATAGGAGAAGACCAAAAATGGTTCCTTCCAAAATCAAGCCCGCGAAGTAATTTTGTAGCTCTCCGCTAGAGTACTGCCAATCAACCAAACTACCAGTACCGGACTGAGATGAATGAAAGTGAGTGATAAGTGTTTTGTAGTGATTCCAGGAAGATAAACTAAACTAAAATAAAGATAAACTAACGAAACATGGTACCGACCATCTGCCAAAGCCTAATCAAATATGAGCAAGAAAATACGTAATCAACTCTTACAAATTCTTGAAACGGTCGCACCAAAGTACGGCCCTGTATCCCGACTTACTACGCAGTACCGAATATGCAAAATAACCACGCACCAAGCTCGACGCAAAATGTACTCCATTTCCTTTTCAGTACCTTCGCCAAAACGGCAAAATATGGAAAGTCTAAGTAACTGAAATTCCAACACAATACAACCAAACCTGGTAAGCAAATATAACCGTAACATTGTGTTAGTTAATTGTCGGTCGAAAAACCATCGCGCAAACTTACGAAAAGGTCAAAAAGGTATTGGGGATTTTGCAACTTCATGTTTTTTAGTGCATAGGTGCATGTGGTCAAACCAGCGCGAGTGACGGTCTGTGCTCAGGTCAACCAAAATCCATTATAACGTGTTGACCGATTGCAAAGTAGAAATTAGAGACATTGTTGAAATAATAAACATATCGCACGAACATATTACTTGAACATTCGGGCATGAGAAATCAGGACGTTTGGTACCACGTCTGCTCGTTCGGGACCAAAAACGGAATCGAGTGACCACTGTATAAGCGTAATCCATTTATACTACACACCAGAAACAAAAAACAATCAAAACAGGCAGTTTTATTCGCTAAACGTTCCTCGAAAAAGATGAAGTCGCTTTCATTGGTCGCAAAGATCATGGCTACTAAATTCTGGCATTTGCAAGGTATTATCTTGATGCACTATTTGAAAAAGAGAAAGACGATTATTAAAACCGTTTTACACTGCATTATTGGCCAAATTAAAAAAAATATCTGATTAGAAAACGCATTCATTTGGCAAAGAAAAAGTGAGGGTTTTACCACGACAATGTACTCGCCATGTCCATTCGTCCACCCGTGCAACAGCAAAATTGGGCAATTTTTTCCAAAAATTGATACCATATTCACTCTAGTCTTTGCACTTGGCCTCATTCTGACCCATTTTTTTTCCAAACTACAGAAATACCTGGCTGGGAAGAAATGTATATGAAATGACATCGCCGAAATTTGGCACGATTCGTGCAAATGGTACTTTTTAATAACATAAAAAAATTTGAAAACCCGTTAGGCGAAGTGTATTTAACTAAAAGGAGAGTCCGCTAAAAAACAAATCCATTTTCAATCAAAAAAAAAATATGTTTCACATAAAATGTATCTGACTTCACTCTACCCACCTATATACACTGATGGACAGAGAATTGTGATCTGCCAGTATATTTCAAAATATTAAAATAGTTTTTTGTAAATATTTAAACACTGTGTAATGGTTAACTGTTAACTGTTAAACTATTAAACACACTGTAACACACTTTATAACACTGTGTGTTCATTTTTTTTATATGATATTCGAGTTTTAAAGCTAAAGCAGTACAAGTTTTATACTAATTCATAATGCCTATAGTTTGATGAATTAGGACATTTTCTCAGATAATATTAAAATGTTGTCCGAACTCGGTTTCAAAAAGTCCAAAAAGAACCTGGTAGGGATACAGGAGTTCAAAAGTTCAGGATCGTCGTGTTAAGTTTTTCTTTTTGAGAGATCATTTTGCCACCATAAGAGAATCGGCGAGTGACACTTTATAAAACATGAACATTATAATAAAACAAATTTAATAGGAAAATATTTTAAAATTAATATAGAATTGCTCTTAAAATGTCGAATAATTACATTGATAGTATTTTTAAATATTCTTATTGCGTGTTTCATTTTGGTTTTTAACAGTTTTACAACATTATTATTTATTAAATTATTGTAAATTTACTAGCTGGCGCAGAGTATAAATTTGGTGAAGTTTAAGCAGCATTTCGCAGCTCATCAATTAAAAACTGGTACGAAAAAATATAACAATATCATACAAATTTAATAATATAAACAAAAAAAACTTACAACAAAGCCCTTGAATTTGCTAACACATCTGAATTGCATATGACTAATCACTAAAATTATAATTGAACCGCTGAAAGATTACCCGTACCTCATCAATTGATGCCTATATCGTAGACATTGTCTCAATATGTTCTTGTTATTTTATCGAACCAGAGAAAAGGAGATAAAAAATCAGTAATTATGTCTTCGAGTATGAGATAGCGTTACAGCGTGGTAGAAAGAGAAAGTAAGAAATAATTAAAAAGTGTTTGTTCGTTATGCCGGTTAAAAGTTCGTTTCATGAGTTCAGCAGTCATTTAAGTTGTTTTTTGTTATTGTATTTTAGTGAAATTTTGTGCTGTAAGGTCGAGATTTTTATTGTATAATAAGTTCTTATAAGAACTACTGTTATTAGATTATTTTGTTATCAGTAAGTATTTGTAAAGATTCATAAAGTTTTATAAAGGTAATTTATTACAAATGTTTAATAAAAACATAATTTATATTGGCTAATCCTAAAAACATACAGAAAGATAAACAGCCGTTTCAAAATTACGGAACGGAAATATACAAGTGCGAACTTTTAAGGTATCTCTATTTAAAATCACTGAAATCTCAAGCCCAACAATTTATGCTCAATGTTTATGAGTATTTCGAAATGGAAAAAAGGAATGGGGGACCTTTAGAGCCTCTTTTATCCATTTAAGAGGGCAATTCTTCTATTCGAACCTTTGGTGCAAAACACTAAACTTGAAGAGATTTACCACTAAACACCAAATCACTTTTTTAAACTTCTCGACGCACGTTTCGCTAACCCTGCTAGCATCATCAGGAGATGATTTAATCTAATTCTAAAACTAAACTATGTTATATTTATATGAAAACCCTACCTAATGAAGCGTGTAAAAATCATGAACCGTGAAGTTTACTAAGCTTTATATTAATAATTGAAAAAGTTGACTGAACGGGATAGGCCCTTTATCTCGGTTCATGATTTTCTTACATTTTTCTACTTGAATGCATCCAAAGCCCTATTATTATTAACACTTTTAATTAGTCTTAAATTACTAATTACTGTGGTCATGTTTGATTGCATGTTGGGCAACACAAGATTTTTCATTTCTCCCATATCTAATGTGGGCAATATGTTCTTTATATCTTGTCAATATGGATCTTTTTGTTTGCCCAATTTACCTTCGATCACAATCTTGACAACTAATTTCGTAAATCCCCGACTTTTTATGCTGATCTACTTTCGAATCCGAAAGTAACAATTTCGAATGATCGAAAATGGTAAAAATGTCATCCAGAACTTCGGAAAGTAACTGAAATCATCTTCGATTCGAAAAATGTAAACTTTAACAAATATTACTATACAAAATAAGTAAAACGTGATCACATTGACGAGTATTTACCCCTTAGACGCTAAACTTGAAGAGATTTACCTCTAAACACCAAATAATTTTTTTGAACTTCTCGATGCACGTTTCGCTAACCATGTTAGCATCATCAGGAGATGATTTAATCTAATTCTAAAACTAAACTATGTTCTATTTATATGAAAACCCTACCAAGTAAAGTATGTAAAAATCATGAACCGTGAAGTTTACCAAGCCTTACATTATTAATTAAAAAAGGTGACTGAACAGAATAGGTCTTTTATCTTGGTTCATGATTTTCTTACATTTTTCTATTTGAGTGCTTTCATATGCATCCAAAGCCCTATTATTATTAACACTTAATTAGTCTTAAATTACTAATATCTATACTGTGGTCGTGTTCGATTGTATGTTGGGCAACACAAGATTTTCCAAGGGGTTTTATCTCTAAACAGTAAATCACTTGTTCTTAACATATCGACGCGCATTTCGCTAACCATATCAGCATCATCAGGCGATTATCGAAAGAAGTTCATAGAATAGCACATTTTATGTGTCGTAAATATGCTAAACTGAATCTGCAAATAATATTTCACAGCATCTCGACAAATAACAACCTTCAAACTATACACTCTATAGAGATTTAGAAGTAGAATGATGCATTCTCGTTGCTTCAAAATAGTCGCGCTTATTTTATTATCTTATTTTATTTTTATGTTATGATACAACTACAAAAATATTAGTGTTAAAAAATTCCACTCCATCAGAGTATGATAGGAAAAAGTAATGAAAAATCATAGGAAAATCACGGAAAGGGAATGTACAATCTTATTGTCAATTCATTTGATCCTGTACTGAATGGCAAAGATGTCCGAGCAAACTTTAAATGAGAAATATTTTTATGGGTTTATGTTGAACGAAATGGGATATATTTTAGATAAGAAACGTATATGTAATGATTTTCAATCGGCTATAAAAGCGAATAGTTTGGACTTATATCCAGCTATTTCATTTCAGAACTAAACATATTGAACTAATATAATCGATTTTATACAGCCATTGTTTGATAAGAAAGTCGTTTTATGATAGGAAAATTAGATTTTAATAAACGTAATCAGAATTAAAGTAAAAAAAAAACAGTAAGTTCGCCAAACGCATATGAACTTACTATGTTATATTAGGTCAAACATAGATATTATAGTTTTTTTAAGTGATAACAATAAATCTGTTTTTTTTTTTTACTTTTAAACTACATATATTTACAACACATAAATTAAATGGCAATGAGTAAATGGTATTAGAGTGTAACTGATATCCATTCAACGAAATATATCGACAGTTTGTAAATGTGATAGAGCTTTAGTTTCGCTGATTTACATCGATGAGATGTAATTTTTATCGATGAGATGTAATAATTGGACTTTGATCCATTGATAACAAGGTTGTTTCATCGACATATGTATATAGTTGTAATAACATCTTGAGCAGTAGAACGATTTGCAGTGTATAAAGAATGCGTGTATACAGAATGCTACCTCTATGAACTACACTGTTCCAACAGTGCTACCTTGAGGAACACCGGCATTGATAAGATGGAGAGAAGATACTGGATGAGGTAATGTTGGTCTTGTAAGTAGGATTAGTTTAAGTTTAGGAAGATAAGTTTTATGGGAGGATTTTTCTTATTTTCTAAGTTTGTAAATGATTGGGCAGAAATTACAACAAAATATTCTTGAAGAGTGGCATTTGCAATCCCATCATAAAAATATCTGTTTTAATTTCTAAATGGCGTTTGGCGACCGTTTAAGTTGAAACATGCTGAAGAGGCCTGCATTCTGTAATTGCTAGACAATAATTATACAATTTTTCTCAATCGAATGACCTTAATTTAGTTTTATTACGGAGCACTTTTAGCTATAACTTGATTAATTTTTTTTAGAATGATATTTAGAATACCACCAAGTGAGAATAAAATATTCTTAACATCCAGTACCAGCTTTGAAGCGGAATCTCGTTGCCGTTATGCCCCATATTTTATGCACTGTATAATCAAGAATCGTTCAATTCCAATTCTTGCTTTTCATTGCAAAATTGTTCACTGTATAAGCTCAAATTATTCTATTTTACCCAATGACATGCGTTAATTGAGAATAGAGTAAAAAAAAACGAAAAAACTGTATGTTAAAGTAATCTACAAGTCATGAAATAAATTGAAAGAAATCTTAGATAATCTAAAGGGTAAAGAATTCAAAATTCATATTGGGGATATGTTGGTTAAACTAAATGATCCATAGTAACTAGCTTTAAAGAAGATATCGCCCATATTAGAGTAAGAAATTAAAATTTTTGTGTTGCCCTATATACACTGCACTCGATTATGACGATATTCGATTATGCACTCGATTATGCACTCGATAATATATACACATTAGTAACTTAAGACTTGTTAAAAGTATAAACAATAACAGGGACTTTGAATGGTATTTGATTTGGGCTTTGAATCGGGATAAGGTACCTCCTAGGATTGCCTGCAAAGCTTCCAGTCTCAATAAGAAGATGGCGTTACCCGGCAAAAATATGCTGGTAATATAATTGCGTATAGATTGCCCAATAAGATTGAAAGAAAACCTTGCAGTTTTCAATCATATTAAATGCTCAATTGTTTTATTAACAGTCATTTATGTCAGTCGACGTTAGTGTTTCTATAAAGATGGAAAAATCGAAATTCAAGCCGTCATTAAATTATTTCATTTGACAGGCAATATGTATGCGTACATTAGTACCTAGATGGATGCTATTTACGAACGCCTTGCACCATCATTTATCACCGTAAAATTTTGGGCAGCGGAATTTAAACATGATGGTACGAAAAACTGCAACCACTACCAATAACATTGAAGAAAGTAAATACAATATAAATAATACAATCCAATATTAAATTATTTATTTGAATTATATGTTTATATATGTATAAACCGCACCGAACGTTCATCGTCAACCAAGCGTTATTAGATCGTTACAAAACATCGTTAGCAAACACGTATCGTGAAAAGAATAAACAAATTATTTGGCGTTTAGTGGCAAATCTCTTTGAGTTTAATGTTTTATAACAAAGGTTTTGAATAAGAATTTTTTAAATATTTGGCTTCAAAAAAAGGACGTTTGCCTGTGGTCACGTTAGTCTCGGTTAAGTTATTCAGTTATTAGTCAAGTACTCAGGTTATTCGGTTATCCAAAGATCAACATTACTGTAGCAATCTCCTGTATTGGTTAAAATTAAGTTTTAACAACGACATCCTTAAAATACTTCAATCAATTTAGCATATTCATCAATCATACTTCAATCAATTTCCATTTTTTCACTCTGGAAATTATGGTATAGAGAATTATATGCTTGGAAAGCAAGATATCCCTAGTAACTATTATGAAAAATTTTAATATTTAGATGCATTATGTAACCAGAATATTGCAACCAATCGTTAGGCCATATTTGCAACCTCCTTCACATCTCATCTTTTAGCAATATAATGCTAGTTAGCATACAGCTCATCAAAGAGCGGATTTTTTAGAAAAGTCAGCGACACACGTCTGGTCGGCGAAATCCCCAGATATATTGACTATAGAACATGTATTGGTCGAACTCTTGAGCGGTTGTAATGGCAATACCAGCAACAACTTTAAATTAAGTTGAAGCAAATGTACAACACGGCTGAAGACATACATCATCTAATTCGATCCGTGCCTTGCAGTGCCCGGCCGCGGTGGTATAGTGGGTAGTGGTGGGTTAGTCGCCTGTCTGGCAATCCAAAGGTAGCTGGTTCGATTTCAGCGCTCGAATGGGTGTCTTTCTTTAATTCTTCTGTCCGTCTTACTTCCTACCCTACACACACACACACACTTATATACACTCACATATACACACACACGCCCACACATATCCACACCTAAATGTTTGTGATTGTTTCTAGGCAAGAGTGTAAAATCCGACAACGAATTATCCCTCAGTCACGCCAGTTAAAGGCTGGGTAAGGCCGGATGTCTTCTGAGAAGTGTTCTACGTTGGTCACTCGCCAGTAGGCTTCTTGATAGACTTATGGATAGGCACATAACCAAGGGTTGATAGCCTGAGGGGGGTGCTGGCCTGGGTTTGTCGGTAGCTGATGACCGTGGTTCGGAACCCACTTTAAGCTGTAGGTCCAGTCGCTAAATAGCCTTAGATGCTGATGCGCCTCTAACCGTAAATCCTTTCCTTTCCTTTTTTTATCATTACATAATATCGTCATGGTATATACAAAAATTATAAAATTGATCCCATGAAATGTTTTTTTTTATTATTGCAGTTTTTTGTTCTTCAGTATATTGAAAATAATTCCTCTACAATATACAAAAAAGAGTGTGGTAGTAAAATTTTATAACTACTTGAAAAACTTATAACTTTAGAACTCAATAAATTAATAATGAGTGTTTTTTTTTTAAATCTAATTTTTTTTTTAATAAAACACAAAATTTGCGTTCATTTAAAAAAAAAGATAAATAAAGCATAGTGTATGACTTTTAAACACAAAATACAATATCTGCCAAATAACCACCTCTTGCAGCTCCACAGATGTCCACTCTTTTGAGTAACTTTTGGATGATATTTTGGCATAACCGTAGCTCTATCTTACCATGACTCGAATAATTTCATCCTTTAGTTCACGAATCTATTGTGGATTGTTCTTATAGACCTTGATCACGTAACTTCAAAGAAAATAATCCAACCAATCCAATAATCCAATAAACGTTTCATGCAATAACTTCCAAGAAATTTTTCTCTCAATTAATCAATTGTTTCATTAACAAAGTGAGGTGTAGCGCCATCCTGTTGGAACCACATATCTCCCAGATCAAAATTATTCAATGCAACCCATAAATATCTAGTTATCATCTAGCGATATCGAACACCATTCAGTTACAGCTTTACCAGCAGTATTCTAAAAGAAATACGATGCAATTACATATCCTGACCATAATGCACACCAAGCAGTGACTCGTTTAGAATGTAAAAATGTCTTATAAATCAGTAGTGGATTTTCCTCACCCTAAATGCAACAATTTTATTTATTAACATAGCTACCAATTTTAAAATGTGCCTCATCTGAAAAGATAATTTTTTGAGAAAAATCATCTGTTTGTTCTTTGATCCAATTGGCAAATAAACGAAATTCTAAAATGATGTAGTGGCTTTAGTTCATGTGTGCCCTGCATGCCTCAGGAGCTACCCTGCATGCCTACAGAGCTAAATCCTTTAGTATAATTCGCCATGTTGTAGATTCACTGAGTCCAATTGAACGCCCATTTTCATAAAATAATTCAACAATTTTAACGCGTTATATTGTAGTGTACGAATTAACTTTTATAAATGTTATACATTAGACTTCTGATGAGATTAGACCTAGGTAAATCCACAACGCCATCTGTATTAAGAATTAAATTAAGAATTAAAAATACCGCTCAGTTTGAAAGACCCGTTATGTTTTTATAAATATATCTATTTTTTTATCTTCATATTCCATTCAAATGCTTAAATAAAAATAAGCTAAATTTGAAATAATTTAGCTTATATATCTATTCAAAATGATTTAAACTTTTCTAAACTAAAGTACAGAATATTTCACGAGCGCCATCGAACAAACTAAAGCTTAGTTTTTTAATTATAATTTTATCTTTCGAAAGCAAGCAACTCCTTGGTGTAGTAATTATGGCCTGAAATAAATTTGAATTTCAAATGCAAGTGGGAAGTTGGACTAGTCTGTATGGGCATTTAATACTCAGAAATAGTTGGGCAGTTTGTTTTCATAGGACGGGTATTACTTCGCTCTTGTAACTTGAAACTAAATGTTGCTATAATTTGAATTATGTTTGCGATTTCCGGCATCCAGAGGCGGGTATCATCAATAGATATGGTATGTTAATAAATGTATGAAATTCAGGTCATGGTAATATTCTAATCGATAATACATGAGAAAGGAGATATCTAGACATTAAAAGTAAATTATGAATGTCTTCAGTTCCTTTAATCTTATCTGCAATTAAAATATATTTATTATATATCAGCCTTTTAGAAACTTCGCCGTAGAGTTTTCGAAAAACGTGACCTGTTTCTATGCTTTCTTTTTTCTAAACTATGCTTTCTTACGGTTTGTAACTCGTGGGTACCCTACAGGAAAGACCTGAGAGTTCTTGAGAGCCCACAGCACCGGCATCTGAGACAGATAATGGAGATCAAATAGTACTATAGAAAATGAAATAACGAAGTCCTCAGTGGGATGAGCTGTTTGTTGATGGACAATCATCATCTAGAAAAGTGTATATTATATGGTGAACTGACCTCAGGTGGACGTAGACAAGATCAGAGACTTCGCTACAAGAATATTTTCCATCAAACATTGAAGATCGTTAATGATAGCCATCAATGGGAGGTGAATATCTCCAACAGAACACAATGGAGACAACTAGTTCATGAGTATCAAGGACCGAGACCTAGAAGCCGATACATCCCGCCTCCTGGACAATTCGAATGTCCTGAGTGAGGTCGGGTCATCTCATCTAGAATAGGTATCTCTATATGTATATGGTATATAGCCGAGTACTCGAATCCGGGTTTGTTTTTTCTGTGCCTGTATCTCTATGTAATCTATAGTCCTATTTGCACAGGACAAAAAATGATGACGGAAATATATTTACCACTACTACATTAATTTAGATCTGTATACGCAATACTATATCTATAAATTAATATAAATCTGCTAACAATTGATACATAATATTGTCCTCACACATCGACCCACAAAAACCGTCAAAATTGTCTTCTTTTTCCGATGGCTCTACAATCCTTTGGGGTTTTGGTTTCCTCCACAATTATATACTATTCTCTTCTATCTTCAGGTTATTGTTTCCAGTTTCAAACCTCCATTACTTGAAGATCTCCCTCCACACACATTACCCATCTTTTTTGGGCCTTCCTCTTTGTTTCGGCTTAGAGGGTATCCAATCTGTTAGATTTTTTGTGTTTTGTATTTTTTTGTATCCATATCCAATTTGTATATATGTCATTTTATTTTTTGCAATTTCAGGAACTGTACGAAGGTTGTTTTTTATGAATCTCGCATTGATAACAATTATATTGATAGGCACCATTTGACATATATATATATATATATATATATATATATATATATATATATATATATATATATATATATATATATATATATATATATATATATATATATATATATATATAGGAAAGTTTGATATTGCTGAATGTAGAGGTAATGGTTATACGGACGCTATTTATGTTGTTTAGTGACTTGAAAATGTAATTTCAGTCAAGAAATGGAATTAACTCGTGACAATTTTCGTGCGATGATTTTCTACGAGTTTCGACGTGGATTATCTCAGCAACAGTACATCGATCAACTCATTTCTACTTTTGGCGATGAAGCACTATCTAAAACCACTGTATATCATTGGTTTAGTGAATTTAAAGAAGGTCGTCCGAAATCGATTGTTATAAAAGAAAACATCCATACTGAGCTAATAAAACAAGATCGTTAGGTGACATACCGTGAGATTGAGGCATCCCTGGGCATTAGTATGACAAACATACACAAGATTTTATGTGAACATTTAGCCTTGAAAAATATTTGTAGCTGCGTTGGATTCCGCAAAATTTGAAAATCGCTCAAAAAAGGATCGTGTCGATTGGGGCAAAGAAATACTCAAAAAATATAATCGTGGTCGTTAAAAGCCGTGTATAACATCTACATAGGTGCCGAATCTTTGATCTATGCGTATGAGCTCGAAAGTAAACTGCAGTCGACTGTATGGGTCTATCAAAATGAGCAAAACCTAACAAAAGTTGTTCGAAAAACTTCGAAGCAAATGGTCGCAAGTTTTTGGGATAAATGGGTATGTGACTACAGTGCCACTAGAGAATCGCAGAATGGCAAACTATTTGTTTGCCAAAAGTCTTTGAATAAATAACATCGCGAGCTCTCACACATTGGACCGAACAACTCAATATTTGACCGCTCAAAACATCGCATTGATGGGTCATCCGCTCTATAGTACTGATTTGGCACCCAATAATTTCTTTTTGTTCCTGTCCGCGAATAATAAACTACGTGGTCAACGATTTTTCGATGCCAAAAGAGACGGTTAATGCGTTCAAAATGCATGTTTTGGAGATACCTCAATGGGAATGGAAAAAGTGTTATGAATATTGGTTCAAACGCAAAAGTTTATCGACCATCGAGGAGAGTATTTTAAAAAACAAATAAAACCATTTTCAATAATAAATATTAGTTTTTATTTTCCGATTTAGATTAAATCCGATCCGATGTTTTAAATTTTTTTATATTCCGAATACATAAATAGTAACCCTACAACCCTACAGTACTACAATTTCATTAATCAAAATCTCAAATTCGAAATCCATTCTGATTCTGTTCCATTCTGATTATATAGAATACTTATATATTATATAGGTATTCTGTAATAGGGCCAAATATTGTTTTCAATATCACTAGCTCAAATCTCTTCAGGTCTTTTTTATTTTATTTTAGCTCGTGTCCAAGTTATTAAGTTAGTACCAATTAGGTTTTTATAGAATTTAAATGTTAGAATAAAGATAGAATATTAATATTATAAAGATAGAATATAGATATAGATAACATGAAGGGTGCTAAAATTTGATACAAAACTATTAAGTAAGAGATAGAATCAAATAGAGGTTTTTAAAGGGTAGGAGATTATTTAGAATAACTCCATTCGGGAATAAGAAAAATTCGATCAAGTAAAGTAAGTCTATCTCTTTAAGAGAAAATCAAACAGGTTATTAACCAACCAGCCTAAGAATAGCTCTTCAAAAAGCATAGAGCATCCTCCATCCATAAAGTAAGTGTATGAGAAGTGGCAGTATCCTATCATGAGCCTAATAATATTACTTTGCCTCTAGAAGTTGGGAAAAGAATAGTAAAGAAGTCTCCCTTGGCCGATCAAAATTTGTTGTCATCCTTTAAATTGTCCCGTTCGACCTAAACTAAACCTAGACATTGTTTCAAGATTACTATAAGAAATTGTGATGAAAAAGGTGTATATATGTCTATGGTGCAGTAAAACTTGATACAAACTCTGGGTTCCAAGGAAGACCAAGAATTGGTGTATCAGAACAAAGGATTCATTTGGTCTAAAACGGATGCGAGATATCGTGATTGTGTTTTGTCCAATAAGTTCTAGCATCCTAATAGTCCAGATTAGTTACAACTACTTGAAAAACACTAGCCTCAAGTATTTTGTTAAATGTTTCAATAAATGATCTAAATTTAATATATTTTAGTTTGCATAAATAAATTGTGCAAATACCTCAATAAGTTAAAGTAAAGTAGCAATAACTACTAAATAACAAAATTTTTAATTGAAATATTAATCAATTAATTAAATGAAGTTAATTGTATAATTATTCTATTATGCGTTCAAACCTCACTAAGCAATAATAATTGTTCAACTGATCTTTGATGTTTATAATTAGAGAGATAATTTTTGCCCGAGCTCGAACAATTTTTTATCAGCCATAGTTGTACTGACTCGATCTGTAGAAAAATGAATTAATACTAACTTTAACTTTATCGTTATGCTTATTTCGTACTGATACTTTTGTACCATACAACATAAAAGAACGAAACAATTTGTAACCATTTTAACATTTTACACTCTTTCCTTTTTTGTTGTTAACATTTTTAATTAGTAGTAAGTCATTTGATCAGAAAAATACTTTACTACTTATATAGTTGTTATGTTACAAAACTATTAAAATATCTCTATCAATTAAATAATATTCTAAATAATTCTTTTATAGCCTAGAATATTAGAGAAAAAACAATTTAAGGAAAATATTGGTTTAGTAAGTAAGTTCGTTTAATTACCAGTAAATATAATTTATTTAGTACATAAAATAATTATCTCGATAAACTCAAAAGTTTTCTATATTTGTATGGAATAAAATACGTGTTCCTCACTAAGTGGGATATATTTTTTTTCGACGACTTCCTTGAGAACACTTGAATCGGTCTCGGTTGGGTGACTGAAGTGGGGTGCATTACCAACGCAGAAAACTCCAGAACAGAATTTGACAATCCACGTTAAGCGTAGGTATTTTTTTAAGTTATCCTCATATAAATTTATATCAGCTAATCTTTTTGTAAATCTCCACAGTTCATTTACCTTTTTTTTCTAATAAAAAGCAAAATATAAAGATAATGGAAATTGCTCTCTTCTACAGTTCCGTAATACATAAGAAAAACTAATCTTTAGCAAATATACATTTACAGATAGATTACATACAAAAATATGGCAAAAAATATTTGAAATTAAGTTTTAAATAAAAATGGAAAACGTTCTGTAAATACTAAATCAGTGGGATCAACTCGAGATAGTATAAAATATAAGTAGAAAATGGTGTCAACATCATTTGGAAATGACTGTTTGCTTCTGATGTCAAAAAGCTGTTATCAATACAATATTGTAATAGGTAACTTAAGCTTTATAAGATAAAGCGAAGCTTTGCATGAAGGACGTTGTTTAGAAAGGAACTAGATATTTCCTCAATGTTCCGTCGGGCGCAATTAACAGACATAGTACTAATATACGAGATATATTTTTGAAATAAGAGAGAGAGAGAGAGAAAGAGACTTTTAAGATTTAGGTCGCATCGATATCAAGATAATTTAGCGACCAGGAACTTAAACTTGCTAGTTTGAAACCCATGTAAGAAAAAAGACGGAAATAGAAAGGAACTAATAAATATCACATGTTGCTAGTATCACAGATCCGTTCTGTCATAGATGGCTTCTATCATAGATGGTTTTATCGCAGGATAAGCTATCACAGGTATGTCGACAAGTTTGTTTCTGTTAAAAATAGCTCCAACACCCAATTGCAAGTTTCTTCCCAATTAGCGCTACTTCTACTCCTCCGTGGTTATTACATCCCATCCAGTTTGATTTTTCTTTACTAAAATATAAAAATGAATCTACGTGGACTTCTATCTACAAATCCAATATAAACGTCATTATCCAGTCCCAATCTCCATGCCAAACAATCTATACAGCTGGATCCAAGTCAGATCAAGGAGTCGGTTGTTCACGATAGATCCTTCTCAGGCTTTCAGTTGCCTGCCACAACAAGTGTTCTTACTGCAGAACTAATGGCCATTGAAAGATCCCTCAGCTTTGTCAAGTTAAATCCCGCAAATTCCTCATATACTCTGATTCTAGGAATGCCTTATACATAATCCAAAATAGCCTCATTTCCTATCCAGTTATAGTGCTAATTATGGATCATATAGAAGATATCATAGAACAGGATTCTTCCCTTCTCTTGGTCTAGTGTCCCGGTCACAAGATCATTAAAGGTAACGAGGAAGCAGATTTACTCGCAAAATACCCCATTTAGCATGGTCAACCTTATATGCGCTGCTTTTATCAGAATGATCATCTCTTTTATACCAGAACATCTGGCCAGCAGGAAAATTGCAGTAAAATGGATGAGATTCATGATTAACCACTGCAGAATTACCCATGAGTATTTACTAAAACGAGGAGGTCCTCCGCTCTGCGAATTCAGCAGTAATAAAGAATCAAATTATAAATCGTATCTCACAGTCGGCGGGCGACTCAATTTTCTTAAACATTAAAAACTTCTACAGCTCATTCACAAACGAATCTTATCTCTCTTATACCTCTCGCATTAGGTTGTTTGTGTCTTCAGAGACAGAAATTCCCATTCTCGAGTAGCTTCGTATCTTTACGTGTCTAATAGCTCACCTTTTTTTCTGTGTTATATATTGCAGTCGAGTTTGTAATTATTGTAAATTTTCAAAATAACGCAATATTGCACAAGTAAGCATATATATAATCACAAATTCGGGATCAATATATAACACAGAAAAAAAGGTAAGTTATTAGATACACGCACGAGTAGGCATATGCACAAGCTATTCGTTTACACAAAAAAAGCATATAACTTTAGAATCATATTTTTCGAAGAAACAATAAACGGTTGTAATAGTTTCAATTATACACAGTGATAAAGAAACAATCTACCAGGACAAACCATTCCAACAGTAGAAATTCCTTGGAAATAAGGTATAGATGAGGAGATTGAACAGCAAGAAATGGAAAATGAAAGGACAGTATAGAAAAAGCACAAATTTGTATTATATACTGCAGAGACCAGATTAAATGTAAAAAATGTATGCAAGCACTTTGCTTGGATTATGCAAATGCTGTGTATTATTCGTGCATTAATAATAGTGCAGAAACAGTTGACGTTGTCGAATAACATTGTTACCTTTTTGTTATACATATGTATAAATGTTTAAAAAAGAGATACATTTAAGTTGTTTGTATAAAGTTCGCTTATGTTTCTATCCTTTCAAGAAATCAAATCTGAACTCGAAGAGATTTACCACTAAATACTAAATCATTTTTTTAAACTTCTCGATTCCCATTTCGATAACCATGTTAGCATCATCAAGAGATGAGTAAATCTAATTCTAAAATCCATCTGTTTATTTTTAGAATTAGAGTAAAGCACTCCTGGCGATGTTAACATCGAATGCGTTGTTAACCGAAATGCGCGTTGAGAAGTTTAAAAAAAGCTATTTGATGTTTAGTGCTAAATCTCTTCGAGTTTAGTTTAGAAGGTTTCAAAAGAACAATTCGAATAATATCTAGAAATTAATAATGTATTTGTATGTCAAATATATGTTTATAAACGGACATGCCATGTTTCTCCAGTTTAGGAAAAATTTGTCATGCTAACACTAATCTTTGAAGGACAGATCTGTCAGATACCCTACTCCCTAATGCACAATTAGGTCTATTACACCAAACAATCAAATAGTAGATGGTTTATGATTTGACCTAACTGTGGAATAAGTGTTTGTTCAAAGAGAGTAATTTTCGTGAGAGAAAACATTTAATACTATGTGGCAAATTAAATATAGCCCGTACAGAATAAAATCAGTTGCACGGCATCGATAACACTATTGAAGAACAACAGAAATACCACCACATAAATTAAATAATAAAATAATCAAATGGAATTTATTCAATAAATTTCAAATTTAGCGGGTATATTCGGTTGGTAGCATATGCGACGTTGTCAAGTTTCACATTTTTCTTATTGATCTTTATTGACATGTTTGGAGGTTATCCCATATATAGATAATAAAGTATATAGAAAACAGGTCTAGTTATAGGACTTAATAGCATCTCTGTGGTACACTATTTTAAACAAGAACGAGACAATAATGGTCCATTATTACCCTTTACAACTGTTAGAGAGGTATGTTAAGTTAATTGCTAACAACTGGATATGTTTAGTTTAAGTCATATAGAATATTATAGAAACTAGAATAAACAATTTCTAGAGTGTTGAAGGAGCCTTAAAGTTGAGTATGTCCACTGATAGTACTATTTCATAAAAGGTGAAAAACAATAAAATTTTAAAAATCACAAAGAAAGCGTAGTTTTACTAAAAGGGTTACCAATATTTCAGCTTTAGATAGAAGTTATTTGTGACACCATTCACATGATGTATGAACAGAGTAAGTATTTGTAACCTAAGAATTGTAGACAAGACTGTTCTTAATCCCATATATAGTTTATACATAGGTACTCACAGTTTATTTTTCCTTTTCAGGACAGCACGTAACTTTGAATTCCTTACATGAACAATTAAAAGATAAACAACTGTATGATTGATGCCATATGTCATTGCGCAACGTATTAAAAAAAAAGTAGGTTTTCAATGGATAAAAAAGATGATCCAAGAAGAGCGATTATGGAAGTTCGCAATGTTGCCCTAAAACGTATAGATTTTTTGAGAGGTTATAAGAAGAAAAGAAAAAAGCTCAAGCATACAAAAAATGAAATAATGAAATGGTATGACAGAGAGCATATACTTGATCAAAAAAAAAGTTATTCCGTTAATTATACATACTGCAGATGATAGCAGTGATTCCAGCCAGTACTTTTCAGGTTCTGATTAATGACAATATAAGTGCAGGAAAATATTTCATTGTTTTTTCTGTTTTGTACTTGCATATTATAAATCAATAAGTGTTATTGGTAATTATATAATCTTCTTATTTTAATCATCATTCAAATATTAAAAATTTGTTGATGGTTTTTGAACGAAGCATTTTATATGTGCTGAATCCATCTAGAGGTACTAAGTCGATGACACTTGCAAGACTTTCAAAATATATTTTTTTTAATTACTTAATAATTTGCATTTCATTTAGAGTTGATTTTTTTAATTGCTTTTAAAGTTTAAGTTCTGAAAATGATTCGCTAAAGTAAGGTGAGAATATTTAATCCCAATCTGACAACAGGAGAGTCAAAATGTTGATCACGTGCGTAACGACGTGCAACTGCTTTTATTTTGTACAGGCTATACTACAGATAACACCTAACGAGTTTTTGTTATTATTTTATTAAAATATATCGACAAAAAATTTGACGTATATAGGTACCATAAAAATAAGTTACCCTATTGTTATAAACAACCATTGTTTGTCCTAATTCAAAGCAATATACACAGCTATAACAAACTCGTATTTGATCTTGACCTAATTGAATTGTCCTTCATCTAATCAACCCCGACCAGATCACAGTATCAGTTGTTTTAAATTATAATTTTTTTTTTAAATAAATTTAACTGTTAAGGATGAAAAAAGTATATTATTTGTTTCTAGAATATACATAGTCATCTTAAAACATCCAGATGTACACTAAATAGCCATTGAACGGTCGTTTATTTTTCTGATACCGAAGCCACTATATAAGCACCACCACTGGTGCTATATACACTGCATAATTTAATATGCATACAATATATATTTTGTATTGATATTCTGCAAAAGCTATAGTACGCCCGATGATAGAATATATCAGGAATGATATCAGACGAGGAACTGTGTAGAGAAAATAACTTTCGTAAATTTAACCAAAAATTCCTTACATTATTTTGAACAAAAATGTACTTTTGTATTATTTGTAACATGTATCCAAAATGCAACCATTTTCGGTGAAAACATTATTTTATTTTCATAACAATTGGCAACGTCGCCAATAAATAAGAAAACTTAGTCTTTTGTTTCATGATCCTCTTAAGGTATTATTTGAAAATAAAATGCAATATGTTTATAGCCTTTATTTCATATGCTTCAGCATAAATTTAGTTTATTTGTTTGCAAAAAAAAACAAGAAAAACTTACACATTATAGTCGTTTAATATGAAAGTTGAAGTTACTAGCACCAATTTTTCATTAAGAAACACATTATTAATTGCTTTATTAAATTAAATGTTCAAAATATCCACCATTTGAGTCTATGAAAGCCGGGCACCGTTCTAACCTATTTTCTCGAACACGTTGAAAAAATCTTGGAATATTTCTAATCTGGTTGGTAATAGCTTCTCCGAAAATAAGAAGTATATTATGGTATTCGCGAAGAAAATTGTATTCGCGTAATACAATTTTGCTTTTAAATAGAATTTAAATACACACACTGAAATCATTTTTTCGCAAACAGCCTTTTAGTGGGAATTATTTGAATTAGTCAAAGCGACGTTGCCACTTTAATTTTTTGCCTGACTTTTGGTTGATTCATTCTTAATTTAAAAAAAGTGTTTTAATAATATTCAGTAGTTTATTTGTTAAATAATAATGAATTTAAGCAAAATAATAATCAATAAAAGAAAAACCAAATATGGTTTTACACATATTTATATATATTATTTTATCATAGCTTTTCGATTGGCGATTTAATATCTTGGCATTTTTTTCGCAGAAATCCTTAGGTTTTTGATTCTTGTAAGAATTTTTTTCTTTCAAATAATATGAAGAATCGTTGGTTAAATTTATGAAAGTTATTTCCTTCACACCAAAAATGGAGCCCACGTTTTGTTTTCATGGATTCATGAAACTTTTTAATTCAGTTTAACTCAGTTATTCTAATTTTAGATACACTTTTCTTAAACGCTAATATCACCTGTCTCAGGATTATGGTGATAAATCATTATAAGTGAGAATAACATCATTTTAATATTAAATGTCTAACTCTACACTAAAGTTTAGCAATGTCTCAGTAGTCTTTCTCAAAAGGTTAATGTATGGAACTAAATAATTGTATTTTACTTATTAAGTTAAGTTTTTCTAAATAAACATTACCTAATATTTTTTAATAAAAAATGTATTTAAAAACTGGAATTAATTTAATTGGATAATAAAATGGTGATCATTGATAACAGACATTTTGTTGCGTAAATAATGTTCATATAAAAACCAAACCCTGTATATTTCGATACAGTACTTATAAGATTATCTTTTTCATCTACTGTTTGATTACCTTTTCTTATTAGTATTTTAATTCTTGTTTAAATCAATTGCGAAGAAATTAATATTTAACCAATATAGTATGTCACGTTCTATTCGATGACATGTCTCCATCTCTCCAGGGGCTGCATACGGCTGTGCTCATATAATACGAGATTTTTCCAAGTCTTCCCAGGAAATAGAGTTTTTACTATTCAAGCTGTTTTGAAACGATCTAAACAGATGGTAGGCGGATAGCTCAAGATCGGGATAGTAAGTTGGACAGACCAAACCATACTAGTCAGCTTGAAACAGTTTGAGTCGGGTGGCTAAAGACACGTTTGATCTAGCATTGATCCAATGGAACGCAATGCCCTTTCTGTTGGCTAACTCAGGTTACTTCTGGGTGATTAACTCACCTTAGTTCACTTAGTTGTGAACAGTATTTCTCAAAATTATCGGTCTCTGATTTACACATAACAGTTCATAACAAAGGATTCCCTTGCAGTCCCACCAAATGCACATCCTTGCTTACAATCTTCTTCGGATGTAAATTTGCTTTTGTGTTGGTTGAAAGGGAATCTCCATGCTTACACATTGATCGCTTACGCTTAACATTATTATTCAAAATTAATTTTTCATAGCCTGGAACCATTCACTTTAAAAATTAATCGATTTCGTTGTGCTTCAATAGAGAATCACAAGCAGAAATCCAGTCCATACAAATTTTCTTCGTTAAGACATCGGTTAATAAGTAAGTGACCTTTGTAACCAGTCAATAATGTCAAGGTGATTACGTTAACTTGGAATTCTAGCAAGGCCGATGTATTGTTGCCTTGTAACACTGGGTCAATAAGTCCCTGGCCTGACATGGCATGGCGTCAGTAAAAATCCTCACCAGTGGTCGATTGTGCCAACCTTCAGACGTCATTTGTCAAAATTTCATGACAATCTGGAGCGGCATTTCGTGTGGGGAAAAACAGATGGGGCACGTATTAACAAATTTAGGAATAGGGATAGGGAAATGCGTCGCAACCAAAAATTTTACACATCTTAGTATCATACACACACTTTGCTGTGTAGGAATACGAGTGTAACTGTCAGAATTCAAATTTTCATTTCATTTATTATTTTTAGGTGGGGCACGTGCCCACATGCCGTTATGAACTAACCGCCACTGGCAATCTGTCTACTAGTTTCTGAGTTATTGTGCTTTAAATGTGCTAATTGTGCTTAATTGTGCGTGCTACTTTTGTTATTTTCAAAGTAATGAAAAAACTATTTTGCAAAATCTTAATGCAAAGGAGATAGATATCGAAAGGAAGTGATTACACCATTTTGCATGAACATTCGAGAATGCGTAAATTGCTATCGAAGTGGATACGGTATTTACTTACATATTAAATGTAATTATCAAATTAAATAATAATTTAATAATGTAATGTAATTATCAAATTAAAAAATAAACGTAACAATTTTGTGTATCGACCAAAATAAAGAAAAAAATAAAAATGCTCATTTTGTGTTGAAACTAGGTATGTGGAGTTAAAATAAATAAACTAATAACATTTTTCAATATCTCTAACGTGAAGCAAAATATCGAGAATTGACCGTATTTGTGAATTAATACTTGAGCTTAGTAGAGTAGCAGAGTTTAAAGTTCAGATTTCAGTTGAATGTATTAAAAAATGTGACCCACCAATCTGTATGACTGTGCAGAATTTACAGTCTACACTCACTCTATATTTTAAACTAATATCAATAATAAAAAATAATGGATATATATATTTTCCTAGCAATAGAAATATCTTAGAGAAATCAGAAAAGATGACGAGGGGACACCCTGTATATTAAGATAAATTGTCTGGATGCTTTGGGCATATTAAACGGGGGATGATCACTCATTTATCATCCCCCTCTATAAAGAATCAATGTCAGACGAAAAATTGTTTTACCATATAATTGGCATTTATTGGCAGGAAGAGGTACGAAATTGAATAAAAAATTTCCGTTGTGTTAAAGTGGTTGTGCAGCTCAACTAGCAGTGATAAATGGATTATAAATTTGTAAAGGATTATTGATGGTTTTCGACCCTTCTTTTATAATATTTAAGCTCTGATGTAATTTGATGTAAATTTCGGGAGAAATTACTGGATAAGTTTTTTGTAGACATTTTTTATCCGAAATTTAATTATTTATGAAATTTATTTTGTTTACGTTGTCGTTAATAGGAAATATGCTACGTAACATCAATAATAATAATTTTCCTTTTGCTTGTCTTTATTCAGTATTGAGTTTTTATCATCCTAATTATTATTGTTTAAATTTACATTGTATATGTCTTGGGCATTGTATAATTCTTGGGTGTGCTCATACAGTGGCTTTAGGCGAATGTAGGGGTTTTTGATGCTTGTGTTTGACGTTCGTTGCACTCCAGTAATGACAGTTTTGTTTTTTTATATAACAATTAAAATGAAAATGAGCCTCAAATCATTGTTTTTGTAAAATTCTCGCACACACAACCCACGGTCCTGCTCCCGGGAATTGTTCCATACCGACTAAATTCTTAAAAGCGGGGCGCTCGCGCCCCGCCCCCCTCGTGCTCATAACCATCATCCTCGGCCGGTCGTTCAAAATGTGGTCCATCGCTAAGGTTAAACCTGTTTTCACGACATTTTCTGAACCACTTACCTATATCTCTTTCTTTTGTCAAAAATGTTCATAATTTTCTGTCATTTTTAATACTTAATAAAATTAAAAAACAACAAAATAGTACAATTTTTGTTCCAAATACACGTGGAAATTCCTTCTGTTAAACAACATCAATACTTTGCACCTGGAAAGTAAGTAACACTTTGGTTTTACGATGCAAAACCATTTAACGCCAAAAACAGAATGAACTTTTGAATCAATCTAATATAAATTATTTATACAGCGAGTCGCATTTAAAATGAAGACACCCCCATATTTTCGCTATTTGAAGGAATACAGATTTCAATTCTTGCACAGTCATACAGATTGATGGATCACATTTTTTAAGATACCTAACTGAAATCTGAACTTTAAACTCAGCTTACTACGAATTCACTAGCAGGGTCAATTCTCGATATTTTGCTTCGCGTTAACTTCGCGTTAACTCGAGATATTGAAAAAAGTAATTAGAAAAAGTTGATCAGAATATTATTTTAACCCCACATGCCGTTAAGTGTGTTAAGTCAGTGATCACAAAATTAAAATGTCATTGACTTTAAGAGAAAAAATCTAAATAATCCGGTTGTTTGGTGATTTGGCTGGCAGTGTTATTAAAACCTAACCTCTGTGGCGTTTGCGCAGTGAGCTAATAAAATAAAAACTTTCGTATGGGACACCTGGAGAAAATGAGGATCATTTTCAATCCGCCCTAAAAAGTCAAGAAGTCCTTTCTGTTGGTTTTGGATTTTTTTTATACCCAATTCATTGGTCAAAACCAGATGAACGGTTGAGTGAGTCAAACTCAACTTTTCTCCGATCATTCTGACCGTCAACTATGAACATTTTCATCATTTCTTACAGTTGGACGCCTTCTGTTCCGAGGTTCATCTTCAATCGATCCTCGGTCTTCTGAGAATGCTTTGAAGTCCTGAGTCCTTGACATAACACTGTTTTCATAGGATTGCGTCCAAGTGTCAAATAAAACTTGATAGCGCACCGTTGCCAATTTCGAGAAACAGAACGGACTAAAAATCCGATTTACAAAAATAATTTCTACGGAGCACCAAGTGCCTTAGAGTCAAAGTCGTACTTCTGATACATCAATCAGATGTTAGCGTGTCACACTCCAGATGGAAAGCTAATAGTGTTGCAAAATCGAACGCAACGGCGGCAGTTTCGTTGCTTTATTTTACAAGCCTCGCCACAGTCTTAGACTGGATTGATTCACCACAGAAAGAAAAACAATATATGTCATTAATTCTCAATTTATTTTCACCATTTTTATACTTTCATTTTATTGTTTAGTAAAGCATAGGACTACACTGATCTCAATTCCATCCATCAATATATTTATCAGTACCTTCTCCCAGGTCTCAAGTGATCTTCGATATCTTACTCTGGTTGTGATCTATATTTTCCTTAAGACCTGGTTGACATCTTCGAACTCTCTTGGTAGACAGCTATCTAACAAAACCCTGTCCGGTGTTATGGACCAAGATTTGTAATCTTGGATCCTGTCATCCCAAAAGCCCCTGAAAACCCCATCCGTTGTTATGGACCAAAATTTGGTTCTGAATTGTGGCTCTTGTGCACCGCCATTTTCCTAAACAACGAAGCCTTAGTGATCCTGTTTCTTCTGGGGGCCAAGCCCTAAAACCCACTACCAACACAAAATACAAGCCCCGTAGACCAAAAAAGACCGCCCGTTATTAGCGACTAATATAGAGGTTAGGTATGGACTTTGCGCCAGAATCCCTATACAATAACTGCTCACGTTAAAATTAACTATAAAATACAAGATAACAAAATAAAAAGTATGAATGCATGATTTCCAAAAAATATATATATATATATATATATATATATATATATATATATATATATATATATATATATATATATATACATATATATATATATATATATATATATATATATATATATATATATATATATATATATATATATATATATATATATATATATATATATATATACATTAGTAGTCTGTTCGTTTTGAATTTACGAGCGATCGATTTAATTTGTTTACATTATTTCAAGGGCCGGGCTTGGATTTTTTTATAATTATTAAAGGCTGTAGCAGTCTAATTTAGGAAATATTAAAAAAATGGTATTAGAATTTTTTTTAATTTTTTTTTTAATATTCTATATATGCTGCTGCTATAAAAAGTCTCAATTTTGGAACCGCCCTGTACATATATATATATATATATATATATATATATATATATATATATATATATATATATATATATATATGCAAAAGCTTGGAATATTGATTTCACTTTTCTACTGATATTAAGATTTTATTTTACTCGTTTACATGACCATTTTTTTAAATTCAACACCAAATGACCAATGTGTGTAAAATTGATTTATAATTTTGAAGTCAAAAATTACAATGTACCAATTGCTTTCAAAAGTAATTTAAAAATAAAAAGAACAACTTTCAGTAAAACTAATAAGCAGTACTTCCTCCATGGGTCTGTATGCATGCTTGAGGGTCATTTGGCATGATGTTGACGAAATTACGATCAATTTGGGTTTGTGGAATTCTCTCCCATTCTTCACGAGCAGTATTTTTTAGTTCCCGCAGGGTAAGAGCAGGATTATTTCGTTTCATGATGCCTGTTTTCAGAATTTCCCAAGCATTTTCAATGACATTCATGTCAGGGAAATTTGCTGAACACTCTAACTTGATTATTCCCTCCTCTTCAAGAAAATTTTCTACTGCTACTGTTCGATGAGGAGGTGCGTTGTCATCCAGGAAAACAAATCCGCCGCCTATTGCGAACAGACGCACCTCGAAACAGTATTTAAAACTTGCTTGATGTACACAGCACCAGTGATTTGGGAACACGTATAGGTATTCTGCGATCCAAATTTACCGCTTTCAGTCTACAGGTTATCGTTTGTCGTGAAACATTTACCCCTTCAAGCCTAACAAGCTCCCTTGATATACCATTTGTATATTCCAGACGATTTCTTCGAGCTCTCATTGATATCTGCAGGTCTTGTGCAGCTGTTATATATCGTTTTCTACCACTTATGAGGCGATCTTTTACGTCATTTGTCTCTTGGAATTTTTGTATAAATTTTCGATACAGCACTTTAGGAATCTAAAAATCTCTATCTATTTATATCTAGATCTAAAATTTCTGCGATATCACTTCTTTTAAAGCACTGTTGTAACAAAGCAATTACTTTTGATCTGTTAAAATGAGATATCATGTTTCTAGGCATTTTTAAACGGATTGATTGAATATTGAAAAAGAACTGAAATAATATATAAATACCAATTCCAGTATACCTCGTCCAAGGTAGTGGACGGGTCACGGGTGGTGGATAGTGAAAGTTCCATTAGATATTAATGGACAGCTGCGAATATCTCAAAATAAGCAGCCCCGAACCAAGGCAAAAAACTGACTGTCTGACATATATCAAGCGGCTGAGTGGTCAGCGTCTGTTCACCAGTGGTGCAGCTGATATTTAAATTCTGGAACTAACCCCTCCAGTCTTAACCTCTGAACCGTCATGGTTCAAACAATTAATTCAAAGTACAAGATGAAGCATTCTAGTAATTACAAAATTACCCCAGGACGTAGACAATCCTCTGCCAGCTTTGCTGGTACAACCGGACTTTCGGATTCTGGGGTGTCCGGGCTTAAACGCAAAATCTTTCAGAGCGAGTCGGAGACCTCTGGCCAACGTCTGAAACCGAAAACAAAAACTTTCTTTGGAACGGTAAATATCAATTCTCTCCTGCGTCCAGGAAAACTACACGAATTGGGGCGAACATTGAATCAGCAAAAAATCTAAATTTTAGCTTTGCAAGAAACCAGATTGACAGATGATAACACCTTGGAATTCGGCAAATACAGACTTTTTAAAAGTAAAACTGACAAATGAATACTCAGAAATACACCACATCTCGGTACTGCTTTCGCTATCTCAAGAAACATTATTGGTTCTATAACTAATGTCCAGCCAGTAAATAATCGACTTATGACACTATCCCTCAAGTGTGCTAACAAAAACTATACATTAATCAATGCACACCTCCCAGTTAACGAAGAAAATAAATCTAATCCTGAAAAAGTAAATAAGTCCTGGGAAATTCTGGAAAAGACTATCTCTAAAATTCCCTCTAACCATGTAAAAATCCTATTGGGTGATTTCAACGCCCAACTAGGGAAAGAAAAAAAGTACAGGAAAACAATCGGCAATTTTCCCGCTCATAAATGTACTAACCATAATGGTAGAAGATTGGTTGAACTATATTCGCAGTTTAATCTAAAAATAATGTCAACACATTTTAAGAAGAAAATAACAAAACAGAAGACCTGGAGGTGCCCAAACACGTACATAGGTGAATTTCAAATTGACCATGTTGCCATTTCGTACCCCAATTGTAAAGAGATTTTGAATGTTCAAGTCAGGAAAGGAGCTAACATAGACACAGATCACCACTTGACTAGAATCAAACTTAGCTTAAAACCTCGAAAACTTATTCAAAAGAGACTGCTAATACCAAAGTTCGACCCAACGAAAATAAAACCAGCCCTAACAGAAGAGCTTGATAAACAACCAGCACAGAACTGGCAAGAATTGAAACAAAAAATTATTAAAACAGCCTTAATTATTAAAACAGCCAGAAGTAAAGCATTCAATGATTGGAACAGTCAAAAAACAGCAATAAACTATAGCATATTTTTGGAAGTAAGAAAAGAAACATCGAAGCTAATTAGACAAACTAAAAGAAAATATGAAAACAATCAACTTAATGAAATAGAAAAATATTTCCAAAAAAATAACACCCGAAACTTTTACAAAACATTTAAAACTAAATTAACAGGCTATCAACCCCAAAGTCTTTGCTTCCAAAAGGAAAAAGGGATAATTAGCTCTAAATAACCAAGACAATTGCAAAGAACTTGCGAAATATTTTGAACAAATACTAAACTGTCCTGAGCCTTTAAACAAATTACCAACACTAAACCCTAAACAAACAAACCCAGATTCATTACCACCGAATGAAGATGAAATAATTAGGCAAATCAAGCGGCTTAAAAATAACAAAGCTTCTGGTGAAGATGGAATCACTGCTGAACTTTTGAAATCCGCTGGTCCAGGTACAATCAAGGAAATAACCAAAATTCTACAAGAAGTTTGGCGAACCGAACGGATTCCGGAAGATTGGAAAGATGCTTTAATCCATCCACTACACAAGAAAGGAGATAGAACGGATGTAAACATCTATAGAGGGATATCTCTTCTTCCAGTTTGTTACAAGATTCTATCTCAATGTCTACTAGACAGAGCACAAGGACAGTTGGAACCTAAAATTGGTGAATATCAAGCAGGTTTTCGACCAGGCAGATCCTGCCCTGAACAGATCCTGAATCTAAAGTTGATCCTAAGATATCAAAAACTCTACAATAAAAATCTCGTCTGTACATTTGTGGATTTCAAGAAAGCATATGATTCTATAGACCACAAATCTTTATTCCGAATCTTGAAAGCACAAGGACTAGATCTGAAAACGCTGGCAATTATTAAAGCAACATTAACACAAGGTCAAAAGTTAAATTCATGGGTGACATCTCAGAGCCCTTCGAAATTAAAACTGGAGTGAGACAAGGAGATGGACTCTCGCCACTCTTATTTAACTGTGTTCTAGAAAAAGTAATACAGGAGTGACGTGAAAAAAAGTCGGTCCTGAATATTGACCAGCCCATTAAACTGGGAAGAACCAACATCAAAATTGATTGTTTAGCGTTTGCTGATGATCTAGCAATTTTGGCTCAAGATGTATTAACGGCACAGAAACAGATTGAAATTCTAAAAGAAACAGCAGAAAAGGTAGGACTCCAAATTTCCTTTGAAAAGACACAATACATGACCAGTAACAGACTAAGAACACCATTTCTAAAAACAAAATATGGTAACATCAGACGAGTCTCTCAATTCAAATAGTTGGGTGAAATAATCATGGAAAATGGGTTGGAAAAAGCGGCCAATAAGGGTAGATGTCAAAAAATGGAAACGGCATTGAGACTTACACAAAATATTTACAACAAAAAATGCCTCTCTAAAAACACAAAACTGAGACATTACAACACAGTTATTAAGCCAGAATGTCTATATGGGGCAGAAATGCTCATTTTGAATAGAAAGAGAGACATCGAGGACATTGAAAAGAAGGAAAGAAAAATCATAAGAAAAATCCTAGGCCCCAAACAAATAAATACAACAACATACCGACTTCGAGGAAACCAAGAAATCAAACAATACATAGATATACATAGCTATATGTATATCTGTATATAATGTGTGTATAATGTGTATAATATATATGTAATACGACACATAAAACGGATGAACCCAATAGGCTAACTAGACAAATAGTCGAATTTTATGAAAATAGGAGTAGAGCTAAAGTACAAATAATTAAATGGATTGCTGCAATTAAAGAGGACCTAAGATCAGCAAATATTACACAAAGTGAAATTCAGGATAGAGGCTGTTTCAGACACAAGGTTGACTTTTCGAAGGTTGGCCAGAGAGAAAAATGTAGGAAGACTGGAACAACTTGGTCCGACGAAAGAAAAAAAGCTCATAGCGAAAGAATGAAATTAGTATGGGCGCAAAGGAAGGCTAACAACAACAAACGCCTTTAATTGTACTTCGTGTGGTACACCCGGGCCCATACGTGAATAATAATAATAAATATCAATATCAAGAGAATAGGCAAAAATTGAAAAACCTGTGTCATCGGAAAAACAATGATCTTGTTAAAAAAGGGATAAAACAATTTTTTACTTTGTTATCTATCACTTTTATTTTTAAACAAAATTGGTGTAAACATTTTTCCAGTTTTTGAAGTGGGAAGTTGAATGCACATAGGTCATAGAGGTGTGTCTTCCTTATGTATTTTTGGTAGGCCGTAGAGTTTGAGGCATCTGCTAGATTTTTCTGTTGGGATGAGTTTTTTCAGGATCTCAGGGTGTATGGGTAAATTCTTGATTTTGGTTTTCATTGGTTTTTCCAAATGCGTTGTGGGATCCCTGGTTGTTTGTTTGTACAGAAAGTCACGAACCTCGACAGGTGCCAAATGAGATTTTGGCGAAACGTCCGCAAGCTCCCGATAGTAACAAACTCCACAACCAGATGTACCACCGGAAAAAACCAAACAATACATGTTTTTCCATCCGTGAAACAGTACACACAAACACACACACACACACACACACACACACACACACATATATATATATATATATATATATATATATATATATATATATATATATATATATATATATATATATATATTCACCCAACTGTCCACCATGCGATGTTACGTGTCTCTCGGGACGGGTTTCTAGCCTTTCAGCCGTCATCAGCCGAACTCCACACGAATTTTTAATAACGGATCGTGATCGTACACAACTCACGCTATCATACGGCGAATGCACGTAGCGGTCAGGACCGCTCGTAACATTCTGCCTGGAACCTCGGGTATAGTACCAGGTATATGGCATAACTTGTGTGCGATCACGATCCGTCTGGAACGACTGATCGTCTGGAAGCCATCACTTGCGTTCGTCTGGAACTCGGCTGATGACGGCTAAAAGGCTAGAAACCGGTCCCGAGAGACACATGACGTCGCATGGTGGAGTCACCACGTGGAGAAAGGGTGAAAGGTTTCTGTAATATATACCTCCACGGTTCCGTTACGCTACCTTGTGAGCATTGTGTGCCACCGCGGCTTCGCTGAGAGGTACATATCCGAGAAGGCCAATTTTCGATAACTTGACAGCATAAATCGGGCTCGATATCATTGATGGCATTGGTTATATTGACTCCTAAAGCATGAATCCACTGTGACTTATTCGCATAGACCTGTGATTTAACGTAGCCGCACACACGATCTCAGTGACCAGTTGACGTTGCCGAAACGCAAGATAACCATGCCGTCGAATTTGTGGTGGTGCAGAAAATCCATTGTTGCATGCGCTGCGTAGCACGTAGCGCCATTTTGTTGGAACCAAATGTCGTTGAGATCCATATCTTCCAATTTAGGCCACAAAAAATTGGTCATGTCAAAATCATGGATCTGTACCTCTCACCTTTAGCCGGTGACAGTTACTGCAGCGCCAGCTGCATTCACGGGTTTGAGAAGACTTGAAGAAGACTAGTTTGAAGACTTTGAAGAAGTTGTAATATGTACAATTAAATGCTATAGAAAATTATATTTTATAAAATTTCATCTATTATAATTACTAATTCGAATGATCCCCCAGTAGTATCACGAAAGAGACGACAAAAGTAACGAAAGGCAAAATCATATAACACGGCTAATAATGAAACCTCGCTCAAAAACTTGACTCAAAAACATAATATTTTATACATTTTTTATTGCCTGTTAGATAGATTTTAATAAAAATTAATCAAAATACCCCGCGCGCTAAAGAAACTAGCAGCATTCCAATGTCACAAGGTGTTATTAAAGTAGCGAAGATATTCTCGGAGTTTTAATTTTCTGATCCCCGGCCAAGATTTTAATGTCGGCAAAATTTCAGTTAATTTATAAACGGACTCAACGAAACCGTCAAAAACGTCTTAAGTAAATTAGACAAATCTGTAGTCACAGTGCCCGGTCGATTACCTGCAATTCCCAACCAGGGAATTTAATTAGAAGTAGCAGGTTTTCGTAATGTCCAAGTGAAAGCTTGATGAAGCTTTTAGAACAGATGTTTAACGCAACTGAAATAAAAAAATGTTGGATCTCATTCATTTAAGAAATTACATACACCTAGTGGTAAGAAAATTAACAGGGGTACCCGTAAGTAATGTAATTTCTTTCAAATTTTAAAAGCATTACCATTCCCTGACAATAATTTAGCTTAATATAACATAATCTAGTTTCTAATAACCTAGTTTTCTCGCACACCTTTCGCTTTTGCAAATCATCGGTTACAATTGAATACACAGTTTATTTCCGTAAATTCAGCTCCTGTTCCATAAAACGAAGATTTAACCGACGATCAGAGTTCAGAAATTCTAGCACTTTGATCATATTTTCATCGGCTCGGGCCGAGATCAGACGTCCAGCGCGTTGTTCGTCTTCAACATTTGATGTCACATTGCTGCTCGATGTTTTTTTGCATCTTGACTCTCGACGCGAACGTAAAACACACGTTCACTTCTTACACGATCTACGCACTCCAAAGTTTCAGAGTCAACTGAGCCAAGTTTCCTAGGTTACATGACATCAGCTCCCTCCGATAACACTTATAAAACCACCGACCACTCCTTTCTCTTGGCAGGAATAAATCAGTCCTGATATTTATTGAACTAAACCTATGTGCTAAAATGAGTATTCTTTAGTATTTTATAAAGCAAATTAAATGCATATTCCTACTGTATAGTGTATTCTGATAGGGAATATATCAGATTATTATTAACAGGGAAGATTTAAGAATAGGTTGTCGCTTTACGTACTATGGATACAGGGTGGTGCAAAATAAGATATCTATTTTTAAAAACTTTTTAGTTCTTTGTAGTTTTTAATTTTTTCTTTTTTATTTTACGGATCAAAGTCAAGTCATTCTATTAATCACCTGGGCAGTACGCTAATGAGGGAAACAATGAACTACTGAGAAAGTCAATCTCAAGGCAAGTTCTGTGAACGATATATTAGGCCAAGGGAGAATATTGATGTAAGACTATTATATGTTTCTTAATGAAATCACTTCACCATAGAGCAATATCTTGTAAGAATGTGGCATTATTTAAATTAATGGTGAAGCAACTCATCAAACTTATATGGTGAAGCGCTTAACTCAAGAATCCTCATCATTGTTTTCCAAATTCAAGAAAACGAACTTCCTGACTCAAATTGTGACCTGTGGCGAAACGTGAATCCTCTACGATAATAAAAAGAGGAGAAAATCGTGGGTTAATTCTGGTAAGCAATCAACCAGTACCGCGAAGCCAAATATCTATGTCAAGAAGGCATTTATGTGTATATTGTTGGATTTGATGCATCATGCATTATGAGAAAGTATATAAAATAGATTTTGTCGAATAACTTCATTTGATCGAAGACCACAACTAAAAAACAGTCGATGTTGTTCACTAAAATTATTATCTACTCACTAAAATTACATTATTTATATGTTGCATGCCTCATATTTTAATCAAAATTATAAAAGGCATAGCTACAAATATTGGATCTAACTTAATTCTATATTTCACAATATTAACATAAAATTATCCAATTTGTATTGTATTAGTCGTCGGAATTGTAAAAATTAATGTAGTGTTCATCAGTATGTAATTGCTTTTGTACTGATATAATTGTTGTTTGATACATAAAATATTATTTATTGATATTTATATAGACTAATAAAAATCAATTTAATATTAAGTTATTAAGACCGTTAAAGGCCCACAAACTAGAAAACAAAAAAAATATATGAAAAATATATTTTATTATATTAATTTTGTAATTTTTGTGAATGTCACGACGGTATTATAACGAGTGATTTTTTTAGTGTGTTCAAACTTCCGAGAGATATGGGTCGCTATCAAACGCACAGCGAGTTTGCGCGCCTTTAGTATCAAAATTATTTATTATTTAATATCAAAATCACTGTTCTGTGCGCCATACTTATGGAGCATTTCGCGAATTTTATGGTCCACATAATCGCCCAACCGAGCGACATATTCGCGGCATTATCGGCAAATTCCGAACGCGTTTCAGGACGCTCAATATTCGAACAAAAACAAGATAAAAAACTATGCGTTCCGAAGAAAATAGTGCCGCTGTTGTCGGCAGTGTTGAAGAAGATCCAAATTTATCAATTCGTCGCCCTTCGAAGAAAGTTGAGCTTCGTTATTCCACTAAGTGACAAATTTTGCGCAAAGATCTTAGTCTGATATCTTACAAAATTCAGCTTGTCCAAGAACTCAAGCTGCAAGACCATAGTTTGCGTCGTACATTCGGTGAATGGGCTCAAAATCAATTGCATCTTGACCAAGAATTTAACGGCTAAATTTTGTTCAGCAACAAAGCTCATGTTTGGCTAAATAGTCAAGTTAATAAACAACAGTTTTCGTTGTATCCAGAAAAATGCACTGTATGGTACGGATTGTACGCCGGTGACATCATTGGGCAGTATTTCTTTGAATATCAAGCTGGAAAGCAAGATACCGTTAATGGGGATCGTTACAGAGCGATGATAAATGATTTTTAATTCCAAATTTGCATGATATTGATCTGAAAGAGATGTGGTTCTTATGGAAAGTCTCTACGTATCATACAGCCAACGGAACAGTCGATTTATTGAGGGAACAATGTTAATTCGGATGAGGAGGAATGAGGAGGAGGAATGAATCTGTTAATTCACCACTAAGGTGCTATGATTTAACGCTTTTAGATTATTAATCAATTGACCAGAAATTGGACTGACAGAATATGCTTTGTCAGAAGCACCGGCGGCCATTCATCCGAAACTATTTTCAAATAGGGTAAAGCGGTGCTAGTTGATCATAGGGGCAAGTTGTACAACCGAAATATCTCGAAAACAAATCAACCTACAACAAAAGTGTAAATGGCGAAAAGAAGGAGTTATGGGAAGGGAATACATAGCGTGACTGTCAATTGCTGTCCGGTGCTCCTATAAAATAAGACAACGCTTTGTTTATTTTTCGGCGTAAAAAAATATTACAGGTCATCATAATTTATCTACCATATTCATGTAAAAACCCTTAATTAAGATTACGTAATTATTGTTCTTTCGATTATAGATGGTTATTTATTTTTAACTCTTATGATTTTTTTATAACTATATAATTTTTATTTTCTTGCCTCAATTGGGGCTAGTGGAGCAATTAGCCTCACTAGATGTTCAAATGAAATTTTTCTTTAATAAATTAATAACCATCAATTAATTTGTGCATGTGATGATTATACACAAAGTTTACTAATTAAAATTACTTATATTAATAATAGTATTAATGATTATTATTACATTTTAAGATGCGTCCATATAAAAGAAAGACCTCAGAAGGTTTAGTAACTAGTCAACAATTGAGAGATGCAGCAAGAGCTGTAGAGGAGGAAAAAATGAATGTAAATGCTGCAGCGAAACCATTTAATATTAACAGGGTGACTTTAAAGAGATATATTTATATCTAAACTAAACTCTGAAGATAATTAATAATTTGGGATTATTTATCATCTAACAATATTCTTGATCTCATAATAGGTTACTACTTTAATTTAATATATATTTGGGTTATAATAATTCTTAAATATATAATTTTAAATATAAAAAGTGTAATAATAATCGAAAGATTGGAAAGATGTAATTTTGCTTGATTTTAATTTTATTTTTCCAGAGATATAATAACAATATGAGTATGTGATAATCATAATAAATAAATATTATGCTTCTTGATTACAATTATTTTGTATGCAGATCATTCTATACAGTCATCAAGTCCATTTTAGTCATTGCTCAACTAGCCCCATATCCATCCTCCCGCATTTCCGACAATAAATTTTAAACTCGGATCGTTTTTACACCCCTAGACATTTTGGAGAAGAGTAAATTACGAACCTAACAGAGTAAGAATCAATTAAATCCGATGCATATTTTTAAACTTATGGTGCGAGCGAAAACTAGCACCGCTTTACCGTGCCATTGAATGTTATTTCACATAAAATAAATAGTTTCAAGGCATTTGATTTGGTTGTTGTTTTATTTGAATTTAAAGTTCGAACGCGCTAAAAAAATCACCCAATATGACGACAAAATGTTTAAGAAATTCCGCTTACATTTCATAGAGAAAAATTAATAATTAGTTCTACCATGATTATGATAATATGGTGTAACTCTGTGAGGCAAGGACCAAATTAGACGACATTTGTCTTCTTCTGGTAAGCCAAGGGTTTTGTATATAGATTACCTGGATTACCAGTAAAATCCAGGTAATCGCTCAATATTTCGAAGAATTCTATCACCTACATAGTTTGTCGGAGATAAATCTGGAGATCTAGCTGACTAGTCGAGTACCGATATCATCTTCCAAAACTTGCATCTCTTAGATAGCTCTGTGAGCTCTGACATTACCCTTCCTAAAGATAAAGCTTGGACGATCTTGCAGATATAGCCTGACAGCGCAATATTTCGGTTAAATAGCGGGCTGCATTTAAACATCCTCTTAGGGTACTCACTCAATGTTTCGACTAATTCTATCCCATAGATGGTTTATCGGCGATAAATCTGAGGATCTCACTGGCCAGTCGAGTACCCCTATTGCCAATTATTTCAAAAATTGCTCCTCTTAATGTTGGTTTAAAAATCACCTAGTATTTGTAGTTTATTCGTGTAAACCAATGATTTCACATAACCCCAAAGAAAAAAGTCCAATGGAGTTATATCGCATGATCTTGGTGACCAGGTAACATTGGCATTTCTTAAGACTACACGGTCATTGTACTTTTCTCTCGATAAATTGGTTGTGTTAAGAGATGTATGGCATTTTGCATCATCTTGTTGAAATCACATGCCGTCCAGGTGAAAATAACTCAATTCATGCCAGAAACAATCAGTAATCATGTTTCTGTAGCATTCTCATTTCATCATTCATTCATTTTTTCATCATTTCATTCATTTCATCATTCATTCTCATTACCCTCATTTTCATGAGGGTATATGAACATCAAAACTAGTGGTGTGATTTCTTTAAAATTCCGGCTCTTTGATAGTCGAAAATGTTAATCGTTAATTAAAGATCTATGAAGCAGGGGACATTAACACAGATTCGAGATTATTTTTGGAAGTAAGTTTAAAGTATGAAATGACGGAATTCTCTAGATCTGGATGTTTTGTACAAAATTGCAAAATTAATCCTATAAAAAATATTTTTCCTAATGTTGCATATGTTGTTCTCCAGTATAATTAAAATGAAACATTACTACACAGTATTGATTGTGGTACCTTTTTTAACATAGGCTTAGTGCGGATCGAAGGCTTAGTGCTAAATAAAAAATCTTAAAAAATTTACAACAGTTGTCGTTTTATTTTAATCAGCAAACGACTAATTATCTTGATGTGACGTATGATTCCCCTAAATTACGCAATAATCAAAGAATAAATAATTAACTTTAATTATAAATATTTTAATAGTTTAGAAAGTCATGAACGAGATATGTTAAATAATATATTTTATATTTAATATAATGCGTTTTAGAATAATATACAAATTAAAGTATATTAATTATAATTACTTTAATTTTGTCATATTACCTTTCCACTGTCCACAAGCCAAATTGCAAAACAAAAAACAAACAAAAACGAACACAACATACAAAAGCAACACAGAAAGCAACAAAGATAACGTTAGTTGGGACGTCAAAAGGGACAAACACGACAAGCTGAGGCAATGGACACAAAAACTAAGAAACGCACGCAAACACCGAACAACCTTATGCTGGATACGACTGATACGACTCTGTGATTTCGATTCTGTATCGGGGTCTTATCATCGACTTTTGATTTATTGAATGAGACTTAATGTTTTCATTTAATTTGGTGATAAGGCGGAGTAAGTTAATTCGACTGGTTGTATAAGTTTATGGCTTATGATGTTAAATACTGCAAAGTTGCAAACAACGTTAGTGAGTTTAAGGAAAATAATTAGCTTATCATTCTCCAATCTCTTGCAGTCTTGTTTACTTAACATTAGGTGCCATTTTTGGCCAATTGCTTATTTGTATCCGAATGCGGCCTATATCACCAGACGTTCCAACATAACTCGATCACTATTAGACCGAAATTACTGAAATTCTTCTTTTAGGAATCCGTAAAGAGACAATTTCAGACCCCTCCTGTCGTGGGATGATATGTTGCATATTAATCGGGGCGTTATATTGTTGAAATACTTGCGAAGCTTCACTCATATCTTTAAAAGGTAGCTTACCTTATTCTAATAATTTTATATATTCTAGGGAGATGGATACGAAATATTGAGTTCAATTTTATTGAAGTTAATTCTTGCCTAAACCATGACTTTCCTCCCACTTACCGTTCCAATTTTTTTTTCCTTCCTGAGATAATGAAAATAAAATGAATAATTATCAAGTTTATACAAACTGAATTATTTTTCGTCAAAAGAAACTGATCGCCATCCACTGTCCAGTCCATAACATGATCTTTTTAGTGAAAGCCACTCGAACTAATTTATGGCGAGCATTTAATGCTAGTTTCCTTTTAATTTTTTTTAAGAATATTTTCAGACTTTCTTTAATAATCTTACGACATTCTTAATTCTCATTTGCACTTTAGTTTCCTCAGAAAGCATAGCATTTCGATGCAATTGGGCTTTTGAAAAAAAATTGTCATAAATAGAAAGATCATATATAAGTTTTATAATAAAACTATTTTTATTTTTATTTTTTTTCTTATAATTAAAAAGTTATATCAAATTGAAAATAAATGTTTAAACCTAGTACCGATGACACGCCGACAATTCCCGAAAACAATCGGAGCAATCTGTAACCTCACAGAATATACCAAAGGCCAATCGGTTCGACTCGGGGCAATTCGGTTACTTAATACCGAAATATTCTTTGGCCCTGTTTCTGAACAGACGTTCCGAAACAATCATAGTTTCCTAGGAATCGGAGACTGTTGGTTTGCGATTGATTTGCAAATATACTTGCATTTAATTGTTATTTAGGCTTTCGGTGCTGTTTTCGACGTTATTCTCATATATCTTTACATAAGATATGGAGGCTCAAAGGTAAGTTCGGAATTAAATCAGATTAGGGTTCCTTTTGTTTTTTGCATTCGTTTGTTTTTTATAACTTTTATTTATATTATTTAATTCATGTAGGGATAACAAATTAACGTGCCAAATGTATAAGAAAGAATATTCCTGTATCCGCAAATAATCTACATGTAGCAACACAACCGAGGGTAGTAACAATAAAAAAGCCTTACAGGATCGTCAATTTTGTAGGATAGGAATAATCATATTCAAAAATTAGACAAGAACAGACAAGAACAAAATTCGACTACCAATTGGGAAGGTAATCGTATAAGAAACGTCTTATACTTATGAAAGTTTTACAGGATAATCTAATTTGTAGATAGTCGAAGAGTACAGAAATTTGTGTGATTATTTGGATGAACACTAAGTAGTTAAATTAAGGACTGGCAAAGCAGTTTTCCATGGAATCAAAACAAACATCTGAAGGAGTATGCAAAAAAAAGAAAATTGAAAACCAAACCTACTATCCAAACAAAAAGTAAAGAAAATGGTATATTTATATTCTAAATAAAAACCAAACAGTTAAAGTATCCTGTTTTTCAGGATTTTGGTACATTTGATAGGGCATGTTCAAACATAGATTAGAGAATTATTCAGTGGTTTCAGGATATGTTGTGATACATAGTGGGTAGACCTTAACAGGAGAGTCCCACACTTCGACTATAAGTTTTCCACTCAAAAAAAAAGGTTTAGGTGCCTTCTCTTATTTAGAAAATCTCTAGCTGGTCATGAATTAGAGCTAGTTAGCAGTCACATTTATTTATATTTACAAATATTATTAAATCAAGAGTCTAATGTAGTAGTTTGTAAAACATGTAATGCAAAAAATCGCTATAGTTATAAAAATACTGACAACTTTAATTAAAACAATAATGTAGTATGGGTGGATTTTTTTTGAAAATATTGTTAATAGATTTAGTATGGTGGTTTGAAGAATCAATGTGGTTTTAAAAGGATTCCAAACTTCAATGAAAGGAATCAAATAAATATGTATATAATTTTGGATAGTGATTGTTTTTATTCTGAATTTATTATTAATGTAGTTTACATATTATAATCTACTGTAATATATTATCCTAGTTGGGGGAAGTTTTATTATGTGTATATTTAACAGTGTATTCTTTATTGAAATAAAATTAGCGATATAAACAGTATGTATGTGTTTTGTTTTTCTAATTATGATTTATATTGTTTTTTCGCTCAAAAAAGAATTACAAAACCAGAAAATATCTTTTGATTATTCAATATTTAACATCTTTCATTATTTTTGAAAACCAGTATTACAAATATATAAGATATAATTTTTTTTGTTTGAGTATTTATTATCTGCTGAAGTTGCACAATCGTGACATTGAGTGTCTTGAGCTTTTCTTAATTTTTTATTAATAGTTAAGGTAACTGTATAAGCTTTACTTCGAACTTTATGTGCTGGCCATACACGTACTTTAACAATGCAAATACCATTTTTACGGTTAAGTTGGACAAAACCTATAGCCTGGTCACCGTAACTATCTCGTAACACCCTATAAATAGTTTAATTATATTTAATAGAAATATTTTGTTTCTTATTTACATTTACATTATTATTTTTTAAATAACTTACATCGATGCTTTAGCACCTCGAACTTCAGCTGAATTGAACCGAATGTCATTTTTCAGAAAATCTGTGACCATAAAAATATCCACTGCAGGTATATTATTAGAATTAGCCTTTATAAACCCTTTGTCACTTAACCAACAAAAATTTTGACAGTATATATACGAACAAAAGCTGTTGACGACGTTACACACATAGCAGCCAATAGTGGCGCGTTCGTAGACACGTGATTTTTATTTAAATTTTATACATTTTAATTCATTTATAATTAATTGTAAGAAGTTTTTAAAAAGTTTTTCGCATCGATTATCAATATTATTTATGATAAAGTAAAAAAATCGATAATTATTTTTTATTCAAAAACTTAATTCTCAGAATGATTCTATTTCGGTTCTTGGCACAGTAGGTGGCATCTCAGTGGAACGATGAAAACGATGAATGAAAAACTTCGTTTTAATCAGAATCATATGTCCTTACATCCCGTACGTGTATAAGAAATGCATTAATCGTATTTTTCTTGTGGAAAATATTTATTTCCTCCCATACTGAATCACAAATTTTGATTTACTTTCTCTACGAATCAACAAGATTAAACTGATGAATAACTAAACTGAACTAACACATTGTGATAAAACTTCTAGAGAATTAAAATATCGTAAATATAAATAATTGTGTTTAGCATTGCGACGCCCAAAAACAGCGGCGGCTCGTGGGTTTTTAAAGTGGGAGGGCGTAGAAGAAAATAGTGCTGCTGAAATTTTTTTTTCGTTTCTCTTTCCTCCTTGTTACTTTGCGTGCTATTGAAATCCTATATAGGAGGTGAACCAGGAAAATGAATTAAAGGAAAGAAACTGAACGGAAATAAAATATGGTGTTTTGCTTTGAAAAATTGTTTACTGTGATAAATGCTGGAGGAACAGCGCCCCAACGCCCTCCCTCACGAGCCACCACTACTCTGTGTAAAAAAGTAAATATTTACTAATAAATGTTTTGTATTCTGATCAAAATCAATTAAACTCTTTCCCTTTTCTAATATTTTAACTTGTATAGTCAAAGCTCATTCGTGTAGAATACTTTTCGTAAATATACCGCGAATACAGAAACTTTGAATACGGAATAGTAATTTGTACGGAATTATAGGAGATATGTTCAAAGGTTACAAAATAAAAGGTATTTATATAATAAATAGTAAATATATAGAATAAAAAGTAAAATAAATGATAAAAGCAATTTAGTGAGATTTTTTAACAATATTAATAATCATTCTTAGGTTTTAGCAATGCTTAGGCAATGGTTCAAAGAATTTAGTGTTTTTTTTTTCTTGATTTACCTTTTTTAAAAGTTTAACAATTTGCCTTTTAAAACCAAAACTTCCTTCCATAGATGAATCAATTTTTATGAAGAAATCACAAAGATCATTTACCATTCGTAACGCCTCACTCAGGTTTTTTAAATTTAATGTCATCTTTTTAGTGCTCATTGAGGCTTCCTCTTCAATGGAATGGAGAGTAAGCATTTCCTCCAGGTCGGTTTCAGTCAAACTTTATTTTGCGATTCAAGCAATTCGTAAATGTCTATTGATTCTATATATTCCAAACCTTCTCGTCCTATGCCATTCGCAATTTGAGCACGGATTCTTCATCACTACTGACAATTAGGTCAGGCCACAGTTTTTCCAACATAATTTCAATGTGTATGGCTTCAGCTCTTGCAATAATTCATTTATATTAACAATGCACTTTATTATGTCAAAATTTTTCTAGCACTGTATAACATTCATATCAGGATCACATTCCATGGTGTCCAGTATGATTTTAAAAGTTGTCCTAACTAATAAAGATTAAAACCCTGGATTATTCCTTGGCCCTTAGGTTGGAGTAAAGCCGTCATGTTAGAAGACAAAAATATCACCTTTATATTTGGATACATAGCTTGAAGCTCAAGGGGGTAACCTGAAGCATTGTCGAAAACTAGGACTGCATTGAAATCTAAATTGTTTTTCTTTAAATAAATTTCAACTTCAGGACCAAAACAATCCCAAAACCAGTCACAGAAAATGACAGGTGTAACCCATGCTTTCTTGTCTGAACGCCAAAACACTGGTAGGTCGTCCTTGTTTGATTTTTCAAAGCACTAGGATTTAACGATCTGTACAGCATAAGTGGCTTCATTGAAAAATCTCCTCCTCAAGAACAGAGCAGCAGTGCAACTCTATATTTTGGGGCCTTAAAACCAGAGGCGGACTTTTCACTTTTGGATCTATAGTAAAAGCTTTGTTTGGCATTTTTTTCCAAAACAGGACAGTTCTATCTACTTTAAACACATGTTTGTATCCACTATCAGCAATTAACTTTGAACATTCTTCTGCATATGTTGCTGCTGCTAAAGTGTCTGCAGATGCAGCTTCAACAATTTTGATATTATGCATTGATTGTCGCTCCTTAAACTTATTGAACCAACCTTCCGATGCTTAAAATCCTCTATCCGTATGTTCATCACCAGGTTCTTTAAAATATGCATAAAGACGCTTAGCTTTCTCACGGATTATAGCACCACTTAGAAGCATTCTCTTCTGGCCACAGTCTTCAATCCATAATGTTAATGCAGCTTCCATTTTTTCAATTGCTGGATCACAAACAATTTTTGCTGGTGGTTCATTGATACTAAAAAAACATGATATGGATACAATCGACTCGCCAAGGCGTAAACGGTCAAGCATTTCTATTTTAGTTTAAGCGACAATACGACGTTTTTCCGTATAGGAATCAATTTTCCTTTGCTATTACTCGACATTATAAATCGCGAACAAAGCATAAGAGACACGTGCTATTCAGTCAAAATTATTGCGACGAATGTCAAGTTGAAGCAATAAAACTAATGATTCGGCACCGATCGTGCGAAGACAGCCTTTATCAAAAGCCATAGTGTCACGCGAAACCGGGAACACGTATGGCGGCAGCGACTTATGTGACAAAGAACTTTCGACCAGGCGGCAATAAGACTTGTTATATAAGTTTATAAATACTTTGAAACTTTTTTGTTTTGAAAGGTAACTGGCAAATAAATACATATTATTCTAAAAATACATATCATTATTTTTGGATCCGCGAATAAAGAAGTTTTCAGTTGTGAATACTGAAAACGCGAATAACGGAACCATGAGTAAGGAGCTTTGAGTGTAATTGAAACAAATAAAAAATACTAAAAAAGAATAATAAAACTTAATATTTAAATAATTTGAAATTTCTATGGCGTGTCCAACATTTTGACACTCAGTGGTACCATAAATGTAAACAAATAAAAATGTCGTTATATGGAGTAAATATTAAATTTTTTTAAGTCAGCATTTTGCTTATTTCAAAATAAAAATAAACCAGTTGTTGAAAGATTATATATGACGTAATTTACTGTACTAGAACTGGACTAATTTACTGATGTTTTTTTTTTTCGTTTTAGCAATATTAATATTTTTCTCATTACAGAAACCAAAATTGGCCTCCATTGAATCATATATAAAGAAATATAATATTTTTCCTGAAAAACAAATTAAATTAATAAAAAACAAACTGTTTAGTTGATTAATGTTTTAATGTGAAAATAAAAAAGCCATCGGTTTACATCAAGATTGAGTAAACATCACAATTGTTCCAAAAATGTTTCTAACAAATTGGACACATTTGTAATTTATAATTAACACGCCCCGTGAACTGATGAATTTCGACATCGAATATCTGTATTATAAAACAGTATTTTTCTTATTTGTGTTGTATGGAAAGAGAAAAATTATATGTGGAATTTGATCACCATCCAACAACATAAATGTTTTCAGGTATTATTGCTTGAATATTTTTCCGAATATTAATCATTAAATAATAAATCGACAAGAGCAGTAACATAAATAAAGGATAATCATATGACCATGACCATCCTAGATATCTTTATGATGTAACCAAGTAAACACATTTGGTTTTTCTGAAAACATTTTCGTTTTCGTTTTTTTTTTAATAAAACGTTTTCCAAAGTATTCATTAAGTTTCGAGCCCTATGGCAGCTTGTGCTATTTTACTCAATATGTTTATATCGAAAAGTTCTGAATACAGCTCCCTAGTTGCAATGAAGAAAAATCCATTATCAATCTCGAAAATGGAAGGACTATAAGCCAGATACTGCAGTAAACTATATCTGAATGGAAAAAATAATTTTGGAGGACCGACATTTCAATAATTTTGTTTACTAATATACCCTGAAAAACCTTGCAATATTGTAATTATTAGATCACGTGTTCTATAAAATCAACAAGACTAGTTCTGAAAATCAAATTTAACGGATTGTTTCACCAGGTTACGGTAAATATTTTCTGCTTTTAACTCTCATTCCAAGTAATTTTTGAAAACATCATGCTAGAAAATACTTTAAACAAAGCTCAAATCAATTTCTCTCAATAATAGTGTATTATAGCGAAAACTAACAAGAAAACCTGAAGACTTCAAAAAGCCCTTATTGAAATGATTAGTAAAGTCATATGTACAGGGTGTAATGGAAATAACTCTCGTAAATTTAACCAACAATCCTTGAAATCCTTGAAATAAAAAGTTCCTTACAACAAGTCTCAAAAACCTCGAGTTTTTCAGAAAAAAAATTGCAAAATTATTAAACCACCAATCGAAAAACAATGATAGTAATTAATATTTTAAGCAAATATGTGTAAAAGTATATTTCGTAAATATTAATTGATTATTCCTTAATGAATAACCAACAAATAAACTAATGAAGATTGCTAAAAACATTTTTTTTTTATTTAAGAATGAACTCAGTAAAGTAAAGTTTTGGCATCAGCAACTGAGAAGGCTATATAGAGACTGGATCTACAGCTTACCGTGGGTTCTAAACCACCGTCATCAGCTACCGAAATCATCAGCACCCCCCTCGGGTATCAACCGTTGGTTTTGTGCTTAACCGAAAATATCTCGAGAAGCCTACCGACTGGCGAGTGACCAACGTAGAAAACCTCTCAGAAGGCATCCGGCCTTACCCAGCCTCGAACTGGTGTGACTGAGGGGTGATTCCTTGCCAGATTTTAAACTCTTACCTAGAAACATTCACTTTTTTTGCCTAGTATGGGATTCGAACTCGGTCCACATTAACTGCCGTAATATAAGGCCTTAGACACCACAGCTAACCTGGCTCCGAATCAACTTAGTATAAGTATTATATATCAGTCAATGTCAACGTGACAATGCCGTCTGAATTCAAATTTCCGTTTAAAACCAAAAAATTTATTCAGTACGCGAATAACATGATATGCTTCTTATTTATGGAGAAACTCGTATTAAGATAATTTTTTTTGCCGATGCCGACTAGATTATACTGCCAGGCCTTTTTCAACTTGTTCAGGAAAACTGGATAAAACGATGCCAGACTTGCATCGACACAAATGGTGAACGTCTTGAACATTTAATTTATTAAAAAAACATGTCAGGTTGACATGATTTTTGTAACATTGATGGGAAAACTCGTTCTCCTTTATATCATGGGGAAATTGAAATTATTTAAAAGTGATAGGTATGTTGCTGGGATTTCAAGGAGGTTTTACAAAGTATTGCTGTTTTTTGTGTCTATGGAACAGTAGTGCAATAAAAGAATATTACAGTAAGAATGATTGGCCTCATAGAACTTCTCTTGAACTTCTCTTGACTAATGAAAAACTTTGTCAAAACCATGGTCAAAGAAGATAATGATTTCAAGTAACTAAAAGAAATATTTCCTCAAATGATGCAAAACTAAAAGAAGGCATATTTATTGGACCTTAAATAAGGAGGCTTCTAGGTGTATTTTCAAAAAAAATTTAATGAAAAAGAATTGGCAGCTTGGAAGTGTTTTGTAAAAGGATTTCTGGGAAAAGAAAGATGAAAATTATAAAAACATCATAGATGAACTCTTGATAGGCTATGAAATACTAGGATGCCGCATGTCCTTAAAAATGCATTTTTTACACTCCTATTTGGATATTTCTCGGGAAAATATCGCAATAAGCGACGAACAAAGAGAGATGAGTTACCAGGAAATCAGGAGGATAAGGTCAGGAGGTTTTTAAAAAGAGAAAATGCTACAGAAAACAAGAGGGAAAATGAAAGTTTTTGTATGAAAGCTGTATGACATCTCATGTAATATTTTTTTTATTCACATAATCGACAGTAATGTTTTTGCATAGGTTTAACACGTTTTACATATTTATATTAAATAAATATTAGATTGTAAAAATACGTCGTTTCTGCCTGTAATAAAAAAAAATGCACTCACACAATGCGCACACACACAAATGCACATTAGCTTATCATTTTCGAATTTAGGACTAGAAAATATTTCATGTACACCACCACATTTTATATTTATTGACCTGTGTAATTAATAATGCAGTTTTTAGTAGGAGGTAAATCGTTAAAACCGTGTAATGCTGTGAAAAAGTAGTACTAGTAATTTCAACTGGGACATTAAACGATAATAACGTGTAACTTTAAAAAATGGTTTAAAGAATTATAGGTTAAATTTACGAAATAAAGTTATTTTCTTACACCCTGGATATGAGTTGGAAATAAATACTTAATACTGGGATATTCCTAATAAAAGCTGATATTTTTTGTTTCATACACTATCCCTTATACGCAGACGAATATTCGCGAAAGACCCTTCTAAAAATGTCCCCATCGATAATGCCTTTTCCCTTCGGTCTCGATCATATTAGCCGTGACCTTAGATATCATATCGTCGTAGAACTGCCCCGTATTACAAACCATTTCATTTGAACCAAACCAGGACAATACGGATATTATTAAATTACAAATGGAGGATAAGCGATATGTATTAAAATATTCCAATTGGTTTTATATGATTCATTCATGATAATAAAGCCGAATGACTCAAAGAGGTCATCCCGATTGATTTTATCCGCAAAAAAATAATGATGTATTTGTTTGTACCTTTTTATTGTTGTAAAGGAGGTTGTTGTTTGGTCCTTTGTATCGCGTTAGCTTTATGCCATTACTTTTTTTCGACGATGCAAAGGCATGTTATTCTTGAAGGATCAGGAGTTTTTTCTTTTTTTTCCGCTTGTAATTCTACAGAGTGTTTATTTAGTCCTGTAACCCCACGCGAATAGTGATTTATTTAAACTAAGGAACTTTAATATTTTTATGTCAAATTATTTAAAGGTGGTATCACTTGTCATCAAAAATATTACTGAGATATCCACTAGATTCTATGCTTCCTGAAAAACAAAAATTATTTCAAAAGCACTATTTTAGCATATCTGATTATTTAAAAGAAATCGTTTCCGTTGTTTGCATTTCATCAACAATATTTTACATAAAAAATCTCCGACGTGCGCTTTTTTT